>VTPC01090167.1:0-14241 GCA_011009095.1 Ignelater luminosus
GCCATTGTGATAATGGATTGGATATTGACTCCCTCTTCTAAAATGTTTTTAATTTTACTTGCCATGGTAATGAGTAAAGAGAAATAAGGCCATAAGGCTGTTAGAATTAAGATATGGGAAAACGAGATTATTCATAGTCAGAATTAGCCCGGTGGGAATTCTTTACTACTTGCAGCTCTAGGCTTTTGATTCTGCCGGTTAACTACGATTTTGATTTCCATATAACTGATCTTAATCTTGTAAAAGTTTGTAATATTGTAATTGATTTCCTCTACTAGATTAATAGGTATAGGTTTTATAGGTAGAGTCTCTTCTCTTAGCGCAGGCTAAGGGAAGTTGTTTTGTGGAAAGAAAGAACAACTTATTTTACAACGATCCTATCAGTTACCTACATTTTATAGTATTTATTTAATTTATATTTTTTGCCGCACTTTCTTATAATCAATTTGTTTGCATTTTGTTTTAAATTCCATTCAGTAATTACAGCCATACCTTTTATGTTTATACATTTAATAAGACAGAAATACCCCTAAGAAAGGAATCGCGTGTATAGTATAAATTATGTTTATTTACACGTTTGCTTGTATTTACTACTTGTAGTAGATATATTCTGTATTAACATTTATTCTGCGAGAAGTGATGTGTTAGAATCATTCGTGGAAATCAAAGCCGTTAAAAATATTAGATATGAACACCAAAGGAAGTGGAATGTATTACGAACGTGAAACACGCTAAAGTGAACAAGGCAGAATAAATTAGGGTTATAAATCGTTATATTTAGCGAACAAATCTTTTAGATAATTTCTGTTTGTAGTTATTATTATAACCATTTACAATAAAAGGCTGCTCCATTGAATAAAGGAAACACTTTAGATCTTCAATCTATTTTCATAAAAAGATTATAAATATTTTCTCGTTAATTACAAAAACAAAACAATCAATATAGCCGTGGATGTTTAAAATTTAAAAGTACGTGAATTCTCTTAAAATTCTACCATGGCATCGAGATAGAGGAAAATTTTCTTTATTTACGTTTTGCAGAGAAGCATGCGATTCTCAAGATAAAAATGTTGCTAATTCCCGATGGAACTGCATATCGTGAATGTTTGCAATTTTTCCTAGTGCTTTATTTAAGATTTATTTTTAAGATTCAATTCAGGCAGTGTTGCTGCGCACCGGTTTCTGATGTCCCTAAGGTTTTCCAGTATAAGACAAATTTTGTATTTAAATTTCGCTAGTGACACGGCGGGATGCGTCTTGTTTTTTAAAAAGGAACTGAAAGGGTGTTGTTGATTTAATTCTGAACAGTAAATCAAACGATCTTCTATGTAACCATTTAAATTAGGTCTAATATTATGTAATCTTGTTTTCAAATAAATTTTAAATAACGCATATGTTATGCATGTATATTTTTTAGCAGAGAATATACTGAATTTTATTTCTCTGGAGAACGGATGTAGGTGGTTCCTTTATGTATCTGAGTTTGTTCATACTTGACTAAATAATTATTAATATTAAATTTACTAAAACTGTATAAAATGGAATTTTACTTTGTTTGTTGTTTAACAAAAAATTATACCACTTTTTGTTATGAAGACATTAATGAACAAATGGTTTTAGATTCTATTTTAATATGCATTCATTTATATCATAATTCCTTGCCATAACTCCACATTTTATAAATAAAATGTTGATGTATGCCACAATTGTTATATTTTTTGGTTGTTTTATAAAGTAGTAGGGATTATACCATTTCTACATGCGTCTCGCCGCAATAATTCTTCTAACTGTAGGAGGGAGATTCATGTCATGATTTGTTTCCGCAGATGGAAATATTTTGGGAATACGTAAGTACGGTAAGTGAGAAAAAACTTTTTCGCCAAAATAAAAAAGTGTAACTTCATCTTCATTTAACTTATAATATTTCAAGCTAGGGATATAACCGCCTGTATAAAAATAACGCGTTTGTATTTAACAAAATAAACACTAAATGAGTACAAACAAATAAATTAAAATTCATTATATCACAGTATATATAAGCAAATCAGCACGTAGAAAATGTGGAGCAAAATTATAATTTTAGAATATCACAGCGATAAAAACTACTTCAAAAAACCCGTGTCTAAAGATTATGAAGTAAGCAAACCTTATAGTATGTCACTAAAAACAACTTGAAATATTCAACATAATAAATGCTTTTATACGTACAAAACTAAAATATTCCTGTAAGAAATAAGAATCTTTATAAATAAGAAGCAAGCACAAGAAGGAAACAAAAAGGCTGAGTTTGAAATGTTAGGAACACGTCTTGAACTCCATTTTAATAGAGGGTTTTTGTACAACGTATGGCAACGTTCCACTTTTTTGAATTATTGTCACGTTACAGCCAGATTACGTCATCGCCTAAGCAATCCCGACGTTAGCGTATCCGGTCTTTCAAAAAATCATTACCCGAAAACTCTCTCTAAGCATAATACGTTTATATACCCGTACAGTAGAACCTCAATTATTCGAAATAATGAAGATCAAATAGAGATTGTAAATCAAATAATATCACTCACTATTAGAAATTGTGCCATTTCGGATAAAACAGCTTTTGGTTAATCATTATTCGAACTTAACTGTGTGGTTCTCGTTTCATTTAAGAGGCCCGAGCTTCAGTGAGACTTTTTGTGGTTTTCCTTAATTAGTTGAGGCAATTAATTTTCAAGAATTTGATGTCCTAAAATTCTCATTTTGGACTGAAGAGCTTTCAAACTTCTAAAAAGCATTTTGAAACCAAACGGCAGAATGTTTCATGATAGCATTCCTTTCTTTAATTGACATTTGAATAACTAAGCTTCTACTGCACTAATGCATGAGATAAAAAATAATTCTAACATTAACAGTAGCAATTTTCTAGGATGTCTTCATTGGTTTATATTTTCATAAGAAGCAACTATAAAAGTCAAATTTGCAGAGTTTCAGTAAATTATTCCAAGATATAAGTTGATATTTCTAATTGTAGGTACTTAAACTTAAATTTCTGATTCATGAAGAACTGTCATCTATCAAGTTTATCCGTATATTAATATTCACTGTTACAAAAGCACATTAATTGCCATATTTCTGTAATGATAGTAACATTAAATATACTACAAACAGTTTATTATACAGGGTGTTTGGTTCACCGCAGTATATCCGAAAAGGGGTGGTAGAAGACATGATTTGGAACTTATCTAACCTAATATACTATTATACAAAGTGTCACGGCTTTTGAGATATTGTCATTTTTTATAATTTCACCCAATTAGACGTATTTCACCATTTAAATGTGAACACCGCACCACTGAAAACTTTTAATTTGAAGGTAATGATAATCTTATAATCTAAAATTTAACTTTTACCTTATAAGGCTATAAAAGAGAAAAATTCAGTGGGTAATTATGTTCAAATATTTTTAAAAACATTCTTGTTCTTTGCTCTTTAAAATGACATATCACACTTTTAACCACCTCCAGATTCTTAAGGCTAACAGGAGGCTTGAATACGAAGAAACCGTTTGGCCGCACAAAAGCAAATACTTGATAACACATTATTGATTGTAGGTTTGGCTTAATAACCATTGGTAGTGTTGATTTCTGCATTTTCAACCGTTAGTTTTGTTATTTTTGCATGTTGCAGGTCCGTATCAGTTTGCGTTGAACTCCACGTTTTATTGCAATCGTTGAATTGGACTATTAAAGTGCAATTAATCTACATTAAATTACACTTGCTTGATCTGACTATTATATAGTGATGGCTTCCAGACATAATAACCCAATGGCGTCAAATCGGGTGATCGCGCAGGCCATATTATCGGCCCGTTTCGCCTTATCCATCTATTAAAAAAGTTGGCATTTAAAAAGTCTCTTACGACTATCGGATAGTAGGCAGGGCATCCATCGCTCTAAAAAATCATTTGTCGGATCCTATCTAGTGGAACTTTATTCAAAATATCGTCCACATTATTCTGTAAAAACTTTTTAAATGCCAACTTTCTTAAAAGATGGATAGGGCAAAACGCGCCGATACTATGGCCAGCTCGATCAGCGTATTTGACACCCTCGGGTTATTATGTCTGGGGACCATCACTATTTAATAGTCCAATCAAATAAGTGTAATTCAATATAGATTCAACGCTTTTTAATAGTCCAATTAAACGCTGGTAATAAAACGTGGAGTTCGGCGCGAACTAATACGGACCTGCTACACGCAAAAATCACAATCAACACCACCAATGGTTATGAAGCCAAACCTACAACTAATAACGTGTTATCAAGTGTTTGCTTTTGTGCGGCCAAACGGTTCCTTTGTATTCAAGTCACCTGTTAGCCTTAAAAATCTGGAGGTGGTTAAAAGTGTCATTTTAAAGGGTAAAGAACAAGGATGTTTTTAAAAATGATTGAACATAATTACCCATTGAATTTCTCTCTTTCATAGCTTTATGAAGTAAAAGTTAAATTTTAGAGTCATAATTTTTTTAACTTTCTCCAGGTCTAATTTGTTTAATCACTTGCAGGAGTGGATGGAAATGACTAAAATCGATAGAGTAGTTATAAAAGATTATAAAATTATCATTACCTCCAAATTAAAAGTTTTCAGTAGTGCGGTATTCACATTTAAATGGTGAAATACGTTCACAATTAGGTGAAATTATGAAAAATGACAATATCTCAAAAATCGTGACACTTTGTATAATACTATATTAGGTTAGATAAGTTCTAAATCATATCTTCTACCACCCCTTTTCGGATATACGGCGGGGACCCAAACATCCTGTATATTAGAAACTGTTTATAGCTTACTCCGTTTATAGCAAACAATGAAATGCTAACCTAATATGTTTGTTATAACAAATTTCTTCTGTATAATTTTTCTTATACACGTTCTTTTCGAAGCTCATAGGAATGCCTCGGCTGTGAGATCATTTACTAATTCTAATTTCTAAGCGAACTGCTCGATTTACTAAACGTAAGTGTAAAAATATAAATATAATAACATCTTTGGCCCTTGTGGTGGTAATTTAAAATTGAAAAATGGCCCAGCACAGTCTGAACCACATGTATTGAAAGATCTCATTATATCTGGTCCTTGTTTGGGCAATTGTTCTCTTAAAGGATTTGTTGTTACGTTGTTCTTAAAACACGTGATGCACTTTCGAGTAACAGCTTTGATCACACTACGTCCGCCAGTAATCCAATATTTTTGTCCTTAAAGATGCTAAGACTAATTGTACATCTTTAATGCAGCAATCATCCATGTTCATTTTGAACAATCTTTTTAATCATTTTGGAGATATAGCATTTTAACAAAATGATATGATGTTTTCGATGTTTTGTACACAAACTCAAAATTCTTGAGTATTCTTCCTAATTGCATAACACTATTTTAGTTAATACAGTGAAACCTCTCTTAACGAACAACTCTACACTAAGGGCGCTTTCCTAAGTTCCAAAACTTTCTAATCGATGAGTTCAGTTCATTACACCTCTAATTACAAACATGTTTTTAGTACGGACGCTGTCCGTTATAGAGAGATATCACTATTAGATTTTTAGATCGTTTTATTCTTGAGAAAATTCAGATTTTCGTATCACACAAAACGTAATTCAGCTGTATGTAATTATGGGGCTGTTTATAAATCTGAGAACACGCTAGAATTTGAAAAATTTTCTGAAAACTAGGGTATCTTTTATAATCCAATATGTTTGCTGTAATCGTAGAGTAATGTTCTACTACACATGTATCCAACTAAATCTTAAGGGAAACATCGACATCAGAACACTATCATGTTTGAACCATTCAGGTTCATGCCACCATAAATAAAATATAAAAGTATAATCAGCTGGATTTTTCTTTTAGATACGTTATACAAGCTTTTTACATTTTTGTGTAGAACGTTGAATTTTTCCTATACGGTTACAAACGGAATGTAGTCCAATTTTTTGCTGAGGACGTAATCTAGTTTGAAACAACTGTGGAATCAGTCTAAAGCAAAACGTCATTAACTGAAACGTTAATCTTACAGATGATGAGATGATTTAAGTGGGGCTACATGATTTGAAACGCAAAAAAGTGAAGAGTTCGTGATAAATATTAGTAGATCGAAGATAGACTCAATATCTGTAATCTGTATGCACTTTCGGATGCATTCGTTTGCGTTTAAAAGCTGCAATGTCAGTCATTCTTAAAAATAATAGTGGAATCAAAATTAAAACAATCGCCGCTGCTAGTGGCTAAATATTGAATGATGTAAGTCCCTTAAATCATTTAAATCAATAAAGTTTTTTTTGATCACAATTTTGATAAAATAATAAATAAAAATTTTTTCATACAAGCGGTTGTACAATAGATTCCTGATTTTTCATTAATATCTTCAAAAAGAAAATAACAACAAAGCTGTGGAAAATGAGCTTTATTAAAAATAGTAATAGAATAGTTGATTCTGAATATGTAGTGAAAGTATTTTTATTGGAATAAGATATTCGTTTACACAAACGGCAATTGAAAGAAATTTTGTATCGTTTAAATTGCAATTTAATCGGATTACCTGGTACTATTCCTTGCATTAAATTTTTTGAGCAATGTTATCCGTATTTCAGTTTGCGTCTAATTTTAAAAATTGTAAGTTACTTACTCTACAGTAAGACATATTCATAATATGTTCATATATTTGTATTGTTTTTCCTAGATATTTTATATTTAGAACGAGCATTAATCCTTAAAGTAAGATTGTCTAGAGTCTCTAAATGTAACCACTGTAGATAATATTAATTGTAGATAAAATAACGAGTAATTCATGCAAGGATTCTAGTGTTACCTAAAAGATTTATTTAACAAATAAACCTTTTATTAGAATTATTTTAATAATGATCATAGTTAATTGCAATAGTTATCCGTGTCCCATACATCTTATTTCCCTTGCGGTATTCACAAATCGAGTACTATTCACTGGTAACCCAGAAATATTAAATTTATATTCACATAAACAAGTTAATACCTTCGTTATCTTGCATTATTTATGGTTTCTCTCGTAAAGTTTAACAGTTTGGTTGATTCAGACCTTTCATTGAATAAACCCTATGACCTCTGACATTTAAAAACTAAAATCGAAAACCAAACTAGTAACCAAGAAAGAACATTAAAAATAAATTTAATTTGAAAGAAATATATTGATTTGAAATTAAAGCACATTTTCATTTGGCACATCTTCCATAAATAACAGTAAATATTTCTGATAGAAATTCCCTCACCTATCTTTTAAAATGTACATTTTATTTTTGTCAACAACTATATTGGTTATTAACGGTGTCGTAAACCCTTTGATGAGATAGACCGATATCAATTTTAGCAGATTCATATCTAATTTATAACGTACGAATGCATTCGATCTACAAATAATATGTCGATCTCTGTTTGGATCCTATTCCATTCATTTCAAGTGATGCCATGCACGAACGTTATCTATTGCATGATTGCACAACGGAATAGAAGATACGATTTTCTTATAGTACAGAACTAACAGTTTTTGTAATTCTGTCGTATAAATGCATTGTTTTTCAATTTTGTTTTTAAAATATCCACCATGTAGTTTTTCATAATTAATAATTTTCTACAGATTATTTTTGAAAACCCCTTTTGCTATTTTACGCTAATTCTCTTTGGAGTGCCATTGAATCCAAAATCTTTCGCATGAAACGATTGTTTATTTATCGTAAAATACGCTCTCGCACCTCGAATCGTTTTAATAAGAAATAAATGCGAAGGAAACAGAAGATGACAGAAGAAAATAGCACTTTAAAAATTCATTGTACGTTTCGGTAAGAAACTTGCTCCCAGAATGTTGAGTTTGGAAATGTAAATCTCTCCATTATTCGAATATAACATGAACTTTAGCTTCAAATCTCCGTTTACCGTTAAATTTTCTATGAAAATCAATGAGGCCGCACTGAAAAACTAATGAAACAAGAATTTCATCAAATATTTATCTCACCAACGGCGTGTATACGAGGGTAATGGTATAAAACAGATAATAATACTTGGAATACTTGGCTTTGTTGTGATATTATGAATTACATTTTCAATTCACCGTAAAATGTCCTCTAAAGGTGCGCTCGAGAATCGGAGGCGGAGATTTAGACCCATTGACAAAATGTTCTTCATAAATATAAACCAATTTATCAACGCTTGTCAATTTGATATTGCTATAGAGATGGGTATGAACTATTTGTAAAAAGACAGTTTTAAACATTTAATTAATATTTGTTGGGATTGTTGGTTTTTATTACAACACTTCGATCAATATAATGTTACATAATTTAGATAATAGAAATACTGCAGAATGGTTTGGTTTAAATTCAGAAATCACAATTTTAATTTTAATAATTAATTCTATAAGGAATTAAGTAGTTCATGTATAATTTACATTTTTATTTAAGATTTAACCATTGCGCATACCCTATTAAAAATGTAAATTAGTTTAAATGCACGCATCTCTAATCTTATGACAGAATAACACTAACAAAGTATAACCCAACAACATGTTAACAACGTGTTTAGTGACAATACCAAAAAGTAACTTCTTTGCGGGACACAAAAATACAGAATGGAATCATTGTCACTTTTTCCACTTGAGTAAATGAATTTTGCATTGTACACTTCATTCATAAAAAGCGGCTCTTCAATAATAAGTGTAAGAAAGCACAAATACGCAATATAGAAGAATTTAGGATAATTTTAAACCATTCTTGTAGATTCGTTTGTATTATTTGTAGGACCTTTTCTGCTTCATTGATCTTTCTCTACTCACGTGTTGGCATTTCAGAGTTTTAAAAAGATTCTGTTCATGAATGATGTTTTTTGTAAAAGATATCTTTTACTTCCCAATCGCTTAAAGTACAATGGCATTGCATTTATAAAAATGAATTTGACTATTCACTCTTCGTTATATATCATTAAAATGGTCTCGACTTTTTTTTATAAAAATTATAAAACTGATGAATTAGAATTAGATCATCTTGATGAGAGTCGAGATTCTTCATACTGTGTCCTCTTATCTTAAGAACACTTCAACATACAAACGGTTTTCGATAATTTTTAAAATGAAAAACTAAGTTCAGCGAAGTTGAAGTAGCTCGATATACCTGACCTGAAGAAGCCCATTAAGTGTTTCATCATAATCCGTTGCAAGGGTGTGTCGAGATCTTGACAATTTGTCATGGTTTGTCATTGTCGTCAGCCTTATATGTTAAAATTGCATTTGACTGATCAGTTGCCATGTGTATGTGTAGGAAAAATAGGCTTGTAAAAAATTATGCAAGTAAGCAATTTATATGTATACCTGCCAGAATAATTAATTAATTTAGATTATTTGTACATAGTCTTAATAACAAATAATTGTGGAAAAAAACACACTAGAATTAAAATTTAAAAGTTTGTTAAACGACTTTTATTGCGGGTTCGCGTGCCATTGATATATAGCATCATGCTTTCGTTCAATACTTATGAATAAATACTTTAGAGTTATACCAAATCACAACCAGACTCGAATGTATTTGGAAATAACTTTATTCGCAAAAATTAAAATTAATTAGATCTAAAGTTTAATAAGTAAGCTACAAGAAATAAATAAAATAATAGAAAGAGTATTTAATTCGAACTAAATCCTATATTAGTCGCTTTTGACCTGTATACTTCTTAAAGTCAAAAGGATCTTTCTAATGTCTAATAATACAAAAATAATAAATGAAGTCAAATTTTGTGTAAACAGTAACTATCGTAGATACCCCTACTTAGTTAGTCTAAAGTTTAGATCTTGTTATGATCCCATCGCATGTTTAAACATTTTGCAAGGCTGTATTTGGGGACGTATTTAGTTCAACATCGACTAATACCTTCACATTATGATATTGGTATTTTCAAAAGTAAAGAGTGGTTCTAAAGAGTTGAACATAAATTTAAAAACGTGTTGGTAGGGATAAAATAAGTCAGAGGTTTATATAGGCGTGTGGCTTTCGATACCTCTCAGAGGAAATAAAGGCTTTTAAAAATTCGTGGACTGCTTGTTCAATTTTCAGAAATTTTTGCACCTTGTTGTGTAATCGATAAAGACTTTTCAACTAGAAAAATATTTATTTTGATCACGCGTAGAAAATCTCTGTGCTTCTATTTCTCAGATACATAGAAACAATTTTGTATTTCTTATCTTAGTCTTAGATAAGTATTTCCAACTTTTATCCCCAAAAAGATGTACCATATCTATCGTGATAAACAATGGGGCTTCTTTGCCAGAAATATGTCACGTTATGATTTAGAGATACACTGCTTTGGTTGATCGAGATAAAGCACTTTACGATACATTATACAAGGTGTTCCGCAAAGATTTCTGGTGTTGACAATAAAGATTATTTTAAGTAAATAGAATTGAGATAAATATGTGTCCGACTTTAACCCGCTACGTAACTACATTTGAGTGAAGTTCAATGTTTGTAAATTTAGAAATTTAAGAAACACATTAATGATAATTGTGATAATAATAATAACAACCAGTTTTATGTAATTGTAAAGAAACTCAACTGAACAGTTTTCGTGTAGGTATTCTTCGTTGAGGAGATTGTTGCAGCAGCAGCATTTCCTAAATTGCAAAATTAAAATAACTTTAGCTACGAAACAAAGCAGAATTACTTAAAATTACCTCTACTATTAGTTTTCAGTCTTGCCCATTCCTCACGGAACACCTTGTATAAATGCAATAAGAAATCCAAAGAAACAGAAGAGATACAGCTTGCTAACCTATAAAAGTAAATATCCATTGCAAAAAAGTTTTTAATTCTTAAAAGGCATATGTTCTGCAAAGACAGTTCTTCCTTTCCTTTCTCAGTTGCCTTGTAGTCAAATCTAGATGGTTCTCTATTTTCTACTTATCAGACACAGTAACCAGGCCCATTACTTCATTCTAACAACAGACCTTCTAAATTCTAATAGAAACTGATATTTCACCCTTTGAGAAGTGCTACGGTTTGAAGAAGTTTTGCAGTTTCTCTTTGTCCCTAAAGTGTTGCTCAAATATTCAATCTTCACATTGTCTTCATAGTCCGTGATGAGTAGGACTTTTCTAAATATCTTGTGTGGTTGAGCAGTTCAACTACTTAAGAAGTGTACTAAAATTATCCTGGCTCCATTATAGGATGATTTGCCTATATCTAAGTAATCTCAAAACAGAAATTACTTTTACTTCATTCTTTCTACGATACCTGTTTAAATAAAACCGTATACCTACGCCAAACCTATAAGAAAGTATTAAGTTTGAGTTTGGTTACATTAAACTTAATATATAATGCAGTCCCTGCTATAACTTGACATTGTGGGTGAAATACGTTACTAAGTTAAGAGTAGTTCGTCGACTATACCTACTGAATTGTGAAATTTACTACTTTTTAGAAATTATACTGGACCAGAATTCAAACACAGTAAAGACTTCACCTACAGTGATGATACCATAAGTTTAATTTGTTTGATTAAAACTTATCTATCAAAATATTCTGTTTAAGTGATCTTGTGCGTTTTTGCCTAACTTTATTTCAGGTGGTATCGTAATGCTCTGCGATAAGTAAAGTACACCGTGGCTGTGTTCGTTTACAGTAATTGGTACTGGTATGTTTTCTTTCAAGTTAAATAAAATATTCTAATAAAACAAAACAAAAATATCACTTGATGAGACTTTTCCTAGTACGAAAAGCTCCAGAAAAACAAACCCGTAACAACCACTGTAGCCGAATTGTCACCGTGTCAACGACGGTAAACTTTACCCCTATACCTCTATTGTAATACTCATCTGCTTGAAGTAATTTTTTATCTTAGATACATCTCTCGTTTCACAAGGAAACTTTTTTTTATTATTATGCCTATTTATGACAAAAACCCAATTTCATCAATCAAACTTATTAAATATAACTCAGCATATTTTTCCCATTCTATAATATAGTACGTCTACATATGTATTATATTGTATAATGTATTTGTAGAATATATAAAGTTATTATTATTATTATTATTATTATTATATATTGAACCTAGCACAGCAGACTAAGCTCTCGCGGCCAATCACAATTTCAGGCCTACATCTGGATCGCTACAACGACCGCAACTGATTGAATTAGCTTAGCTCTGAATTAAATTGTACTCTTGATGAATTCTGTATGACCCAAGGTTTATGTCTGTCAAAACTTCTGCAAATCTTAGAAATAACGATTTTAAAATCTTCACGCCAAGCCCTTTTATGGAAGGTATCCTCTTAAAACAGTTAGATTTTTAGAATGGTGTCTAAGATTTCCATAGCTCTCAATTCCCAGATTCTTTGATTAAATAATAAATTACACAGCCTCACAAAAACATAAAGGTTTTGACCTGGGATCGTGACTATGGTAGTCCGATGTATTTCTCGACGCTGAAACCGAATCCGATCTCATAATAACAAATATACCTTCAAAATTTTGCGCTAGAGCAAAAAACACTCCCAAAATGTTTGGACATAAACCTTTAGTGTATGTTCAACACTTTTCCTGTACTAAACATTTGCTGTTTTACACCATTTTTTGCGTATATGTATTGTATTTTAATCTAAGGGGTGATCAAGACTCATTTTGGAGTGGTCTAATCTTCTCAGAGACGGCAGAGAGGGATGTCTGGCCATATACTGGAAATTGTCAGCATGTGTAAGGAGTGATTTTACCCTATTTTGGGGGTGTTTTTTTGCTCTAGCGCAAACTTTTGAGGGTAAATTTGTTATTCTGAGATCGGATTCGGTTTCAGCGTCGAAAAATACATCGGACTACCATAGACACGATCCCAGGTCAAAACCTCTATTTTTTGTAAGGCTGTATAATCTATTATTTAATCTAAGAATCTGGAGATTGAGAGCTACGGAAATCTTAGACACCATATCATATTCTTCATGGCAAGTTTTACCATACCATCAATGATATCAGACTCCTCAGAAAATTTAGAATTTAATCAGTTTACAAGTTTACAAGAAACGAGGCACAAAGTAATTTTTATTGCAGGTACGCCATTTGCTATTATTGTTACATTTCAGTTCACATATAGTTAGTCTGATCCACTTCTTTTTTTTTGCTAGGTCGAACAGTCTGTCTGTTAAAAAGTCAATTCTTGTGCTTTCAACCTTATATTTTCGACCATCGGATTCAAATTTTAGCAAAAAACGAAGATTTTCTCGTTGTCTTCCGTGCCAAAATTACAATCAATGCATATTCCAAAAGTGTCAGTAGCATCTGCTGTCTATTACCCACTGTGAAAATGTGGCCTTAACGATGAGTTGGTGACTTAGCCCCAGTATCTCTAATTACTTGGTAGTTCGAAACAATGGTGCTAACTTTGGTAGTATTCAACCGATTTTGATGACTTTTGCGCCAAAATGTTCCTCATTTATTGTACTATCCATAACAAAATATTTTGGTTGCTTTCGAGTTCCCATTCCGTGCCTAGAAAAAAACACGTTCGAAAAAACATGAAAATTACCAATTTTTTCAAACTTCGAGCTCGATGCGGCACGTGCCAACATTGTCCGATTGGGCCAAAATTTGGTACATTTTAATATCTCACCTACAGCCACAAAACTGCAAAGAAATATTCAGATCGGCGATGTAAGGTTTTTTTTGAACCACCCTATATATTGCTGTCATCTGATTTTCAGATTCTTTTAAGATACTTTAGTTTAGAAATCTTCAAATGGTTGCAATCAGCGCTGCCATTTATTGTTTCCAGCAAATAGGTGCATGGGGATTAGAAAACCAAGAGCTGGTTTGAGCGCTAGAAAACTAGATCTCTATTGCTACACAAACCTTTATGATTGTCACTTAAAACTATAACATTTCTAATTTTGTGTCCTAACATATCTACCGTAAGGAAACAAGTTTATAATAGATGAGCATAATTTTAGGAGCCATATCTTAATAAGCAATTATGAACATAGGCCCTTATGAAATTGTAAAGAACATGTGTGCAGTAGTATCGATGACAGTTTAGTAAATTTATTTACAATAAAACTTAAATTTGAAAGTTAACACTCAATTGAAAAAATAAATTTGTAATCTGTGGTGTTAATTTTAGAAAGTGCTAGGTACAACATGAATATCCAGAAAAGGAAGAAATATATACTATTGCGGTATAGTAAACGGAAAACCAACTAGCATCGTTCTAAAT
>VTPC01090167.1:29410-76527 GCA_011009095.1 Ignelater luminosus
TATTCGATTTTTGATAAGATTGAATTACCTACCGATTTATATTTTGTGTGGAATACAAATACGTAGTACCACAATATGTTTGTTCTATTCAAGAAACAAAATACCGTATCAAAGAATATTACAGTGACATTACCCTTTAATTACAATGTGACATTTTACACTTCGTTCTGTTTAATTTTAGTACCTACTTCAGATGTAATCTCTGAATAAACAGCTTTAATAGCTAAATAAATTGCTCCTAAGTGACCTTTGTAATGAAAGACTATAAAAGTGCTTTCGTGACGTTACAATTATTCTGTACCCTCTTCTGCATTACATTTAAAGGGACACATCTAGAATTGTATGATAAAATATCAAGTTACATAGGGTAAATTCGCACCAGGCTGTCTGTCTCGTATCAAATGTGTACTTTTCAAGTAATTATGGTTATTACATAAAGGCTCTTAATTATTTTGTTGATATCAGATAAGATTAACAAAACCCTCGTTAGGATCTAACTACACATGGTAGCAGCGTAATATTATTTATTTGATGGGGCTGTTGTCATCGATCTGTCCCTATATTTAATTTTAGATACAAGGCGTCAATATGTTACAAAAACAAAACAGGATGTTACGCGATAACATAAAAAACTTCACTTTTTTATGAAAGTACGTCAATTTTCGCTTAAATTTTCTTTGTTAGGTATATCTGTACAAATTATTCCTGTGAAATAGTACAAGGTATTATATTTCAGAATTTAAATGTCGGTAGCAGGATATAAAAGAACGGGAGTAAGAATGAAAATTGATCTAGCGCTGTCATTTTTTTATGACATTTATATTAATATCTACCCTACGTCGAAAATAAAGAAATATGTAATTGAAAAAGGTTTCTCAAGAACAAACTAAAGCATATCATAGACATTTCTACGTGTTACTCGATTATAAAAGTGTGCTTTTGTATTCACAAATTAAATTTCTCCACAATAGGCATTTTACAGAAGAAAAGTTCTGCCCACTGTAATGAAAACCATCCGAACTAACATCCATTTGGCATCTGACATTTTAAATGCTTTCTATCGTGTTATTTTACAGGACTGCGCGTTTAACACCCGGAAATGCACTTTAATTTGTTATGTAGATCTGTTTTAAATTAGGAATTTAAGTTTGAATACAGAAGAATGACTAGGAATTTTATATAGAACTTAAGTATTGTTGCAAGAATATTGTTTTTGTCTAACTGTAGATAGTACGGATAGATAACGTCAATCAATTTGGATTTATTTTTTAAAAAAAGCAAATGATTGGCAAAAAATAATTTGATGAACGAATATGTTGTTTTTAAAGATATAGTCGTCGTTAAATTTTCAAGGTCGTAGGTTATAGTATAAATAATAGAAGCAGAGAGAGTAATTCAGAACAATAATGCAAAGATGATATTTATCTATAGATAAATAAAGCAGAAAAACCTTAAAGGGAATTTATTCTCTCTTTTTGTGAAGTGAAGGCAAGTGCAGACTGAAATCGTATCGTATGCTCTCCATCAAAACCTTCATGAGGAATATCTGGCAACTGCACAGTATTCTATAAACACATATTTGTCAGCTCTTTGTAAGCTTGCTCAACACCTATGGAGAATATTTAAATGGGAACTGCACTAAATGGTTGAAATAAAAGTACCCATTTGATGGATATGACCAAAATATTTCATTTTTTTGTTTTCCAATTTTAATGATCTAATCTTAGGTTTAGCGTTATCATTGTGACCTAAGAATTAGGAAACTAGAACCTAGATATGTTATAACAATGAAGCTTTGAGAAGTCATGAAGAAATGCGTCGCTAACCTTATTGAGATCAAACAGATCTGATGGAAATCTCTTCTGCTTGATTGTAAGTTCTTATCTCGATGGTAGATGATATACTTTGAAATCTGCAACTTCACAACTGGTTTCTATTTTTACAACAATAGTTGTCAATATTTTTGAAAGATTACTAGATTACCTAATTAATTAGTTACTTAATTCATTAAATTGATGATTGTGTTATGATGTGTTACAAGACTCTTATTAATGCTCGACATAAACATAAACTTAATTGGAAGGTTAAGTACCTCGTATATTTTACAGTGTAGGAGTAAGCTAAAATTTAATTTATAATTCAGTAAATTGTTTTACAGTTTAAATTACATAAGTTCATTATGTTAATTTTATATTTAAAATCTTGAAATTAACTGACCAATGTAGTGTATGTTTCACTTGTTGTAATTTCAAGAGAAAGGTCCCAGAAAACCTATGAATTTTAATTTTAATTAAATTCTCTTGTTTAGTACTTGGGAGAATTGAGGTTTGTGTTTTTAATTCCCATCTGTCATTCCCATGAATTGCCATAAACGCTTCATTAAATTTTGCTAATTTTAGTAAAGTGGAAGTTATATAAAACATCTACAAACAATGTGCAAATTATCGTATAAATGAGCACATTTATATTCATTTTCTGTTAAATTTCGAATAAACGAAGTTGTACCTTCACCTGCTGAAAGCGGAGACACAGCTATTACTTTTGTAATTGCCACGTCGTGATGTAACAGTTTTGTGAGAATTGAATTGACTTTCGTGGCTGCACCTTCGTTGTATACGTTCTGCAAACTAATATTTCTCTGCTATTAGTCACACTTACCCTGGATATTAAATATTAATTTTCTGCCTTAAGAACTCCATTATTTATGTTCGTGCCATTTTTAATGTTTGTACTTTGCCTACTTCATTAACACTTTCAAGCTTTTGTCAAATACGAAACCATTCAAATTGTAACAGTTTACTGTTAATATGATTTTAAAAGGAAAATACGGTTTTAGAAAATCTCTTTAAAGATTAACTAAAGATGTATATAACAGTCTTAGGTTGACCCAGATAATAAACCGGAAACTGATAAACATAGTTTATTTAATAATAGTGGTGTTTTGTTAATGTAAATACTTTTCCGGGATTAACAGCAATATTTTCTTTTTAAATTGATTTCTACAAACTTTCAGCTAGCAACGTGTTTACGATCACTAAAATGCATTAAACGAAACTTTCCAGACAGTAATCAAATAATATTTCCAGACATAAAATAAATGTTGGCAGGTAAGTGTTAAGCATAAAATTTTTAATTTAGGATCTAGTTTTACTATGAATGTACAAAGTATCAGGTTGAGAACTTTTGTGCTTTTAAGTTCAAAAGAGATACATACAACATAAACTTCTCTAAATTGGTTTGATAAATTTAATGAAATTAAAAATAATCTTCATGCAGAAAATTATTCAATTTGATGTAATAAAGATGGATTTCTCTTTTAATTTACGTTAACAAAGTTCGGCTTAGATGGTCATTTATTGTTTTATTTTTATATAAATGTTATTTGTTGTACTTGGTAAATTTGTGGGTAATCGTGATTTTTACATCTTTAAACTTTAAATTCTATATTCTGTGGGTTAATTATGCAGTTAATTTGTTTCTTTTTTCTGTGAAGTTAGAAAATTAATCGTTCTTTGATTGAAAAGACTGGACCAATTTCATCTCTCTTTATTGTCACCTTAGTAGATATCTTCATCCTGGTCGATCTTTGTTATGAATTATGTCTTATATTGAATGGTTGGTAGACCACAGCAAGGTCATTTCCGGGCATTTCCCGCTTATGACTAGGATCATTTTCTGGTACATAATTAATCGTGTAAGTCTTTTTTCGACGTCTCCATCATTACAACTTGTTTTTGACATCCAAATATGTAAATCGGTAAACAAATTTTGTGAGTTTCCAGCGCGATTAGAACTGATTAAACCATAAACGGTTGCTGCGAAATTAGTGCATTTCCTAAACATATGATTAATCCCGTTCAGGTAGAACTCCAAGTTAATTAGAAAAGGTTCCTCTTTTTCTCAAAGTTTTTTCTACATGAACACCTTCATGGTTCAATTTTCATCTAATGCCTCTTTATTAAATTTACGGGGTTAATTAACATTTTATTTAAATTTAGATACACAGAAAAAAAAGCTGTGGCTAAAATTACAAAATCGTTGTAGTAAAAATGCTGTCGTTAAAAACACCTGAATTGCAGTAAATACAACACTATGTCTAACCCATTTTCTACTGCAGCAATAGTAAATTTTAATGTTTTATTGTGGAAAAAACTATTTAGTAAATTTTACTACATTGCTGTAATTCTTACTTTTACAATATGGTTGAATTTACCAAGCAAAATAGTACGCATGTGCTTTACACAAGCATTAGTTAATTTTACACAAGGATTAGTTAGAATCGACGAGTCGGGTCAGCCGTTCTTATGTTTGAGCGGTGTTTTTAGATGGCGCCTTAGTATTTTCATGCTGTTAAATGTTATATTTGATTAGTATATAATCAGTGTGAAGCAAGAAGCATTGACTTGCATTATCCTTCAGTGATGGGTCCAAACAAAGCCGAAACGATCGTTCGGACGTATGTTTAGTTAAAACCATAAAGTCTAAAATCGCTTTTTGTAATATAGAATGTACTAAAACCACAAAGACTAAAATCGCTTCCTTTGAAAGAGAATATATGGTCTAATATAGAATGTACTAAAACTATAAGGACTAAAATCGTTTACTCTAATACAGAATGTATTAAAACTGTAAGTACTACAATCGTTTGCTTTGAAAGAGAATATACTAAAACACATAAGGACTAAAATTACTTGCTAGTATATTCTCTTTCAAAGAAAGCGATTTTAGTCTTTGTAGTTTTAATACATTCTAAATTACAGGAAACGATTTTAGTCCTTATGGTTTTAATATATTCTTGTTCAAAGCAAGCGATTTATGGTTTTAATACATTCTATATTAGATCAAGCAATTTTAGTCCTTATGGTTTTAGTATATTCTCTTTCAAATCAAGCGATTTTATTCCTTATACTTTTAATACATTCTATATTAGAGCAAGCGATTTGAGGCCTTATGGTTTTAATACATTCTATTTTAAAGCAAGCGATTTTAGTTTTTATGCTTTTAATATGTTCTCCTTCGAAACACGCGATTTATGGTTTTAGTGCATTTTATATTAGAGCATGCTGTTTTAGTCCCGATGGTTTTAGTATATTCTATTTAGAGCAAGCGATTTTATTCCTTACTGTTTTAATATATCCTCCTTCCTGGCAAGTGATTTTAGTCCTTATGTGTTTTAGTATATTCTCTTTCAAAGCAAGCGATTGTAGTACTTACAGTTTTAATACATTCTGTATTAGAGCAAGCGATTTTAGACCTTATGGTTCTTATACTTTCTATATTAGAGCAACAACGTTTCTTTAAAGTGTCGAGAGTAAAAGAATAGTAGACTAGAAGACAAGTTCTGAGACAAACTAAATAGGAGCATCGCAAGCACAGTAATGCAAAACATAGTAAACAACCACAACAGAACAGAATAGATAGCCATAAGTGCGAAGCAGACGAGAAGCATGTACTATTCTACGAATTTCTAAATATGATACGCATATAAATTAATTTTTATTTTCAAATTTTACTTCAAGAAAATGTTACAGTAACAAAGCGGTTTTACGTGAAACGTTAAAAATGTAACTAATACAAAGCGTTTTTATAAAATAATTAAATAAAACAGATTAGGTTACTTTGAATATTACTTGCAGTTAATTTATTTAAAAAGTTTTATGAAATATAGCTAGCTAAATAATAACTTACAATAATAAAGTGTTTTGGGTTACATTGTTTCTTGTAGCTTTAAAAGGGTAGCTTTATAAAATTGCTCTGAAGTCAAAAATATATGCATCGGAAAGAGTAATGAAAGTCAAACAGGATTTAGAATAAATTAAAATAAGGTTTTGGTAACCTGCACGCTTAGTATAATTCCTTTTTTGCTTCTAATTGAAAGTTCTAAATGTATTCCGTTAAACACTGGTGTCCGCGATAGTTAGGTGAATGTTTCGAAAAGAAATATAAAAGTTTGTTGAAACTTAAGTTAAGGAACAGCTTTCTTTGGTAGAAGCTAAAAAGTGCTTTTTACATTTATTCCTTTTCTTTGGTGAGGGTTAATTAAAAAATCCGCGAAGAACCAACAGCATGTTTATTGGGGGGAATATGTTTTCATGGGAGATCGTAAAGATATTGTGTATACACATATATTATGCAGATACATTTTATTGATTTAAAAATGTCAGTACCAATAGTGCAAAATAGTGGTTGAAATGTCTTAATGGCACTTATAGACATTTTAAAATTCCTATAAAAACAATTCGCCAAAATGTTCAATTTACTATCTACATACTTCATAACGCCAATCATACAAATAAATCTAAACGGTGTAACTCCCAAAGAACAATCCGCCAGATAGAAGTAAGTTTTAATTTGATTATAAACATCTTGTTAAAAAACGCAGTAAAGATAATTCATTATTTTTATGGTACCGCGGGCAATGTTTTGAACAACAAATCAAAGGAACAACAGTTTGAAGCTAGATTTGCATTTAACTTAATGATAAATAATGGCGCTTAATCCATCAACTACTGAGCAATACGAGAATCCATTTATGACGAAGTTTCAATTTCCTAGTACAACAGATAACAGACAAAGGCTTTCTCTCCTATGAGCATGGCTCTTCTAGAAAACGTATGAGTACTCACGCTTTTAGTTTTCACTTTTACTTACTAAAAATTCAACTAATTGAAGCCAAATTACCATTGAGCTACCATTCCCGAGTCGAAATTTAAGTCCTAGTTAGGCTCTGCTAAGATCTATTCGCTGCAGAGCACAAAAGTACTTACTTAGATCCTAAATAACATAGAAATTATGTTCTATTTAGGATCTGGTAAGTTTTGCTTTTTACCAGTTTCAGCACTTATTAGTAGTTATTTAGGTTCTTGTTAAAAACTCTCGCAGTACGTCATAGAGCTTATTCAGACTCTATTTTAGAACCTATTAAAATCTTACTTAGTACTTAATTTTGTATAGTTAAAAATAAATATTTTACATTGATTGGAAGAAGGAAGCGGAAAAAAGAAAAAAAATCGAAACGAAATTTTAATTTTAAATTATTGTAATTTTTAATTTAGTTTTGTAATTTTTAAGTTATTTCTGCAATCGATTTTTTTTCTTGGTATAAATAAAAAAATTTATAAATGATTATTACTACAATTATTATTATAACTCAAGTTTTATTTATCTTTTTAAATTGTACAAGTGCAACAAAGATACTACTAAAACAGAAAAAAGCTTAAAGTGTTTTTAAATGATCTATTATGTGTTTAATTTTTTTTTGTTACTTGCACATTTATTAACAAATAGCGTGAAATCTTTCTTGGAGATGATTTTTCCAGCAGCCTGATTTACCCAACCTTAAACTAAAAATTAACCATTAATATATCTGACTGCACAAAAAAATATTTCAATCAACGTTTTTTAGACGATAGTTTCCCAGTCGTATTTAGATGATGAATCAGTGGAAGTCTGAGGTTGTTTGGCTATTAAATTAATTACTGCTATATTGGATTTATCCCTATAAAATTTGCATCCAGGTGAAATTTCCTTCTGTAAAAAAAATTTATTATTTAACGCCCTAGTAGAAATACAATATTGTGATGACATCATTTTTCCATTTTACAATATTTATGATAATACGTGAACCTATAATAAATACTAAAGAAACAAAACCTATAGTTTATCTCATTTCTATAATTCTTGTTAAATTTTTATTCTGTTGATAACAAAACCTTTGAAACATCAATTTTTCATTGAGAAATGTTAACAATAGTGTTATTTGTTTTTATTTAAAATCAGAGGTTAGATTGTCATTCAAAATAGGTAAATGTTTGCATTTCGTTAAGTTACCTTTTGTTATTTGTTTATTATTTGGAATAAAAATTTATTTTTTGAGTTGATTACTTCAATATTAATTGTAATCAAACTGATTTGCACATAAAAATGAATTTACTGCATTTTAACCCTATTTCGACATATGACATTTGTTTGACAGAAGGTTTTATAGTGAGAAATGTGTAACTAAGAATAGTGACACTAACATAAATAAGTTTGGGGTATAACAGTGCATGCAACTGAAACTCTAAATATTTGAAATGGATTGGAATTATAGAAATGAGATAAGGTATATGTACCTGAGATATCGATCGCCAAGCTGCCATATTAGTGACCATTTTTTTGTTTTCACGTTAAATTTAACAGATCGTCGGCATGTACTGTCAACACCTTGAGATTTTCTAAATTTATGCATATGTATTTACTTACCTCTAACGAGAATAGTAGTACCACAATGAACACTATAAAAACTTCAAAATAACACGCAATAAAATCAACACAATCACGTGCACGTTGTTCTTTTCTTGTTGCCGCTACGTAAAGCTGCTCGGCCTACGCTTGCGCCAAAGCCGAAGTGAAAGTAATGGGTCGAACGAGAAACGATCTGACACGACAATCAAGGTGTATTAAAAGTTAGAAATTATCGAAAACAAGATTGAATTAATTTGTAAAAGTATATTAATAAATAATAATGTACATTGGCGTACCTGTCAATCAAGAAGAACTTGAATAAAATAAATAATATCATTTTTAGTTTAATAAAAATTTGTTCGTTTCAGTTATTGTTATGCCTAAATAAAATTTGGGGTTATAAGACTTGAAAAATTTACAAAAATATCAAGAATTTCATTTTTATAAAATATTTCTAAGTTTCATAATTCACTTTAAAATTTTTTTCTAAGTCCCGCATGTTGCTTAAATTTTTCTAAGTCCTGCATGATGCCGAAATTTTTCTAAGTTTTGTAAAAGAAAATAAAATTTATTTGTTATTTAATGTACTCTAAAAATACTTGTTAGGTTTTACGAAGAGTGTAATAAAGCATAGTAGGTCCTTAGAAAAGCCTCGAGAAAAATAAAAATTATTTACGGTTTTCAATATAAAATTTCGTAGCACCTAATAGTATCTAATGAGAACATGTTAGGCTCTCCAGGTTCTGACTAGAGCTTAATGTTGAAAATTGTTAGAGCTTGTAAGATCCTAAACAGCACTTAAGAACATAAAAGTACTTATTTAGATTCTAAACAGCACCTATCAGAACTTCTGTAGAACTTAAATTTCGACTCGGGTTATTTGCGATATTATCGTTCAAGACTACACCCTCTCTTGGTTTATGTATAAGGTCATTCCAATTGGTGTTTATTTTCCAACTTGACTTTTTAGATATATAAAGAATAAATTAGAAACGCACAAAAGTCTTTAATCTAACTAGCATTATTCCTACATTAGATTTTTTTAGTAAAGATTAGTGTTGGTTTCTTTATTTACAAAAAGAATATTGAAGGCCAATTTAAGATTTTTAGTTTTTCTCGGTGATTTGGAAATGCCCTAGTTCAATTATATGAAATATTTTGCAACCAAACAAAATTATATTTTTCTTTTTAGTAATGTAAAATCCTACCTTATCCTAACACCTTGTCGAATTGCACTGTTCAAGAATTCCAATTTTCTAGTCCCACATGTCAAACTATACTGAAACATTCAGGCACTGTTTTGTTGCCCTGGTATATTTTAACGTGTCTCAATCTTCAGATCCTATCAAAAAGTATTTTGTCATAAATTCGATGCTGGAAATCAACCTCTATTAATGATTATTATTTAATTCAGGTACATTAACAATAAAGTGAACGGTGCGAGCGTTGCGCGGGTTTGTTAGAAGTAATATTCTAGTTGTGATTTAACTGTTAAGAATAGTATGGAAGGAGGGCTAAGGATTCGTTGGAATCTTGAATCTCTTCTTATTTATTTTCCTACCTGATGTAAAAATTCTCTCTACTTATTATCATATTTTCCAAAAACACAACCATTAGATAACACAACGATGGGAAATGAATACTTAATCTAATCTACTTTCTATACGATCCAACAAGTATCCTTTTTACAATTGTCTCTAAAGGTGATAATTAGTACAGAAGTTTATAAATTAGTAGACTAGGTTTTTGTAGGTAGTAATAACCATAAAGAGAATTTTATCTCAATATAGCGTGTTGTTTGAAAAAGCAAGAATGTTTGAATTAGACTTTCTGCTGTATTATTACTTCCATTCATTTAAGGGACATCCGGTATATACAGTAATTGAAAAATCAATGTAGTGAATTAAACAATATAAAAAACAAAATAGAGCTTTTAAATTTGATCTACCTGTAAACTTATCACACGCCCCCGACATCATGAGCTCGGTCTTAACCTCCCACTATTCCGTTTAACACGGTCGATTGACAGAAGAACAATTTAGTCGTTTTATGTGTGTCAAGCATAATCGATAAAATTGAATTTCACATATACTCCATAGATAAAAAATGTGTGTATATTTTCCAAACTTTCCATAGCACGCCAATGAACACTTTTAAGAATTATTGCACTTAAGCGAAGCCACTTCAAAGAACCTTCAAAGTTCTAAATGATAATCGATTGCTAGGAAGCAAACCACAGCAAATTAATGCTCAAAAGGTTTTTGTTTACCGGAAGGGTCCGATCGCCTCCTATCTCACGTTCTGCTTCTTAAAGGATATCATCGTGTATAAAACGACCCCTAAGAATAAGTTTGGCAATATTAAGTTGCCTCTCTGTTTTATTACAATATCTATAAATAAGATATTTTCGTTACTAACAACAGGTTTTTGGTAAACATCTAAAATATATTGCACATACTTTTGATTGCTTTAGAGGTTAGACAAATATTTATGAAATATATTTTATTTGGTTTGTTCTATTTTAAAAACTGTATAAATTACGGAAAAATAACATCTTACTAACAGCAAAGATAATATCTAAGAATGTATACAATAATAAGTGGAAACTCTTTGAAAATCTTGTCCTTACACTGTACTCACAGCTTGTAAGAGGCGTTCTTTGCTTTCATTTTATCTAAGTATGAACCGGTGTCGGTGTGGACGTTAAACTTTCGCATTTTCATTATCCGTGCACTTTTATTGTGCCTAAGAAATTCCTAGTTCTCAGTTCCGAAGATGCACATTTTAAAGAACCTCTTCACATTTTACGTACGTACTATAAAGAAACGAATCTTTTAACGATTCAGAATAGAATGCAATGATGATTGCATCTTAGTTTTCTTTCGGCTCTTTATATCTGTAGTACTTAACCCTTCCACGCTACAATTATTTTTGCTATTGTACAAATTTCTTTGATGTTCTAATTTGCCGACGGAAACGGAATTCTAAGAAATTAAAGGAATTAATAAAAAATGATCCTTCGGATTGTTACTTAGGTTATTTTAGTGATATTTTTCTTATTTTACTACATAATGTACGAGAAGTTAAATTATTGTTAGAAAAAACTTTCTCCTAGAAAAAGTTTCTGCGTTCATTAAGGTCTAAACTAACGTTAGAGTTTTCCAGAGCACAATAAAATCTGATTAAAAAGTAATTTTCCCCTTGTTTTTCGGTTAAAAAACGAATGCGCACAAGCCATTTTTAGTAGTCGTGAATTTTTTACATAAAGATTAGGAAGGAAAGTAGTAAGACGTTTGCGAAAAAACAATTAAAAGACTGGTAACATATGCATATTACGACTGAACCGTTCAAACTGACATTGTAGTCGTTATGTAATTACAACTGCAGCCCTATGAAGTTAAAGTCATAAAACTAAAGCACCTGTAATTTTCTAAACGTTTTACTTTTTTCTTTGTAAATTAAGTAAAGGTAAGAATACATTTGAGTGTTCTATTAGAACTCAGAATGGCTGTGAACCAGGACCTCTTTTATAAAAATGTGTTAATACATTTACATACAAGATAATTTCTAGAAGAATAGATAAATAAAAATGGTCTAAATTTTTTTTCAAATACAATTTATTTTATCTTGATTTACCATTTCAAAACAGGTTGTAATTATTTTGATTTTTAGTTTTGGTTTTTTTAGTTGTATTGCATTTTTCTCAGTCAAAATAAATTTCTAATGTTTATTGCATGTACCTCGTGTCAACGGTTTTTTGTGAACAATTAAGGGCTGTGTCTTTATACAACCAGAGAATGACTAAGACTCAAGATGAAGACCCTCTGGTCGATAGAAATATTCATAGATTACGAGCAGTAATTAATGAAAAGTATGCAAAATATAGTATTGAAGATGATACAAACGAGATGAGTACATTCAAGAATCTACAGTCAATCAAAGCATTTTAATAAGACAGTAGTTCCGCAATCGCCGTACATCAATGGATTTGTGTTATCTTTAGAAAATAACAAAAAACTACAAAACCATTGAAACTTAGATAAGTTATTCCGTATCCAGTAGAAATCAGAAAGAAGAGAAAATATCTTGGAATAGAGAAAATAATACATGCTTTTGATATGTGTTTATCTAGAAACGTTAAAGAATAAACAAAATTAAATTTAGATCGACTACAAGAAAGGATTAATGAATTATCAAGAACGAAACAACAATTACCTGACCAAATATTAAAATCTGCGCTTGAGTAAAAAGTATTTTCTCTAGCGGGACTAAATAATCTTAAATGTACAGAGAACTCGAAATCCGGAAATTTTAACGATTTTGGAAATTAGGAAGATGAACAAAAAGATCAAAACTATACCTACTGAAGACAGAGATGTCAAAACCTCTATACGTGATATTTTCAAAAATTAAATCTGCGATACTAGGTAATCCCGTTTTTCCAGAATATCACACTATTTAAAACGTAAACAAACTATAGATTTAGTTAACAAAACACTAGAAGATTTTTATAATTCTGCTGATTTAGCGGTACTATGCTACAAAGCAAGTATACTGCGCTACTATGACTGTAAATTATTAGAATTAAAGATAAACAAGCTAACCAAACAAGAAGGTAAGTCTTATTAAATATATAGATTTTGATCAGTTTCATAAAAACTAGAACTAACCACATAAAAAACCCTAAATGAACAGAAGATGACCACAAAGTGGGAAAGTATGTGCAACAATTTTAAGGTTCTTGACAAAAATGCTTAGATTGAGTATTTAACAAAATGCAGCAAATGGTACATGTTGACGAAATGGATAATATGCAGTTAAGTTTGAAAACTTTTACTAGGACACTTGCTAAGATCAAAACCTGTAAAGCAACAGAATGAGACAACATTTACGGATTTTGGTGGAAGAACTTGAAAAGTTGGTTTGTTGCTTTAACAAATATTAGGAAGACCCGAATAATATTCAAAGATTTTTTGAAAAAACAATTAAGCATTGGATAATACATATCCGACTAAATATCGAATATCCTATGTTACTAACACTATTCTCACCTAAAACGGAATATTTCAAATAGATAACTTAATCCCGCTTTGTTCCTGCTTGGTTTTAAATCCGCTTAGTTGTTTACTTAATCAAAATGGATATGGTTCTCAGGTCCATAAGAACTATCAAAACTCCTACATCTGGATATAGGATGGATGATATTAAACTTTACGCTACCAATACTTGGAAACACGTGCTTTTCTACACGTTAACTAAGGGGTAGTTCGAGAATCAATTATAACGAACTTACTTAATAAGCTTTTATGTTAGACAGTTTATTAAACGTATCTACATTTTGAACAGTCCTGAAATACTGACCATAAAGTGATGAAAGAGAACTTTATAAAAGAATTGATACAACAAGTAAAAGCTGTCTTAAATATTGAATTACAGGCAAAATAAAACATAATGGTGATTAATACACGGGCAATACCAATAACGACCTACACATTTGGAAGAATCAAATAGACAAAAGTTAATCCATTGAAAGAAAGATAAAAGTGACTTTCTCACAATCTCGAAATCATCATCCAAACTCATCAATTAGTAGATTATACTTACTACGACATCCTAGTGGAAGAGGTTTTTTTAGTTTAATCCATTACCAAGAAGTGTCTGTAGACAAGCACAGAGTATATTTTCAAACATCTCACTTACCACTTCATCAGAAGATTGTTATAATTTTGGGGTTAGATGCTGAGAAACCTTCCCGATCTGAACAGTCTATAGAGTTTGAGGATATTATCCGAAAATCTTTGTTACTCTCTTGGTGAAGTCTATATTGATGCACAGAAATCAACTGAGTATTTGAATAACTAAGTGAAGTACCTGTAATGCAATGTAGAAGTACCAAAAGGGCTCGAAAAGTGGTTATTTGTACAGTGTCTCAAATAGTCTGCACCATATGGGAAAATTTTTATTGAGTGATTTGTGGAAAATTTGTTTTGGCATCAGGTTTTGCTTGCTCCAGAACCAAAAATGACCTAACCAAAAATAATCATGTGGTCTCTATTACCTGTCAAATTTGACATTTTTAGAAAAAATGTCCGAAAAATAGACTTATTTGACGAAATCTTGAAAAGAAGAGTCATGAGAAAAAGATTTTTTGCAATTTTTTACCCGTATGCAAATCTTCAAAAGCCTATCACGATTTTCGTATTTTACCCTTTATTTTGCTTTTCCTTATTTGTTAATCAATAAAAGTCGATCCAATCTAATTCAAAACACTTAATGATTAAATGCATATTGCACAATACTCATTTTACGGTCTAAATAATCTTCTTTTCTTTATTTTCATGTAAAAAATAAAAGTAGAGCTTTGGTATAGTAGCACACTTGGTGCAAAGTTCATCTTATTCATACAGATAAACACATAAATCCAATTTGTAATCAGAAATGCAATATGTATTTTTGGTTCTGGAGCAAGCAAAACCTAATGCCGGAAACAAATTTTTCATAAGTCATTCAATAGAAACTTTTCTCATATGGTGCGGACACTGTATAACAACAGTGTAAAGTGAAGTACTTTACACTCGAGTTATATACAATATTTTTTGCACGGCCGTATTTTAAAGATAATATAGTAAAAACAACCATTAACGGTAGATTAAAAAATGAAGTTAGTCAAGATCATATGTGCGTATCATGAATTCATTGTAGCATCGATACGGCTTTACAGTAGTAAAGTGCCAAGTTTACAGGAGATAGTGCAAAAAGAATTTCAAAGCTTATTAGTACTTGTCTCTAACTTCAACGTTCTTATAATCCCCATCGATTAACATCAGTACATAAATCTTCAACAATACTGTCAAGGTAGAATTTATTCTCAAAATGAGATATCTGACATATAAGACTAGATTGGAATAATATGCTACATCCTTCGTTACGATAAGATCTATACTTGTCAGCAAAATGGTTTGGTCTGTAGCGCCACAAATGAATTCTAACAAAGAAGTATATAAAAGTACTTATGCTGAATAAATAACCGTCTTGAAAAAAGTTCTGAAAAACAAATTCAAACGGTCACAGATTAAAACTTAAAAACTATACCCTAAGATTACACCATGCATATTTGTTATTTTACCCTTGACTGTTTATTTTCCCTTGGTGTCTATCCCATCCGTAGAAGGAGAAAACTAGGATGGCCCGAAAAGAACCGGATAACTTCTTGATTGATCTGGAAAACCCGAACTGCTCGACAGGCCTGAAGTGACCGGCAGGAATAAACGGTTGACTCGACATAGGCCCTATAAACGCGAACTTTGGGCAGGGCCGCGAAAAGACCTGACCAAGAAACCCGTTCCGTCTACAATGCAGTAACGAAATACTCTTCTTGTTTCAGTATGAAGATAATGTCTGTCCAAGTCAGTACGAAAAAATCTCGCATTGGTGCAGTACGAAAATAACGCCCATCTGAATCAGTACGACATTTCTCCGGTGCGGTTCAGTACGAAAATGGTCTACTTCGGATAGGAGCAAATAAGCTTGAGAGGTCTCATGGGTCTTAGCGCCTCGACAAGATCGAGAGGCCCGAACTGTTTGATTGACTGGACCCGAATTTCTGACCGGGCCGTAAAAGGCTGGATTAAAAGCTAAAAATACACTGGCAGAAAATGTAGAAATGATCCCACTGCTCTGTTGAATCTACCAGGAACTACTAAAGTAATCTAGTAATGAAATTTTTGTTGACTGTTGCATTTTATTTTTTATTCTCGGTATTCTTGTAAGTCTTATGTGGAGGAAAATGTAGATAGTAAAGCATTTTGCTGAAATTGTTTTTCTTTAAAGAACAAAGTATAAATTGGATCAACTTACAAAATCAGAAAAACAATTCTATTGTGGTATAAATGGTTTTGCCCGTAACGCTGTGCCTAATAAAGAAATAACTGATTTTTCTTTAATTTCGTATACTATGATTGCATTTAAACTATACATATACTACTGATCAGATAATACGAGTAAAATCCATAATGTAAGGCATCTTATCTGATTTCCTACTGGTAATTAAAGCATAAATAGCATCGAAACACGCAACAAAAATTTAGCAATGATTTCTTCTATATTTCCAAAAATGCTAGGTACGAATATATGGTGAAGGTTTCTGTTTTAGATTTTTAGCTGGCTTAAAAGCTAAGAAATGTACTTCCAGAAGAAAAAATGTTCAAAAGTAATAATACCTATTAGATTTTCTCGAATAACGTTATTGTTTCTAACCTTACTACTGATATTGTTACAAACATAGAATGTACTAATATTCCTCTATAATCATTTTGGAAACAATTGTTGCTATTTCTTAGACTAGGGGCGAGACAAAATGGCAAAACACTGTATATTTTACAAAAGTAAATTGTTTGGTTAAATGTCTGCTCCAACGTTAGTTTCTCCACATAAAATAGCGTTATTATAGCAGCCAATTTGTCTACCATTCAATTAGACCTTATTAATAGTGTTGCATTTTGACGTTAGTTACAGTGGACCTAGCGTAAGCTTACGGGTGAACCTACGATGCGCACTGGCAAATCCTTCAGAAGGGTGGGAGAGTTCACTTTTAAGCCGACTTTCCAGACAGTGGAAGTGTACATTCGAAAAAAAAGTATCACTACTATTTTTTCTTATACCACACAGTAAGTTTACTATTCATTTCGATTTATCTCTAGTAATTGCTATTATTTCTATTATTAGTTATATTTTTAATATTATTGATTTGTTATTATATTTATTATAGTATTGATTATCTATTGAATTAATTTATACATTCTATTTAAAATTTGGGATTCAGCGTTGAAGTTTCTCGTCTTATTGGTATTGTATCTTTATAAATTACATACTTCGATATTTTCATTTAATTAATTATTAATTAATAATTAATAATATGGAGTTTAAATCGAAAATTAAGAATAAAATTTTGAGTGGTCAGTGTCGTGAAATCATAAGTGCGGTTTTAAAGTTCATGAAGGAAGTAGCAGAAGCTGGTGCACCTATTATAGCATTACAAAAAGTTCAAGAACGTGTTGCTCGGGCTACGGGTATTTCCTTACGATCAGTACAATCGATACAACAAGAAGCAACCAAAATTTCCAAGAGCAAGGGTTCTATGTTTACAACACCAACTAAGAAAAGAAAGAAGGCCCATACTAAAACAAACCTTGATGTCGCTGACCGACATATTTTGAGAAGATTAATTACTAATTTATACGTTACAGAGAAAAAAGTTCCTACGGTTCGCAACATTTTGAAATAGTTTCAGGAAGCAGTGGATTACACGGGGAGTGAAGACAGTTTACGCAAAGAAATTCACAATATAGGATTTCGCTGGCGAAAAACCAAGACAAATAGAAAAATCCTAATGGAAAAACACGAAATTCGACATCAAAGACTGCATTTTTTAAGGAATATGAAGAAATATAGAGAAGAAGGACGCCCAATCGTATATATGGATGAAACGTACATACATTCATCTCACACATATAACCAGACATGGAGTGATGATAGCAATAAAGGATTGAGAAAACCCATTTCGAAAGGTCAAAGGCTAATAATTGTGCATGCCGCAGCGAAAATGGATTTATAAAAGGAGCAGAATTGATGTTCAAACCTTCAAGTACCACGGGCAATTATCACCACGAAATGAATTTTTCAAATTATAAAAAATGGCTTCAGGAGAAACTTATACCAAATTTACCACCTCGAAGCGTCTTAGTGATTGACAATGCCCCATATCATAGTGTAGTGGCGGAAAAATGCCCGACAAGTGCAAGCAGAAAAGAAGACATGAGAAATAAAAATATATCTTTTAGTTACAAAACTTACGAAATCGACAAAATCCTTTTAGAAAATGGTCATAATGTTTTAAGATTACCACCTCATCACCCGGATTTGAACCCGACAGAGCTTGTATGGGCGTCGTTAAAACAGTATGTAAGAGAACGAAATGTCAATTTTAATTTCAAGGAGGTTGAGAAATTTTGTCGCGAATTTTTTGAACAATTTTCTGCCGAAGAATGGAAATCGAGGTGTGAACACAGTAGAAATTACGAATTGGAATACATGAAAAAAGAACCTGCATTAGATTTAGTAGTTGATAGTTTAATTATAAATTTGGGCGAAGATAGTGATTCAGAAACTGAGTGGGAAAGTGAAAATTCAATTTATCTGGCATAGAGCATTTAGACCAACTGTAAGTACCGAAATTTTCTCTGTTTTTCTCGAGTTGTTCAATTATTTCCTCTATTATTATTTATTATTATTTTTTTATTGTTTATTATAATTAACACAAAAATTAATTTTAATTATTAAATATTTTTTCAGTTTACTGCAATAGCAATTTCAAATCATTTTCTATTTGAAAGATTTTAAAAATGTGTTTAGTTAGGATTTCTATTTTATAAAAAGGTTTAGGTAAATTTTACAACTTGAATGACAAAAAGGGTATTATAAATCTTTGCAAAAATGTCAATCGTCTTTTTAAAAATGTTTGAAAGGAAAGGAAATGTACATTTATTGTTTTTTCCCGAATTACAAGACATCTGGTCAACAACATTTCATAAGCTACAGAGAATTTCTATGGCAAGTGTTATTTGAGTTATTTAATTATTGCGGTAAGTTAGAGTAATTGTGTTGTTTTTAAAATTAATGTCGGAACTATTTAATACTATTTATTTAATTTATATATTTAATTTTTATTTTATTTATTTAAATATTTTAAAATTTAATTCATACTATATTTTTAAATTACATAAATATTTTTTGATATGTAAATATATACTAGTCATCCAAAAGTTTGTATTAATAAAAGTTCCCAAAATCCATTATGGTTTTTCGTACAAAAGGTCACTACGAGCTCTAGAGTTAAATTTTATTTTAAACTACGATTTCATCCTGTTTATATTTTAGATGCAACTTTTGTCACTTAATGTACAAATGCTCCAACGCGTTTGCGGTGTCTCTCTCGTTCATCTCCTATCTGTGTTCCTCTTCTGCGCAGGGTGACCCGCAAGCTTACACTAGGTCCACTGTAGGTATTTGCCTTCAAAACCATTTTTATCTAATGATACAAACACTTCATATTATAGAAGATATTAATCTGTTCACGGTGCAGTATCACAATATTATGAATTCCTTTATCCTAGATGTTGGAATGTACATAATATTTCTCATAAAATGACTAGAACAGTATAAATAATAACAGAACACATGTTACAAAAGGTAAATCTGAATTGTACTTGTGATTCAATAACTGAAAATCAATCGACGAAATACGTCTCAACCCTTTTCAGAGATATTCAAGATTTTAAGCTCATGTAACCTAGCCAATAAGTTCAAACAATTAAAGCTATCTAAAAAAGAAATCGTGGAAAGCTGCAAATCAATAAATATGTGCGTTTTAATGCCTAAAGCAACATCCCAATTTTGCCGTTGGCGACGTCAATGTCAATGAAAGATGCCAAAATTTTTGGGTTTTTGTAAATATTCAAATTTGGATGCAACTTAGAACCAAAAGATTTTTATGTAAGACGTAGAAAGTTAGGTCTAATTGATTTTATGTGTAAGGTTTCTGATAGGCAGCTTTCAAACATTTTTTTCCAGAAAACATTACCTATTGATTGAGCTAAGTATATGCCTATTATTCTTTCTAAGAAACAAGAAAATATACAGGCTACACATTCTACTCTTTTAATGAAACATTCCCTGTTAATGAAGTGAACTACAGCCGTTCTGCACCGCTTTTTCTAATAAGATTTCCTGATATTTTCACAAACAATATTACAAAATTACATTGGGACACCCTGTATAATAGGAAGAAAAATAGTTTTGTTTAATGGTTTATTTCACAAACACTTTATTTAGTTTTAATGATATAATGGATTTACCAGTATAATTTATATTTATATTGATCAGCAAACATATTGTTAGCATTTCTACTAAACCTATAACATTTATTATTATTTGCTGTGTAACGATGAAAATAAGAGTTAATGAGAATTTAATATTTCAGATTCCGTTCAGCACATTTTCAATTTTTTTTCTAATTAAGTTTACCTAATCGATTTCAATTAAAAGATGCCGTTTTATCTTAAGGAAATAATGAAAATTAAAAGGAAAAACGCTTCTTGCACATTTCCTGTATTTCGTTTTTTGTTTAACCTAAAATCGGAAATTAATGTTGTTCTAGTTTAATAAGAATCGTCTTATTTAGTGGCATACTAATTATTTGTTGCTGGTATATAAAGTAATTAAAAATTTTTAATGAAATTTAAAAGCAGATTAAAAGGGATGTTGCTTAAATTTAATTTTTCACAGTTATTTTTTAATTACAACGAAACAAAATAACTTTTATCATCTTCGTCACAACATGCAGTGGCAGCTGTTTCGTTTATCAAAATTGTAAAAGTTTAACAATGAAAAATATAAAAGGATGTGTAGAAAACGCACTTTTCTGAATGGATGTTATATGTAATATAATTCTGAAATCTCTTTCTGGTTATCTTTCTACCCAGAAGTTGAATTACAAAGCAAATCTTTTGCAAAATGTATGTGTAGTGTTTTCAGTGAAGATAAAAAATAGAATTTTAATAATGAATCCCTTCTTAAAATAATGGCTGTTTGTAAACAAGAACACTTTTAAAAATAACCCAAGCAGAACTCGCAGCTCCAGAGAAAAAAAGGAGATTAGCTCATCTTTTTTTTATTCATAAGAATCTCAATTAAAAATACTTCGTGTTATCCTCTATTTGAAAAGAAATACATATATTACCACTTCGATTTTACAAATAACTTAAAAACCTTTTAGGTCATTCATGAATTCATCTGGTTTCTACCTGTACAATAGACAGCACCCACATAATGGATTTTATGCTGTCCCTGTTAATACATTTCAAATTTCTTTAACATTTGTAACTTACCTGACTTTTCTTGACACCTTGAATGAGGCCCTTTTGTAGATTTGCCGCCCTTTCAGATTTTTACAACTCCTATTGATTTCTTTCTAATAGTACTTGACACATTACCTGAATTATTTTTATTCTGTATAAACTTTTGTTATTTTTCAAACTTAAAAATACAATTTCTTATTTAAAACCTTGAAATCATGAACGAGAAATAAACACGATCTTAAATTTATCATAATATTTATTTATCCTTTTATTTTAAACTTTGGTATCGTAAGAAAATACATTTTTTATATACATAATACTTGATCATTGAATTTTATTTACATAAATTTTATAAAATAATTATATACAACTTAAAAATTAACCTAATCTTCTTTGTAAAAATTGTACCTTATTAATTATGATGAATTTCTTCATCGGTATGTGTAACATCAATATCCATATCTTCACAAGATGATGTAGACACTTTCGGTTTTCTAGAAGCAGAACATGTTCTAAGGCAACAACACTTTCCACTATTTGAAATAGTACCACTAACTGCATTCGGTAATTCTTCTTTCTTATATTTTACTCGACGATTTTGAAACCAGATTTTCACTTGTTTTTCCGATAATTGTAAACAGGTTGCTATCTCAATTCTTCTTAACCTCGACAAGTACATATTTGCAGAAAATTCCCTCTCTAATTCTAACAGCTGCGTACTAGTAAATGCTGTCCTTATGCGCTTACTACTAGATGAATCCTTATTTAAAAGCTCTTGATGTTTCGGTGGAGGTGTCGGAGTTGAAGTTCTACTTTCGGGCGTTGCCGTTGGAGATACATGCGGACTAATGTATGAAAGTGCAGATCCAGGTGGTGTTTTTCTCGAAAGAGGTAAATCTGGATAACCCTCAGGAGACGAAGCGCATCTTTTAATTGTAGGCGTTGAAGAAATTCGTGGTAGTGATGCTACAGGTCGAATCGGAATCTTATGTTGGCCAAATATCGGATTGATCAAACTATTATTTAACTGCATTTGTTGCTGATGCTGTTGAGCAAGACTTAATGAAAATAAATAACTGCTGATATAACTTGAAGGATATGTAAGCGCAGGTCTTGTAGGTTCTGATAAAAAATGCTTGCTACTACTAAAATCTTTAGGCGCATTGTTTATTAAAGAATCGACAAGAAATGATCTAGACATCTCTTTTGGCACTAACCGAACTGCAAACTCTATGCACATACATAAAATGATTGCGAACACCCTACTGATTGAATGAGACTTAAAAATTCGTATATATATGCCCCCTCTTTTATTACATGGCAAATTCACCCTGGCGGGTTTGTAGTTGTATTGTTAAGGGCTCCGCCTTGGTCTGCCCAACCAGATCCTACGACCCTGTTAATACTCCCTAAGTCGTCGAGTAAATAAATTACACACTAGCTAATCTCGTTGCTAGTCAAACATTGGTTCCTCTATTTTATTGTCTGTACATCACTGATACATTACAAATAAATTCTAAGCAATGTTTACTTCAGTTACTATTATATTCACGCGAGGGTGATTAAAAAAGTTTTTATTTTATTTTTTAACTGAGGCAATGAGAAAAAAATCTACTAGAAAACTTTTTCAAACTTACATTATATTATATTCGTACAGAAAAAGCCTGGAGTTCGAGAATTAATTAATTTTAACTTTTAAGTATGAAGTCAAACTTTTCATCGCAAGGCAATGCATCGCTTTGTATTTTCTAAAGTTTAAAGACGGTTTTTAAAACTTCTCTAATTGTATTTATGTAAAATATTATTTCTGAAACATAATTCAATTTGACACTTTAATACATATAGCGGGTGGTGACTTGCCCGACGCAGCATAGGATTTACAATACTAAATCTGTTATGTTCAATTATTTTCTTCCCTAATTATTTTAGAGCAAAAGTGTATTTAGATTTTTTTGTAGAGAAAAGAATTTTGCATCCGCACATGCCGTTGCTTTTCAATTTTTCAATTTCTGAAACCGGGAAGATTGGGACTACGGTTTTAGAGAGATCAGTGATGTCATGGAATTATAAAATCAAACAAGCGCGCTTAAATCTTTTTGTTACCGCTACCAATAAACTTCACTTCTAACAAAACCATGAAAAATATAAACAGTAAACAGAATTTTATTTATTATCCCAGCAAAACAAAATGATACTACAACAAAAACAAAAAAGTAAATCATAGCAAATGTTACTAGACAATGGTCTAGCCTGTCATAAAACTCACGCATAACACTGCAAGTTGATGCCTAGATATTCTGCCGCATTTAGCTTGAATTCGATTTTTAATTATTCGACATTTTGAAATGTTGGTCCAGAACAGATCTTTGATTTTTAAATGTCTCTAAAGAAAAAAAGCCATCGAGTGAAAGATCGGCTAACCTAACAAGCCAGTTAATTGCATAATTTAGACCGATGATCGTCAGGGAAAAACTATTGTTTTACGATTCACGCACATGACGGCTGTCAGGTGCAGGGCAACGATCCAACTGGAACCAAATCTCTTGGTCATTCCTATCAACTTCAGTCACCGCCGCAGCTATTTCTTCCTGCAGAAACTGTAAAAAGCGCTTCCCTGTCAAGTTTTCATACAAGAAGAGCGGTCCTATAATGTGATGACCTAATAATACCACCCCAACGTTAACTATTTGGAAGTATTGGGTTTTGGTCTTTAGAATGTTGTGTGGGTTCTCGCGTGCACATAATTTTCTAATTTTGTACGTTTCGTTAATTATTCAGTGTGGACATTGCTTCATTCGGAAAAAGAAACTTTTTAGAAAGTCCCTGTCCTTGTTGCATGTTTCCATCATTTTGAATCAGAATTCACTCCTTTTTATATCACCTTCACGCATCTCTTGATGAAATTGGTAATTATTTGAGCAAAGTCTGTGCTTTTCTAAAATCTTCAGTACTGCAGTGTGATGCAAGCCAACGTTTTTAGCAATTTGCCGTAGACTTACATTGGGATTTTCAGTCACGGCGGCCAAAACATTCAGGTGCTCTCACCTTCTTCATTCTCTTGTAAGTTTTGAACGTTACTCGTACACTTACAATTATTTAGACTGTGCCAGTAGCTTCATACTTGTTTACTATTCTGCTAATCGTCGTACTGCTTGGAATTGTCTGATCGAGATATTTAACGCTAAACAACGCATTTACTTTACGAACACTATTTTTGGCATAAAACCACTTTACCGTTTTCACCTTTTCTGGCATTGAAAACGTCAAACTGTAATGATACATGCAAGAGTGCTTGTTTGATTTAAAATTCCATGACATCGATGTGTTTTCTAAAACCATTGTTCCAATATTTCCGGTTCCAGAATTTGAAATGTACGGATGCATTATTCTTTTCTTTACAGGAAACCCAATTACACTTTGCTTCTAAAATAATTAGAGAAGAAAATAATTGGACATTACAGATTTAGCATTGTAAACCCAATACTGCGTCGGGCAAGGCACCACTCGGTATAACAGCATTAATAATTTTGTTACCTATAGTTGAATATACAGGGTGTGATGTTCTGTCCTATAAAAATCATTTATAGTACTATTCAAGCTAAAATTGCTACATTTCAGGTATTGGTGAAGTTACTGAGAAAAATCTGAATTGCTAATACTTGATTTACTTTAATACAATTATAAGTGGTCAAAGTTTATGTAGACACTGAATAAAGAGATATGATGATTGGAAATCTTAGTCATACAAATTTCGCAACGAGTAACCCAAATGCATTTGCAAATATCAAATATCAATTAAGATCATTGATATATCATCAAGATCGATTAAGCTAAAGTTTAGATTCAATCTTTATTTATACGAGTAACGTAAAAACAAACAATAAATTACATATTATTACATTACATTACAGGATTGTGAATTGAGTACCTTCTTAAGATTGATTTATTAAATTGTTATATTCTACTAAATCCTAAAAAATTCTGTAAAGGAACTAAGGAATACTATTGTGAGCTTTAAACTTAAACTTAAAATCTGAGTGGGCGACGCGTAAGAAAAGCTCCACAACTTTTATCTGTTGGTTTCTATATTATAACTTAGTCCAGAAAGTAAGTTCATTTTCTATTTCCCGCCGTTGCAGCGATGCGATCGCAGTTCCGCGCATGCGCGGCAATGACCTTGTATCGTTACTAAGCGATTGACGCCATTTTGAGTTAGTTATCTGCTGTTATCGTGTCACAGTGCTTGTTTATAATGGCGAAGGTAATTAAAAATTCCGCCGATTGCGAGATTAAATCAGTGATTCGGTTTCTCAATGCGAAAAATTTGAAACCAGTGGACATTCATCAACAGCTCTCTGAGGTGTAGGGACAGAATGTAATGAGTTATTCTATGGTTGTGAGATGGGTAAAAAAATTCAACAATGGCCGTGTAAACGTGCACGATGAAGGAAGAAGTGGACGTCCATCATTGGTTAATGATGAACTTGTTCATGCAGTGAATGAAAAAATTAGAGGAAACCGTAAGTTTACGATTTCTCTTCTTTCTATGGAATTTCCCCTAATTTCACGATCCCTTCTTCATGAAATTGTTCGTGACAAACTGAGATATCGAAAGCTTTGTGCACGCTTGGTACCGAAAACTCTTACCGAGGATCACAAGAAAAAACGCCTAGGTGCTGCTCTTGAATTTTTGACTCGTTATCACAATGACAGGGACCATTTCCTTAACAGTATAGTGACTGGGGACGAGACATAGGTAGCCTATGAGACACATGAGACAAAAGGGCAATCGATGGAATGGAGGCACACATCGTCACCAGCAAAGACAACATCGAAGCCGAATTTGACAACCCGGAAAATCATGTGCACAGTGTTTTGGGACGGATGTGGTGTTCTTTTAGTGGACTTTTTACCACGGGGCGAAACAATTACCGCTATTGCTTACTGTGTTACGCTAAGGAAACTGCGTCGTGCAATTCAGAATAAGCGCCGTGGAAAGCTCACTAGCGGCATTTTGTTGATTCATGACAATGCTCGCCCCCACACTGCAAACCTTACACAGCAACTTTTGTCTCAATTTGGATGGGAACAATTTGACCACCCACCGTATAGTCCGGACCTTGCTCCCAGTGACTTCTTCCTGTTTTTAAGCCTAAAATCAAACCTCGCTGGCAAGAAATTCAATGACGACGATGAGATTAAAGAACATGTTGCAACTTGGTTACAGTCATGGGCGTCAACGTTTTATGACGAAGGAATACAAAAATTAGTGCCACGCTACGATAAATGCTTACAAAATGGTGGTAGCTATGTTGACTAATAGTTTTAAGTCTACAGATTCTTTTGAAATAAATTATTTTTCCTAATATACATTTGTTTTATTTTACCAGTAAAAATGAACTTACTCTCTGGACATAGTGATATATAATGAAATCGTCTTAAGTAGTCATCACGCAAATATGTACACAATATAAACTAACAAAGTGACTGTACTCTGTTTGTATTGTATAATGTTTCACGTAACTTTATACTTTAAGGTATACAAGGTGTCCCGTAAATGTCAATAAAGTTTCAAGTAGCAGCCTCCCTGAGACTCTTAAGATTCCATGATTAGGATCAACAAATGCCCCAATGTTAGGAACAGGATAAACAAATAATTCACAAACTAATCAGAAACCAACCACGGAGAAAAATACTTTAAATATCACAAGAAATTAAAGATTTATCAATTTCTATCCAATGATAACAGTCCACAAGAAAAGTTGAAAGAATTGCTGAAAACTACTTTAATCAAATTTATAATCTAAGACTTATGTGTTTGTCATATATATTGTTTGGCAAGAATTCAATCTTTAATACCATCTCTCTCAACAAAAAGCGAAATCTAGCAGTTCTGTACTTTATTAACGATAAGTATTGTTTCAACAGATTCACTTGTTGAATCGGTAAAGGTTTCATTTGGATTAGATTTCTTGGTTTCTGCTTATTCAGTGTTAAAGATGTTAACTTCTGTATAAGAAAACTAGGCTGCAAAATAATTTTCTTTTCCCAGATTTGAAATAAGCACTCATAGAAAAAGACGTTTACATAAAGTTTCATTGACATTTACGGTACACCCTCTATGTGCAGTATATTTTATTAGGTTTTTTAGTGCATATAATTCCGTGTCCTATTAATAAACTAATAATAGTAAAGGAATAATGTTGAATATCTCAAACTCCTATAATAAAAATTATTTTAATTGAGATGTTTATGCAAATAATTCTTAATTATTTAATAAACATAATAAAAACTTCGTAATAATTTCCTGCAGAATATTTTGTTCTTTTGTTATTCATTTATCACAAAATTTTAAAAAGTTCTGGAATTCCTTAAGTTAAAATGAGATTCGTATATGAATCTATGAAGAGACCACTTTTATCTGCAGATACTGCGTTGTGGTTTTAAGCAATAAGATCATTTATAATCAAACAAAAAATTTATTTATCATACAATTCATATTCATATATTCATAATGGCCTATCAAGTACAATGAGAACAGAGTTAAATATCAACTGAATTGCCCTTCAACATTTGTAATGTTATTATAACGGACGTGTTTAAAAATAATTGCTACTGATTCAAAAGGGTGCAACCCTTTAAGTCAGTACTGCCATTGGTCGGATCACAACAAAGCCTTTTAATCATTATATATAGGAGGAGCCCGGACTCTTCACTGAGGATATAATTCTAAGTAATATAGTTTGAGGATTTTTGAAACGGAAATAAATGAAGAGGCGATGTTTTTAGAGATACAACATATAACCTTTTTGTCATAATAACAATTAGTTTTATTGCATTTATTTATAATTAACTAATATAAGAATATATTTCCCAGTTAATTTTTAACTGAGAATTATGGTCAGACTGGCATTTACTTTAGTTACACATTTTGATTCAGCAGTCTCCGTTTGGGTATTCTCGTTTTGTATTAAGTAAACATAAAAACTTTCCATGAAAAGCTTTTTCTTTCGTTCCCAAAGGTTTCTCGTCATGACAAATAGCAAATTCCATTAGCGACAGCGTACAACTTTACCCCGCCACATTGTTTGAATCAGCTTTATAACTTCTCAAATTGGTAAAGCTTAAGTATAGATAATAAAAAAGCTTAGAGATTTATTTTGTTAAAAAATAAATTTGAACAAATACGTTTAGAAAACAGCATCTTTTAATAAAAATTACACGATTTCAGTGCAAGATAAATTTACCTACTGTGTTTTAAACGTCGCAAAGAATGCTTCAGAATATGAAAAATTAATATTAAACTGAATCGCGGCTTCGTAAACTTCTATAATAGAACAAAGGAAGTAGTTCATAAAGAATACATTTTTGCTTTTAGTCTAGACACCCATTAAGAATACGTAAATCCCGTTATGAACACTTTTTTCTGGAAAGATCTAGGTTTACCATTTGATTAATGCATTTAAGTGCCATTACAATGGTTTTTTGTAGTAAAGGTCCCTTTTTTTCATTCTTAATAACTCACGGGTTAATATTTCTATCGAACAAGGGAATATCGTAATAATAAGATCACGTCAATGTAACCGAATATCTGAGTAAAAGTATCAAAACAAATCCTACCCCACAAAAAGAGCAAGGTGCAAGTTACAGGCACAACAAAAGCTAAACAATGTGTTTCATAATCCGATAGAAAATGGGGTAATATGTGTAGAAAATTGCTTTTAAAATGAATATATTACAACACATATTGTTAGGAAATCCGGGATTATAGAAAATGTGTATGTCGAAATCCCTTTTATTCTCGTTTTATGTCGCACGTTTGCTGTCAAATGCGATTAAGATTAGTGGAAGTGACATTTAATGTAAAATGCTTTACAGATTGGAAAACACAGTTTTCCTTTCAAATACATAACGGTACCAGAGATCATAAATGACAATCGAATGTTTAAATTAATAAATAAAGTGTCTATTTTATTGATATCTAGCATTTTCTCTCCACCTTACTTTGCAACATGGTATTATATTTCCATACTGTGATATACAAACTGAAAAGTATTTTAACAGTCGTATAACTTGAAAGAATATGAGAACAGAACAGAAATATTCCAACTATCTTCAGAAAAACATTAAGAATTTCTGCAGTTTGTCAGAAAATTTATGAAAGTGGGTATATGTACAGGATGTACTAAATACGGTGGGTAACTTTTAGAAAGAGGGGTTTTTGTTTGAAACAAGAGGAACTTTAGAAGTTTAGGTGAAAAATTCTCTGGACAATAAAATCGTTTCATGTATTCCAAAGACTTTTACCTATAGTTTAGGAACTCATTCATTTGGAATTAGTTATAACTAATTTAGTTCGCAATGTTCACTAATTATCCTAATCTCTCAATGTTATTTTATCCATCTAGTTATACGATGTGTTCCTTATTTAGCATCTCATTCGTACCAAACCAAAACTGCTGACCAGCCATTTAAAAAGAGTTTCAAATATCGTACCAGTAACAAAACATCTGGGAATCCAAAGCATAACCACAACGACCTCCATTTTGTTACTTTTTTCAAATTTCGGCCGCCATTTTGACACTGTTCCTGAAGAGATATCAAAAAACAAAGATACGCGTATCTTGAGTTTTTGATGTAGAATTCAAATCTGAAGTCAAAATTTCAAAATTTTCAGAAATGCAGACAGACAGGCAGACAGACTTCGCAAATTTAGCAACGACTTTTTTCGGAGTTCGTTAAAAATACTGAAGTTTCTGTATTGTACATTGTAGGCTTTTTTTAAACTTGGATTTTTAGGTTTACACTCAAATAGAAATATTTTATTTATTTGAACCGGTAGAAGTTTCTTCCCGTACAGATAACAAAAAAGGGCAAAAATGCTAAAACATTATGATAAAATTCATCTAACTTTGTTTTTTGATCATTTTAATTGAAATAAATATATTCTTCTTTTTCTTCTTCTTCTTCTTTTATCGTAGACTCAGAGTCTGTTTTTCTTTGCACTTTCATTATGGTATGTCGATGGAGGATGATTTACAGCTTTCCATATATCTTTTCCTCTGTCTTCCTGCATTCTTTTTTCCTTGAGGTATTTTATCTCTTGCTATTTTTATTAATCTATCGTCATTAGCTTTGCTAACATGTTCATTCCAATTTTTTCTTTTTTGTTTCACAAACCAAGCAATATCAGTATCTAAAGTAATTATATATACCAGTTACAGCCCTTAATGTGTTCATTTCAGTAGTACGCATTAATTGTTTGGTCTTTTTCGTGCCTGTCCGGATTTCTGCAGCCTAGATTAAAATTGGTCTTACAATGGTTTTATATATTTTCGTTTTACTATCTATATCAAAGTGCTTGTTTCTCTACGTTACATTTTTAAGATATCCTGATACTCGGGCCCTTTTCATTACTTGTTGTCCACCTTTCTTATATAGGTTTCGATGGCTGGTTATCTCCGCTCCTAAGTAGTCGAAGGACATTACTTGCTCTATCATAGCGCCATTGATCTCTAGTTTACATCGTCACGGTTCTTTACATATTACCATCGACTTGGTTTTTTTGGTAGATATGCTCATGTTATATTTCTTGAATGTCAGATGTAATTTGCATAACACGACGATCTTCAACGAGTGTTATACAAAAAAAATACGACCAAAACCCAAATGTACTCAAAGATTAGACTGCCATGTCGAATTGCACTTGCAAAAAAAGCCAACACGATTTTTAACAAATTTAAAACTCAATCACTTTTTATCGAAAAATACGGCTTCTTTTAAATGGTTAAAAATCGTGTTAGTGATAGAGATACAAAATAATTTAACAGCAGTAGCAACATATTTACACCAAAATGAAGTAACATTATCAGCACCATAATCCGCTGCTTGCCTAATTTTGGTACATATTTCAGCCATCGTCTTTAAAAGCCAGATTTTTGTTTTTATTGGGGCTAGTAACTACACCACATTCTCTGCTTCCCACCCATTTGCTTATACCTTTTTCATTAATTTATTTCAAAACCTTTCCATTAGTCTTAGTTGGTATGTATCGTAACGTCCAAACGGGTAAACGCCAATGATATAAAACTTCATATCCAAAATCTGCTAGCTCTCCAATAACACGAGTAAAGTTTCTGAATTGTAGTTTCTGTTATAGCTATTTTAGTTTATTTGACTAATAAGCAACTAATTCACATAATAATATGTAGCGTAGTGGTGGTCCTGCAAAGCCAAAGAAATAATAAACCTTAGTGGCACGATTCGGTTTAAAAATAAACTTGCAAAAGTGTATCACTGCTTTCCAAGGTTTTGTTCAACAATAAGCACTAACACTACCAATATTAGGACATTTTCCAATAATAAATCAATCATCACGTGTCTTTCATGTTAGCAATTTATTAAGAATGTTTGTTAATTTCACAATAGAGTTTAACCTCACAAATTTTTGTAAACGTCACAACGCAAATACTGGTTACCGTTCACTTTGTTCTAAAGTTTCAAGCTATAAATAAATTTGGAGACTTTTAAACTCTTCTGGGATTTAGAACATTTTTTTTATAAAAGTAAATCTTTGGTGACCATATAACCTTAATAAAACTTTTAAATTTAGACTTTTTCAAGCATCATTTACTTCTTTTTCACGTAGAAAGCAAAGAATGTGTTAAAGCTTTCTATTGGATTACTTGTATTGGAAAGTGAGAGCTGTAATATTTTACTGTAAAAAAATTAGCTAAAAGTGAAGAGCAAAAGTATTTGACGCATATATGTAGTTTCAAATTATAATATGCTCTACTGATTTTTGAAGTACGTGTGCATTTGTGAAGTCTTTGAAATTTCGTTTTTCTATGGGATGTTAGATCAAAGAATGACAAATAAGGGCTGGAATAAATTGATATCGGGGATAAATTTATGCTGCGCGATAAGCACTTTTGTAAGTTTGTAATTGCACATTATTAGATGATTATGTGAAGTGCCCACCTTCAATAATTAGTTCTGCTCAAGTTTATGAGGACTTAATACCCTAGTTTCTATAGCAAAATACAAGTCAATAAATATAGTACAGTTAGCAATGACTGTTATCTTGGTTTTGAGAACAATAAATTACGAAATTTACTGTAATGTATCTTTATTTTGTTTTTATGTAATATTTTAGGATCTCACACATTTCTAAAAATTAAAATTTAACGAAATGCATTTACGACTTACAGTTAGTTATTTTTTAATAATTACAGGTAAAAGAAGTATAAAATCAATAATTAATCGGACATTCCTTCATTTGACATAATTTATCATTATATGATCTATAGTAAGAATGAGCTTAGTGGTTGATGAGATGTATCAATCGGTATGTACTACTATAATACAGTCTGTTTGTATATTACAAAATTCAGAGTAAACCTTGGAATAATATTTTTGTAACAGTGCACTTTGAAGTTTTACTTAAGAGTATACTAAATAAATATTTTTAGGTTGAATTTTTGTTGTATACACTGCAAAAATGAGGTAAAATCACAGCCTACTCTAAACCGTATATTATATTAAACAGACTATAATTAAATATTAACTTGCATAAATTTATATTAAATTACTAAAATGGAATGTTTGATAGATACTATAAATACGCACGGAAGCTAGGAAAATAAATAACTTTCTACTGAAATAGAAAGAACTCTGCAATAAGCTGTCGATGTCGCTTCTTCCCTTGGGTGATTACTGTCCTCAGTTACGGCTCGCGCATTAAACTTTGCCCGCGGGAGGAAACAACGCACTTTACTCCCTTGTTGTACAAATAACTATTAATTGTTTAACTCGACTACCTAACTAGGCAAATCCAAATCAACACCTGAAAGTTTTTTAAATGCTTTATCAATAAAATGGCAAAACATATAAGCTTTTGTTTTATAAATTGTTTAAGTATAGCGCAAAGCCAAAGCAGAAGTGTTATTTTTAGTTTAGACAGTTTTTTATCAAGTGGAAAAATCAAAAACTTCCTGTACACTTTTAACTAAGGTCACGTCCCTTTTCTACTCTACATTTATGATTTTGAACGAGAATCTAACCAATATTTACAATGATGAAAGAACAATACATAAGCACCCAAGCACTACCACAGTCAATTCTATCATTTAACAAAGAGTTCATCTCCGGACATAATTCCAAAATAAAACTGATAGTGATAACGAGTTTTTAGATATTATGTAAAATTATCTATAAACTATAACTTCTATCCATTGTATTCTTTTGTTACATCCCATCTTAGTACCGTTTCCCAGATAATAACATCTTCAATTTTTTTTTCAATTTTAATTTTTTATTTATAAGTAGTAGACTAAGGCTATACTGCTTTTTGCATGAGTAATACCGCAGTAGATTCTTTTAATAAAGGGATTAATCAAATGCACAAAGTTTGATTATGCAAAATAACCAGATATCCCAATAGGCTAAAAGGCAATTTTAATTAATGCACAACTAAATTTTGTATATTTGATCAATTGTTTCATTCAAAAGACATCCTACGACATTACTTACGCGTCTCGTAGATAAATTGCTAATTTGACCAACTACTTAGCTTTTACTGTTTTCAAGATAACGTGTACAATTCTAATAAAAGTTTTTTACTGGAACATTTAATATTACTATCGCAGATTATTTAATTTTCTTCTGTTTTTCGCTTAAACATTTAATATTACTTTCTATTCTAAGATTTATTGACCTTGATCAATCTGCACTTGCTCTTTTAAGTAATTACTCAAGTGGCAGAAGCCAGAAAGTGCTTCTTTCTGAAGGTGTACCACAAGGGTCTATTCTTCGACCCTTATTGTACTCTATTCATGCCTTCTTCAACGAAGGTTCTTCAAATGGCTTTTAAGATCTTCCTTGGTTCGTTTCAGGACGATAGGTAACGTGAGCAGGATGTTCTTCGTTGACCACAGATGTTGTAAAATTGAATAGTTTAACAAAGGCATTAAGCCAAGTTGCATTACGCTTATCAAAAACCGAGCGGGTTCTATAGCACTCATTTCACTTTTTGATCGCAGTTAATAAGTAGAATTCACTTACGTTTTGTAAATCTTGGTCTATTTCTGTAGTGGCTTGTCTACAGTCGATATTGTCTTTATTTTAGCTAAAACACTCCTAATTTTTAACGTTTTACTACTTGAAAGTCACTAGTCAAACAAGTCACAGTTTTGATAACAATTCCTCTTTTTTAGGCAGACCAATGCAAGTTTTGATCATCAAAACTACATACTATAGAGACATAAATAAAGCAAAACTCTCAAGCATGGATTTAGACGAATTTTCTAAACATTTATTTAGTTTATGAACATTATATTCTTCACTATTTTACGTGTTTGGTTAGTTATAATGATATGTCAGAAAGTGCAAACGATAATATAGTATAAACTACAGCGCTCAATACGACGGAATCACTGATAGAATACTATTTGTTTATGCATTTCTTAGGATTACAACACTCCTCGACTTATTATAAACACTAGTAGTGCCGCATTCTTACATTTTTCATATTTTGTCCATTGCGCATTGTTCATTGTACGGGATTAGTGCGAATCAAGTGAGACATTCGTATACATATATAGGAATTAGAAAGTACAAGAATAGTTAATAATTAAGTAGGCTTATTTATGTGTTGCTAGATTTTAGGTTATGGTTTCACTCACACAATTGATCAATTTATTTCAAAATGCTATCTCCGAAATGGACAAGGGAAACACCACACCGCACCATGTTAAATGGATATGTTCTGTCAGTTCATGCATTGATAAATATGTCGATCAGTAATGAAGAACTTCAATATGGTATTTTAGATCGTCATATTAAAAGAATAGTGAATAACTTTCAAAAAATGGTCAATGTCTGTAAAGGTAAGTGTACTGGAAAGTTTTGCGTTATTGCTGGAATTTTAAGGTAGCAGGCTTATAACAACAGGACGATAATCTAGTTTTTTATTTTTGTTTGAAAATTTAAAACATGTTTACAGTAAATTTTAAAATAAATAATAATATGCAGTAAGTTGAGATTGTCCATATATTTTAACATTTTACTGTTTAAAATGAAATATCACTTATTTTTGATTACTCAGATGCTGTACGCAGCAAACAAAACTTATAATTTACCATACTATAGCTAATACCTTATATTGACAAAACATTCTATTCTCAATTAGAAACTTTTAACCATGTTTAGAATTATTGTGTCCGGTCGTTAATAGTTATTTCAGCGACACGTGACCTACAGATAAATTCATATGAGGGACAAAAATTTGGAACCTCCTATTGGTGTATAAAGCTTTTCATTTGCGCGACAGGAAGTGTAAGTCACGTGGCCGTGGTCTCCGAAAATTTCGAGAACAATTACTCCATTATTAGTCTTACAGGGAACTTCACACCCCTTGACTGTTAACCCGTGACTCGCAACATTGACTTCACAGTCATTTATCACTTGGCAATCAATAAATTAGGTAACAAATGTGTCCCGTCCATGCAATTGCAACCGCAGATAAACTCTCAGTAACATACGGTATCGTGAATCGACACTTTAGGTAATTAAATTGGATTCATTTATCTTGTAAAATTTTATTCACTAAAAATCGATCCTTATGTAGATGTTTGAGAAATTAAAGGAAATTTACGCTACAGATGTTACAGCAAAGTCCTTCAGCTTTTAACAGCCTTGAAGTTTGTTATAATTATTCCGAACACGTTCATATACAGTTTCTTAAAGCTCAGCAATACGAGCTTTTTATATTACAAAATTATGAACACGGCCGTATTTTTATGAGTTTTCTTAAATTCTTTTGTTTTATTTTATTAATAACCGATTATATTAAATTAAATTATCACCTCATATTAAAACTTTTTGAGGAATGGGATAAAGAAAATCAGACCTTTAACCTATTCTCGTTCACTACCGAATGTCATTTTGCTTTTATTAGAAATAACATAAATTTGAAGAATTACACAAAAATATTTTTCATAACTATGAGTGCTGTATAATTTAGGTACAGTTAACAAAAACCAACTAATATAATGAATGAATTGCAATATTGAACTTCAAAGATGTTAAGAGGGGTGGACAGACAGATGACACTCGAAGCTGTTGGATCTTCCCTTTGTCATGGAAATGTTATTACCAATGAACAAATCAACGAATAAGTTCCACTCTTCCTGCTATTGTTCAATACAAAGAATTTCGAAGAGGGAAAACCATATTTGTTTAAAATGTGTGGAATTATTAACGTTGATTGATGTTTTACTTTGAAATAATATATTTTGATCGTAACAAAATTATATGGTAGGGATACGTAGTTAACATTACTTTTAATAACTGCGTTGCAGAAACTTTTGAAAATTCATATGATATAATAAATAAATTATTTTTTTAATTTATGCGTTTTATGGTTTTTGGCTCATTGACAAAATAAAATCAAATTTCAAAAATTTTTAAGTTACCAAAGATTTAATGAAAGCAAAGAATTTGTGCAACTTCAGTAAGTTTCTCAACTTTATTTTATTCCAAAATTCAAATTTACTCTTCTCATATCAATTTTGGAATTTCTAAAAGGAAGATTTAAAATTTTTTCTTAATGATTTACTTTAATTCCATTGTTAAGTTTACAAACTTAATGTAATAAGGTTTTATTACAATTAGTCTTAGTTTAGAATTCAATTTTTTATCAAAGTACCTAGATGTCAGTTTAATTTTCATGTAGAAGTAGCATCAGTTGAAAAAGAGTTTTATACAGAATTGAATTTAAATGTACAAGAAAGCAAAAGATATAATAAATATTTATTTAAATGAGAGAAGTGTTAGATTCAAGAGCATTTGATAATAATTAATTTAAACCTGAAATAAAACAATATCATACAGCAGCGGATACAAAATTAGACTGGAAATAACATTTGAATGAAGAAAAATAAATTTTATTAACACGAAAGACAATCGTTAAGAATTATTTTGATTGAACTGATTTTGATTAATTGACACTTCTTGTATGAGATGATGAAACAGCTTGCTATTTACCATCGACAGAATTTTGCATATGTCTAGTGGATGATAAGTCGTAGAGACATTTTTTTATAGCAATCAATTCATAATAAATAATTCTTGTATTTTAAGACATAAAAGGAAATAATGTTGCATTTTCTAACAATTAAGCTTTGATAGAGCTTTAAATGTGTCAAGAGTCAGTAACTTCAGCGTTTCTAGAATTTTTCAATCGTCATTCCTTTTCAATATCAAATTGGAAGTGACAGTTCTGTAAACGTAGCAAGAAGATTTCCCATAAGTAAAAAATCAGGCAGCATTCTAGTTAGCTTATAAGTTAGTCAGTTGTTAGGACGGTCGTGTCATCAAATTCGCAACGCAGGCGCAGGTTTTAGAGACTCGGTGGTCCCTCTCAAGCCTTGGAATTGGAGTGTTGTGGAGTTTTGGCCGAACACGACGCTCGTATTCATCCGCTCTTGTGGGAGGTTGATGGGGGTGAGTTGAGTTGGCGCGGCGAGGCAGGCAAACGCCCGAGGAAAGAGGACGCAGCGTCGAGGTGCTGGTCCTCTGGTTGTCTTAAGGTGGATAGAGCTGCGGCTGTGGAGTCTCCTCGTCCTGGTGGGTGGTGACGGTGGCGGATGGAGGAACAACCCGAGCGGCGAGCGAGAGAGAAGAAAAACAAAAACGGGTCCTCAGAACCGGGATGGGATGGTGGCGAAGGGAGCGGCGGGATGGGTGGGTGAGAGAGAGGAGCCGTGGAAAATACTGTTCGGCATTTGCATTCACCACTAAGGAAAACCACGAAAAACCCTAGTGAGAACAGGCGGCCTAGGGAACGCCCGGGCCTTCCGAATGCTGACGCAGTGCTGGAAGCGTACTACGCCGCTCGGTAAATTGATGGCCTTGGCCGACGGTGGGGTGGTGACGTTGGTTTCTTAGGCATTCCAGAGGGCCGCGAAGTCCTGGATGAATGCAAACGCGGCGGTCAGCATCCCGGCAAGGCCGGAGGCCTCGCAGTGTCGCTGGCCGAGCATTTCCAGGGCCCTCACGAGATGGCCCAGGTTGAGGTTGGGGTTGTTGGCCGGAGCTGCTGGCGGGAGCTGCTGGTCGGGCTGGTCTTGGAGCGAGGCGGTTCCTGTTTGTGTCAGCGGAGGGCCGCGCTCGCTACTCGGGGATACCGAGGGCATTCCTTGTAGTTAGCCGGGTGAGGGCCGCCACAGTGGACACATGTAGCGGGCGTCTGACGCGACTTTGCGCATTCCGCGGAGTGGTGGTTACCGGCGCATTTCACGCACCAGGGAGCCGCGTGGCATTCGCGCTGGGAATGGCCGTAGCGCTGGCACTGGTGGCATTGGCTGGCGGCGGCCTTCTTCTTGGGATATTCCACGGATATGGATAAACCGGAAATGGTGTTAAACCGGAAAATCGCCTGAGCCTCCGGGGTCCTGGCCAAGATGACCAGGATCAGGGGCATGGGGATCCTTTCCGGTCCGCGACGCATGCGCTGGGCGGAGATAACCGGGAGTTGTTTTTCGGTGGACAAGTATTCGGCCATTTCGTCGGGCGAGATGGCATCAGTGATTCTTTTGATGACGGCCTTGATGGGTTTTTCGGATGGGGGCGAATAGGTGTGGTGGGAAAGGTTTGATTGGGTTAGGATCTCTAGGATACCTTGATGGTCCTGCACCGTCGTCGGCTGGATAGCTATGCCCTCACTAAGATTTTTGGCCTTAGTGTAGCGTAGCTTCCTAGGTGCGAATTTCGCCGAGATGTCCAACCAACTCTCCTTCGCGTGAAGGATAATCGGTGGCACACTTTGAGGACGCGTGACGGGGCCCTCGTGCAATACGACGTCTTCTCCTAAGGCGGAGAAGCGGTTAGCCGTGAGGGCCGGTTGCGGTTCCACCGTGGCGGGTTTGGATCGTTTCGACTTGGTTCGGTGGGTGACTTTGGTGTAGCCGTCACCTGAAGGGGGAACGGGATGGTCGGTTGGGGAGGACCGAGCGGAGGCCGTCGAACTGGGGGTAGATGCCTCTTCACGAGAAGCGGCCGTTTGCTTCCTCTGGTTTGTGGCGGCGGTAGTCTGAGAGCTCCTAGGTTGACTCTCATGGTAGATGTTCGTTCTCGAACGTGATGATCGGCTGGACATAACCTGGCGGGGGTGGTGCGGAGTATTGGTGGAGCTGCTCGGCCGCGATCCTCGCGGCCTCTTGATAGCTATACCACGCTGCGGCGTCTCGATGCTGCATCCTGGTGGATCCTGTCTTCGTTCTTTACCGCGAAATATTCTGTAAGAAAAACGATTAACGATGTATGCCACCCAAAGGTGGCACAAGAGGACTAGGTTCTTTTCCAAACTGTGCTCAAGGCACGTCTGCTTCGGACGGACGATCGACGAGAAGTGTGTTAGGACGGAAGTACTGTTCTACTTAACTTTAAGATTAATTAATTAATTAATTAAGATTAATTCTTTAAAATAAAACTGTCAGTTTTGCATTATGAGTATTTTTCATTAAAAAGAAAACAAAGAAAGTTCTGATTATTTTTATTCTGCTTTCCGACCAGTACCCATCGCAATACATACGAAGGGTTTATTGTAATATAACTTGCTTTTGTTGTTTCAATCTTTTACTTTTCTAACTACATCTTTTGCATTGAATTTTCTTGACCTAGAAATGCTCCAAAATAATATCTCTCTAACCCAGAAAACATTGCACCGTCGGTGGAGTACCGGTAAAACGCTAGCTCGTTACTATCTGCTACTCTAAGCAGGCCACTTTGCGGTCGACAGAACGACAAACGTTGATGTTGGCATTGTTATGACAGAATATCTACTGATTGACGATGAAGCGCTGGCCATGATGGAGATATGACTACCTTAAGGGCAGTTCTTTTATACAAGCTCACCATCGAACACCATCAAGAAATTCGACAAATCTCAACAAACGTTTTAGTTGCGACGGACGAGGATAGAGACAGCAAAAACGATAATAATACGAAGCTTGTTGGAAAAATTTCTGCAATTGGGTACTTCTGGCGGTGTCAGCGTTGTGCCACTGTCAAATTTGAAGAATTTCTTACTTCTAACCTATAATTCAGTTAACAGTTCGTATCCATGCTAGCCAGTTCTGTTTACATAGCGCTTTGAAAAAAGTAATTTTGTGGAAGAATAGAATTCTCGCGTGAACATTTTCGAACAATAATTCTTTACGATTTTCGAAGCAACTTAACACCCAGACAATGAATCGAACGACTTAATGCAGCTTTTGGTGAGGAAGCTCTATCGAATAGAACTGTATATGATTGGTTTGCTGAGTTCCAGCTTGGAAGTTCTTTTCTCAGTGATAAATTTCGTGAAGGTCGTCCATCCACGTTTGTTGTTGCCACTAACGTTGATGCTGTGCGTGAAATGATTCGAGATCGGCATGTGACGTGACGTGAAATAGGGATCACCTTGGGCATTGGACATAAAAGTAATACACACGATTTTACACAATCATTTAAACGTAGGGAAGCTTTGTAATCTCTGGATTTCACATAATTTGAGTCAAGCTCAAAAGAAAAATCGTGCGAATTGATGCGAAGAAATGTTGAAGAAATGTTGGAAAAATGTTGAAGAAATTCAATCAAGGTCATTCAAATTTGACGAAAGTTGGATCTACTCATATGAGCCAGAAACTAAACAAACATCCACTGTTTGGATGTTTCGAGGTGAGTTGAAACCCGCAAAAGTTGTTCGTTCACGCAGTGTTGCAAAGAAAATGATCGCTTGTTTCTTTCGTATTGCTTGACTTGTGGCAATCATAGGTTTAGAGAATCGAAGAACTGTGATGCTTTGTTTGCCGGAAAAACAAAAACAATCCAAATCAGCGCATCTTTCTTCACCATGACAACGCAAGTGCCCACACAACTTCACAAACTGTCGACTTTTTAGCCAGTGAAAAAGTGAAATTAATGTTGTATTGCCCGTATTCGCCTGATCTAGCACCAAATGACTTCTTTCTGTTCCTGACAATCAAAAACAAGATACTTTGCCAGAAGCAGCCGTTGAAGCATTTAAGCAATTGGTTTCTAAGGTACCAGCTTCAGATTGGAGAAAATGCTTTGAATATTGGTTTGAGGATATGCAAAAGTGTATTAATGCTAAGGGCGAATATTTTAAAAAACAATAAAACCATTTACTTAATTGTATCCGTGTTTTTCTTAACCATTTGCAAAAATTCTTCCAGTAAGCCCAGTAGGAAACTTCTGTAATTATACTGTAAAAAGTTAAAACATTTCACAGTTTATATCTGATTTAGCTCAAATTACTTTCTTATTTTATTATTGTTAATGTATTGCTACATTACTATTATTGCAACTATTAGAAATGGGTATATCAATTTATTACAGGCAGGATTGAAGCAATTGTAATATGGGTGTGTTTTTTATCTTTTTAATTTGAAGTACTAATAATTATTTGCACATTGTGTAGATTATGTCCTAGGCTATCCACTGTCTGTTTGTAAACCACAGTTTAAGAAACACTGTGGTATATAGTATGTTATGCTATATTCTTATGGTTAACTGTTTTCCTATTGATTCCAAAGGGATTTAGATTTGATAAAATAAAAGCAAATAAATTGTTTTGACAATTCACTAGCATCAGTATTAATAGTAGAAAGTTTCTTACAGTCCACGGAATTGATCTTAACAGTCCTTGTTTCAGGTCTTGAATAGGTTTGATCAATCATATATTCAGTAGAGTAACCATAAAGGATAATAGGGGGACCTAGATAGCACGTTTGTTAAATCTAATAAGGGAGGTGTTCAAGGATCGCTGAAGCCCTCCAGGTTACATACGTCTTGCCAACACACGCTATTTTTTTGATGCTTTAGTTACTAAATAGTGACGTTCATATCAGCATAGTGCAGAAGTTCTAAAATTACAGAAATTTGTTCAGTTTTGTTTCACTACTCGAACTGATGTAGATGTGAAACCTTAGTATAATTAGCTTAAAAAATAAGTAACAGCTATCTTTATCCTTTATCCTTTATCCGAAATTGCTTTTATGATTATAAACTTTTTCAGAGAAGTTTGGTCAAATGCTATCATGTTAACTTTGTTACAGATTTTAAAATATATTTAAATCTAAAAATACTTTTTTCCTACAGAGAAATTTAAATGACAATTTCTTATTTTTGTTGGTTGTTGTTTTGTGAACCTGAAAATTTATAATGTAGGCAAAACCTTGTTAGTGTACAGAATTTCATATCATAATAAACTATTTAACCAAATTAATGCATATTATTTGCTGGGCACAATAAGAAATATCAAACACTAAATATTTCATAAACTTTTTTGTTTGTTCATATCTTTACAGTTATTTAATTTGTTTACATTAAATCATGGCAGTGTATCTATCAATTTGAAAAGTTAAAGTAACGTTTTTAGATATCTATGATGTTTTATTACATTTTTAATTCAGTTTTTTTTATATGAAATAGCAACGAAATATGTTAGCTAAAAAGTAAAGTCTTGTTATAAATTAAAATCACCTTACAACATACGTAAAAGCTCTTGTAACATTTAGTTTTATTTTCATGTACTTATTATAATGAAAATTGTATGCATAGCTGTTGTAAAGCAACCTGTGGCGACATAGTGCAAGTTGTGACAGTTCCGACACATGGAAAGCGTTATCAACTGATATTACGAAAGTTTAGTGCAAAACTTTGTTTACACCTAACCTAAACCAGAGACTACACTATAAATTAAACATTTAATAATCATAAATGTGTTTAGTGTCGAGGGTCAAAACGTTAAACCAAACTGCCATTCCCCGTTACAAGGGACGACTATGCATACAAAACGTACACTCCAGCTTTATAAACAGACTACTTAGTCATTATTTCACGGTTGGCAACATCCCCGTCACGCGCATAATGGGCCTAAAGTTAATGATTTCCAATTCTATTTTCGAATAGAAACCGACAGCATTAGGTAAGACTTACGTGAAGTGGCTCTTGAATGAAGAAGAAGTTTTTGTTATTAGATACACGTACTCGTACGGGCCCGTAATTAGATCCGCTACATTAGAAGTCGCAGAATCTGAAGTCAGTTTAGTCCATCTAACAATACAACCCTTGGTGGGCCGTGTTGTTCAACATATTTTATTACCTTTTTCAGATTCACCCTAAAAATTCGTAGTTTTTTCTGCAATTTTCTGGTTATTTTACGTCCGAATGCGTTTGGGTGCCAGGTGGACTTAGATGTACAATAGAAAACGCGCGCGATGCCCTTTTATTGGTTGTTCGATTTGTAAAAGATCAGGACTATGGTTGTTGTTGTGATGTATAACTCAAACCAGCCACCAATTTTTCTTCCTAAGTATTCATATTCGGCTATTTAGTTTCCACAAAAAGCAAATTATATCCAACTGTAATAAATTACGTGCACATGCCATATTCGCTCAACCAAACATAATCCTACACGTGTAGAAAACTCGAGCGACCGAATGCGCATTTTCTTTTTATATTTCTTTATCTTACCAATACCGATCTTAAAAGAACGGAATCCGAAATGTGCTTATTAAGTTTGATACAAATTATGAAAGTGAACTTTTTAACATATTCCAGACTTCATAATATTAAAAGCTATTGGAAAAAATTAAATTACATTTCCCACGTTTCAGAAACCAATTTTTGATGCCTTATTCCCTTTGCAGCATATTAAATTTTTTAATCAGCCGAATAAGGAAAGTTTGAAACTTGTTAATCCAACAAATAATTTTTTTCTATTAAAATATCTTTGACATTGAAGTTTAAAATCTTTACATCTATATTTATATTTCAAACTCCTGAAATTCCATAAAATGTAACTGTTAATTAAAAGGGAAGTTAATTTTTATTAATGGATTTTCATAAATTTGAGGTACTTTGTATTCTAATATTGACTTTTACATTAAGTTAGTAGTAAGTATAATTACCGCTTTTTGACATTCTTCTTCCGCATTGCTCAGGAGTTTGCACAAATACAATATTACCTTCTATTTATGCATTAACTATTAATGCTTACTTTTCAGTAACTGTAAACAGATGAACTTTAATAATCGTAAAGTAAGAACTAATAAATATCATTTCATGAAATCACAAAAACCCAGTAATTAATTACGGTATCTAAAGATTAAAAGATAAGTTTCTTAGTTAAATATTTATGTAAAAAAAATCTTAATCACTTACGATTTGTGAATATTTAGTGTGAAACAAACATTATTAGAAAATAAAAGTTTTCTAATTTTAACTTTCCCGAAGTTGTTAATATTCGTCAGATTTTGTAGAAATTCTAAGCGGTGAGTTAGGAAATCTTGTGCCTAGTCAGGGAAACTGCGTATTTTGGGAAAACCTTTTGACATGTAGGATGTAAATAGCACACTCAGATTGCCATCACTCATATGCCTTTGCTGTTTGGTAAATGCAGAATTACTTACAAGAAAGTAAAAATTGAAGAAAACGTACGCGTACACACAATTTCAAAATAAGCGATGAACAGCGATACTCAACTTTTTGCATTCGGTCAATACATATAAACACTTGGCAGTGGATGACCGTAAAGTTGCTTATAATCTAAAAGCAAAAAGTTATCAGTTTTCCTGCCTTTGAGGCCTCAAAATACATGAAATTAGAATTATAGAATTATTTGTCATGAACAACTGTATCACTACCTACAGCCACATGTAAGAAATAGATGTTGTCTTTGACCATCCTAGTCGTATAGACACTGAATTTGATATTTATGTATATTTCCATCTTGAATCACCGCCATACTGATCGAAAACCCAGCATTTTACGAATTTCTTAATCTTGTTTCGTTGAGGTCTTGATTTCAAGACGAAAAGTGGCATCTAAACACAGACTATAAATCTGATTTTGACGAAACACTACTATGTTTAACAAATTTCTTAATCTTGTTTTGTTCAGCTCTTGACAAGTGACATCAAAAAAGCAAGATAAGAAAAGAAATGTAGTAACAAAACTATAAATATTGTCTTAATGAAACACTAGGCTCAGAGTTGTTTTAAAGTGGTTTGGAACTTGCTCAGTACTGGGAGTTCTGCTTGAAGTCTTTTCTGACAGGTCTTTTGGCTTTAGATGTACTACAACGAAGATAGTAGTTAAACAGACTCAAATTTTGGCACAAGGGTTATAAAGTTAGGATGGTACTCTCATCATCAAAATGCAGTAACGTACCCATTTGCAGCTTTTCAAATTTTGCTTCCAAAAGAGACTACCTACATGGGTATACTGAAAGTTCAACAGCCTTATAATATGTAAACTTACCTTCACATTTTTTTCTTTTCATGTGTCAATCTTTTAAAATCTTCTGTTCAAGAATTATGTGTTAGATCTATGTTGAGATATTTTTGTCACTTTTGAAAAAATATGGTCATTTTAAACTATATATTATATTCCTCAAAATTTTGTAAAATTCTTTTCTGATCATGGTTAACCCGATTATGACTTACAGCTTAAATTCTCTTTCTAACTCAAAAGGCATAAATGGCAGAAAAATTTCAAAAATGCTATTGCATGCAATAAGTAATAAAGCTCTAGATAAGCCCATGCTATCCACTTTCATTATCTCTATAGGAGAAGAATGGTAATACTTTCGAAAAAATGACAAATTTTGAATTTTTGCTTTTTTCATACTGATTGTGAATTTACAGACTTTAGTGTGTTTGTTGAGGCACTTGCCGTTAATGGTAAAATAAAAATCGTATTGAATTATTTAATGAATGTATTGTACATTTGTTACTGATGTAAGACTTGATACTGCGTCTCACATGCACTTCTGCTCTGAAGTGTTGACTTGACCTGAATGGTCACACATGTGCTAAACTTAAAACTAAAAACAAAAACTGACCCTTAAAATGCTACTGTTCTATTTTTGTCCGTTCACCTTGAAAACATCTCGTAGCACCCTCCTTAAGAGATCCTTTCGAGAACTACTAATATATTAAATGCTTAACATATTTTTTAACATACGCCGCCCCCGTTAAAAGCCGGAGGAATTCAATGTATTCAAAAGATCACAAAATGGAAAATTGTATAAAATTTAAAGTAACTAACTTAACTAGCTTTAACTAACATAAATTCTTAAACTAGAAGGCACTGACACTGAGTGTTTGAATAATTAGGACTGCTACGCTATTGGTAACACACAAATTTTATTCACGGCACGTTTTACACTGCCACTTTGAGTTTTGATTGTCACCACTCGCGTTACGTTGCCTTTGCCAGGGTGCACGAGCGTTATGCGTCCCAGTTTCCATTGTAGTGGTGGCAAGTTGTCTTCCATGATAAGTACCATGGCTCCAATGTTGATCTGTGATACGTCGCTCTCCCATTTGTTTTTTGCTTGCAACGTGGTAATATATTCTTTTGTCCAACGCTGCCAGAAGTGTTGTTTTAATTGTTGTATTCTTTGCCATCTTGTCAACCGGTTAATATTGACATCTAATAAATCTTCTTCTAGGGGTGCGGTTAGAGGTTCCCCAATTAGAAAATGTCCTGGAGTGAGTGGCGTTAGATCATTTGGATCAGAGGATATAGGTGTAAGGGGTCGGGAATTAAGACATGCTTCAATTTGAACTAATAAAGTATACAGTTCTTCAAATGATACAAAGGAATTGCGTAATATGCGTCTCAGGTGATGTTTTGTTGATTTTATCCCAGCTTCCCAAATTCCACCCATGTATAGTGCTCTGGGGGGTATAAAGTGGAACATAACTTGCTGATTGCTTAACGTTTGAATTTTGTAGATTTAAAAAGTTTTTTAAATTCTCTATCTGTGCCAATAAAAGTTTTGGCGTTATCGTAAAATAGATCTTTAATTTGTCCTCGTCGGGAAATTAACCTTTTTATGCAACTAATAAAGGCCGCGGAAGTTAAATTGCTTACTAAATCCAAGTGCACTGCCTTAGTCACAAG
>VTPC01090167.1:86527-97421 GCA_011009095.1 Ignelater luminosus
TTTGTTGAACACTTTACTTAGTTTGGTTATCTAGATTAGATGCTTTCCGAACCTATTTACACTGAAGGACCAATGGAAGACATTGAGATAAATCTCCACTTTTCAACACAAAATATAGTTCTCCAACGCAATTTACACCACTGCTGGAGTATATAAAATCTAAAATGTAAATAATAGCAATAAAGTCTTAATCCAAGAACTTGCATTCTTGTTAAGATAACTTTGACAGTCTTGTTGCTTATTTTGTTACAACTTATACGGATTAAAATGATAGTAACAACTAAAGGATAATAATTATAATAATTCCTGAATTTGCTTACTTATGAAGACAATTCCACTCTCCACAGGAAATAATGTTCATAATGGACACATGTAAGCTCTATTTCGCTTCGTCGTAGGTTTTAAAAATACCCATTGCATGATTTATGGCAACAAATGATACCAATGCAGGAGGTGAGTTACTTTCTAGGTTTTATAATTGAAAAATCTTCAAACGCGACAACCAACCCACATTTGAAACATTATAATCAATACCAAACAACTGTTAGCTATCAAATGAACTTTATTAGATCATAAATACATAACATAGTCTTTGGGAATGCAGCTAGTAGGAGTTTAAAGACAAATAAGATGAAACTGAACATAACCTTGAAATTTGCCAAATCAGAGTTACAACTTCTGCGAATCTGGAACTAGCGATTAATACACTTACAAAGTATCATAACTTTCATTTTTCTAACAAGATATTTCTTGTATTAAAAAAGAAAGCTAGTCGAAACGTTCAATGGTGGAACAAATTTGATTGCTCTGGGGGAAACCCAAACAAAACAGAAGAAATGAGATTTTTACAAAGCAACTTTTGCCAATTACAATAAAGTCTCAAGAGCACCTGAAAGATCGTCTTGGAAAAAACATTGTGGACAGCTAAATAGCGCACTTCTTAAAGGTATCACCTTGACAAGGACCAAAATTTCTAAAGCTGTTTTAGAATTCCAAATGAAAACACACACAATCTTTTACAGTTGGTGCATCTTTAAGGGCAGCATAGAAAAGAGTTCTGTCTGAGATAGACGATCTCCTCAGAGATGCAGATGACATAACCATACCTATCGGAGCTGGCATCAAGAACAGCCAAAGCATGAAGTGTAAAACATGAACTCATAGTCTATATCAGCAAGATAGTGATAATAATTTGCTATTATATTCCCCAGTTATTTGGAACCAAATTATCATGATAGACCGTATGGAGTAATTAAAAGTTTTCGTAAAGACCAAGCTACTTTTTAAATCACATGAAAAGTCAACGCCAAAGACTACATAAATCTTGTAGACATATCAGCCCATGTTGAAAAGCTTCTAAGGACTGCGCTCAAACATAATCTACTACTTATATACATAACTGATTTTTATACAACGATATTGATTTTGGTCTGGTGATACAAATCCAACAATACGAAAAACAAAACTAGACTAAGCAAGATTCAATACTTAGGTCTTACCGATGCTCTGTGAAGTTCCACTACTGCAACTATTTGGTGTCAAATAAGAGACCATGCAAACAGCTTACAGTCTAAAAACTTCAAATAGTGGTAGCTACTTTTAATATCCTGATAATCATGCAGAAACTTTTTGTAGTTTATAGGAAAACAATCTAATGTTAACAAAGGCAGACAAAATTCTGCTTATTCATATGTTTCAGATATCCTCAATACTTACATTTGCTACAAAAGCAAATCAAAAGCTTAAGGAATTAGAGCTCTGTGCAATACTTGACACTTCCAAGTCAGATATTGAAGTTGGTGTGGGAATATGGAATAAAAAGTCAAGTCAAAGGTTTTCTCCAAACCTACTACGGTTTTCCTAGTAGAAGCAGTGACTATTTAAACCTCCGCTGAGGTTATGACAGAGAGAAGTTCCCAGAACCAAAATATCTGGGTGGTGTTACATACTTCAGCAGTATTCAAAGCATTCAACAACAATAAAATAAAGTACTGAAAATTTTAATAAGCTTTATGCAAAATCAAGTAAATCTCTTGATCGTGCCTGGATATGAAAGCGTACAAGGGAACGAAATACAAATTGTTTTTCAAGATAGGAGAATTTAATTTTAGTGACCGCACCAGAATAAAGTTCCAGGTTAGAGACGGTCCAAAATTCAAACAATATTGTTGGATAGGTTAGGGATGAGACATTTCAGAGTTCCCTAAGGAATAATTTAGACATGTCTAAAACTCCAAGAGTAAAATTTTAAAAGGACAGTTAGAATAACTATAGGGCATAATTACATTTATAAACACATCCTTAGTAGCAGATGTTTAGATTTTCTGAAACTAGCAGAAATAGAAGAACCAGGACACTTCATAGAAGACGTTCTGGTTAAAAAAAACAATTCTCTGTATCAAAATCACAAAGGGTCACAATAGATTTTACTGGCTCATTGCAAAAACGTGACACCTATCTTACCTGTTAGGGTTATTTTCGGGGACTGAGAAAAGTCAGAACTTGTTAGAATCTGTGTTAGAATACTCCTAAATGATTTTGCGGAATCTTGGGACGATGTCTTTTTAAGTCATCAATCGAGACTGTAAGACGAGTGAAGTACGAAGGCAAAATCAAGCACCACAGCCAAAGACGTCGCAGGAGACTATTACTATCCTCTACATTAAAGAGTTAAAAATATTAAATAAGAAGAAGTTATTTGAAACGTTGCATCAAGGTTACAGCTAAGTACTTTTTCATCCGAATTAAAAAAAATTAAAGAAATTTCTTCACCGTACAAAGTCGAAAAGAGAGCTTATCAGTCAATTTTGAAAATGTTGTGACTATTATTTTGTAACCTTTTTTCTTTTTCGTCTTTTATACTTTGCTTTGCTCGTCACTTAATTCACTGTTGTTACCAGCCTGTCTTGCACCTTCAATATTACTATGAATTTCCGGTCTGGCTCCGGTTCTGAATACACATTAATCTGACAGATTTTACGGCTCAAATGTTATGTTTCTGATGTTGACATAATAAGAGGTATTAATAATAATTTGTCCGTAATAATGAAGATGATAACCGAGTCGGAAGTTTTCACTTATTTTATCAATAAAAAATTTACAGTGACAGTAATATTCTAGGAGCTAATGTCAATAGCTCAAAGCAACTACTAAAATCATATCGATTTTGTTGTTCGAAAGTATAGGCGAAAAGAAGTTATTTGGTCAGGTGCAAGTCCCGGGGATTTGGCCAGTTTGGGACTACAGGCCCACCTCATACTGAGTAATTTTAGCAAACGCTAACATCTTGCTTATGATGTTAGTTTAAAGTTGGTAGTCCATATATGCACCGTGTAAAGTCAACATGATGTTCTACCAGGTCTCTCGATGGGTGCAGGTCTCGTGATACCATGTGCTAACAGTTTAAAACCTGATGCAATTTGTCCAATTCTTGTCAAAAATAATAAAAATTTCATCGACATGATTTTCTAGCGGGCCCAGAAAATGTTATCAGCCACTAATTGGTCAATATATCGTATAGTCAATAAGTAGCTGATAAAATCTTTTTCACTTACCTGTTCTCTTAAGATTATGACTGCAGTTTCTGATAGTAGCTTTCATCAAATCCTCCTTACTAATTAGTGATTGATAACAAGGGAAACAAACTTGTGATACTGTACATTGAGACACTAGCTTAAGTTAAAAGATACTGTATTGAATTTTGGTTTACATCAAAAATTTTACAATTTACATTGTTGGTAACAAAAATTCCAACTTTCAAAAGGTTACAATATAAATTTAGTATGATTGTACAAAAGTTCATTTTATGCAAGGGACGCCTGTATAAAAGTGCATTTCGACATTAATGTTTTATGAAACAGAACAGTAATTATCTAAGTAAGTCATAACGGTAAGTAATCTAGCGACATAAAAAGGAAGATAAATCAAAGATGCAAATTCTTTTAAGCAAAATAAGAGAATTATCAAATGCATCTTTAATTTAATGTTACTTCATTGACAACAGTTGAAAAAAAAATAAAGTAGCACTGGAAAAGGGCTCAGAAATTACAAGCAACTCCTAGATTCAATTAAGCTTTCTGTGCACCCAGACCAGTAATAAATTAATTAACATTTATACTAATTATTTACACTATACTTACATTTACATAACTTACACAAACTATATCTGGTTAATTGTCTATATAGCATTTTATGTATAATTTTTGGTAGTAATACTTTGAGAAAACCAAAGAATTGAAGTTGTCCAGAAGAACAAGTTCTAATTTATGACATAACATAATGGACTATTTGTATCCCAGCTTTCAGTTTATTACCTACATATCCTGAGGTTATTTTTGACCTTGGTTGTATATTATAATGCCTCATAAAACAGTCTCCATTGTTTTAATATTTTGATTATAGTTGAAAAATTAACTTTCAGAAAATAATTTAATGTTAATAATACTTTATTTAACAAATACCTAATTAAATTACTTTTATAAAAAAAATGAAAATCAACAAGATCTCCATATAAATATATTTTAACTGGAAGATAAAATATTAGAATCTTGATATGATAGTTCAATATTGCACTGATTATCAGTCCTAATAGTTTCCTCTTCATTATCATCATCATCATCATCATCATCGGCATATTTAATGTCATTTAAAATATTACTATCAATAGGTGGTGATTTTTCAACTTTAGTTTCCTTTTCGCCAGTTTCTCCAACATTTGGCAAACTTAAACCTAACTTACCCTTAGGAAATTCATGTAATTGAATTGAAACTGCATTTGTCAAATCGTCTTTTACTAATGGCGTTCTTTCAGTTATGATTTCATTTGAACTTGCTTTGTTGTCTTCTATAAAGGGATGAATCCTTTTACGTCTTTGATTAATTAACGGAGAAGATTTTGGTGTGCTATCTCCTAAAGATCTCCTTCTTTTAGGTAAAAGCAATTCTTCTTCTGGTGATTCTTTGTTGCTGCCTGGATCTATGTAGTGCTGAGGCTGTATATCCTCATATGACGGAACAACTTCGTCAATATCTTTTAAAATTTCTCCTGATTCATCAAGAGGTGGGATCCATACTAAGAAAGCGGGATCCATACCTAAATACGATCCGGGAGCTGCACCTGCATTTACTACATTGTAATCGTAATAATCCATTTCTAAATCACCGTCTGGCATTGCTATTGAAAATTCTGAACCTAAAGGTCCAGCTAAAAGTTTTTCGCGATTACGCTTTTCCTTACATTCTTTCTCATTTGTCTGACGAATTGTCGCTCTGCTAACCATGCTCGCAGCTGGAGAATAATAACCCTAGAAAATACTACTTTACAAAAGGTCAGTTAAGTAAATTGAAACAAAATGTGCGTTCCAAAAGTGCTCTGGTGAATAAATTGAATTTACGAGATATAAATGAAGGGTGCATTAAATGAAAAAGTGTGTTGTGATTTAGTGCAAGAAAATTTAGTTTATTTATGCCGCACCGGATCGCTTTTGGAACAAGTCTTGACTGGTGTTCTCACATTCGTTAACGTAGCTGTACTGACGTTACTATATCTTCTAGAATTCAAACTAATCTTTTCATCTTTTTCCATTGAATGATCCTTGGTTGACGCGCTTGAGGAACGTCTTAAATGCTCATCAAGCGGACGCGGAGAACTTGGTAAACTACACGTTATCGTTTCATCCACCTCACTTACTGTACGGATAATTCCCGTTGTTGCAGTATCTTGCTGTGTTAAAGTTACTGTACTACTGGCGCTTAGTGATTCTTCTTCTTTCCTGTTTGAACACAAATCCCTTAAATAATGCAAATCCAAACAAAACTTTTAAATAGATTTTGTTGCCAATAAGAAATATTTTGGTTTAAGAAAATATCAGTTGCTCAATATTTCACTAATGTACGTATACAAGGTCATCTTGAAATCAATAGGAAAGCTAAAATAAAAGAGTTCGAGCAGGTTTTCCGGTTCTTGGTAATTCTTAGCTACCAACAATTTCAGAAAATTAATTTTCTTTGCAACGAATGAGGCTTTTCGTATAGAAACCAATCGATTGAGTTTAATGCCCTTCGTTAATTTATGTTTCTGAATTGTAGGATTTTAGGTTTTTTTCTTAATTGGATTGTTTCTGAAACTGATTTATTTTTATATATTTCCGTATAATTAAACTCTCGTATAAATACATGTTTATGTTCAACTTTAAAACAGATTCTTGAAAAATAATTTTAAAAACTCATTTATCTCTGCATCAGCCAAAAGACGCAAACCTTGATTTATCAAGCTCAAACGATAAAAATAGAAATAAAGTGAATTTGATAAGTAGCTTAATATTCCGACAGTATTTGAACACAAACATGCGATTCTTGGTTAAAATGTTTTTGTATTCCCACATGGAAACTGTTACAGAATGGTATTACAGTAAAAACCAAACAGTCACATTAATTACTTTTTTCAATTTGTGCATTATATTAGATTGTTGAGGAAGTCCTGCAAAAAGGTAATGAGATACAAACTAAATAATAGGAGTAATTGGTACAGTAATTTATTAAAATAAATCAGTTACTGCTTCAAAATGTTTACAACAGTATATTTACCTTACAATAATTGTTTATGTTAATTATTTTCTAACTATGTTAGCTAGAAATTTTATTTTTTGATATTATAAAAAGACTGTTTTGTGTTTAGTTTGAAAAAGAAATGCTTAATAGGTTGAAGGAATGGGTAAATAAATGTACTTGTAGATGGTGCTAAAAAAGGCAAGGTAGAAACCAAACATGTATATAAAAATGGGATAAATATTTTAATGTTGCATCCCATCTAGAAGTTCATAATAAGAGTTCAATTGTGTACTCGAATTGGTCAAGTTTGATGGGAAACACGACCAAGATCGGTCTTGAGTTATGAACTTCAAATTTCCTTCGAGACCTCAGAGAACCTGATGACTATTGATGTAATTTCCAGAGGTAGCAGAATTTAAAAATAGTTCAAATTAATTTTTTGAAAGACGTACTCAGAGGGGACCTAGTGTGTCGATAATTATCCTGTGAAATGGGAATCGAGTTTAACGGCAATATTTTGTTTTTAATGTGGAACTACTCAATCCAATGTAGATGTAGGAATTAAAAACAAACACGTTTTGCCAGTCATCTGCCTAATCATGGATATAGTATGCCCAAAATTTAAAGCTGATCAGTAAGATCTCAAAAACGCTAAAAAAAGAATAATCAGTCACAAACAACCTGTTATAATTCATAGCAGTTGATTATTTTAGTATTTACTTTTTTTGACATCATCCATAGCCATTAATTTTTACATAAAACAAAACTCTTCAAATTTCTAAACTTTGAAACTCCAAAAACTTCTTACGGCCAAAATCGCAGTTTATTTGTTGGTCAAAAAATAAATGTCCATACTTTTGTTTAAATGGGTGAATGCGAGATTTGTTTGCTTCATTCATAAAAAAGGTTTTTGACTTATCGTTAGTCTAACGAAATTCATTAGGACTTTTTCAACAAAGAAAATTTGTCTTTGTAAATGTTGATGTACTTGTTCAATTTAATTGATTTGCAATTCAAGTTGGATTAGATTTTCAACATAAAAGATTTTTTATCAACAAAGGAACTTCTGCCTTAGATGCACGATATTCAAACTGATTTGTGCAATTTGGAGTTTTTTAAAGAAGAAGTTACTTTTTGTTTGAGCTCTTTAAGTGTTCATTTAGGTTAATGATGTGTTAAATCTACAACAGTAAAAGAAAGTTTTTTCAGGTAATCCTACCAAATATAGGAAACTAAGATGGAGCAAGATAATCCTTCTCCTTCATATTTATCTAACTTTAGGCTATGTTTATGTATGAAAACGTGAATTATCATAAATTTGTGTATAACAATAATAATTTAGTATCTTGGTGTTTTGATTATGACTAACTTTAGTCTAGGAATTATATTTTCGTAATTAGTTTACCTATCGTAAGATTAATAGAGGAAACTACAGCATTGTTTAAATTGCTACCGTTTAGTATAAATGAGCAATTGTCATTAACTATGAAAATGAATATGAAACATAGTAAAACATCTCTGGCTATTTGCTCATATTAAAAATTTAGTTTTGGAAATTAAAATACTTGCTTTATTAACATTTAGTTTCTAGGCGAATCGCAGTTTCAGGAATACTAATATTTTACATAAAGTAGGGGCAAAATGTACTGTACGTAAAATTATTTCCGAGATCATAAAAACGTTTTTGTCATTTCCTACATTTTCTAGGTGACAAACCCATCTTGAAATTAATTTTTCAAACAAAAGAAAAATGGTTTCCGGGAAATATCAAACGATGTGTTTAATGTTCTTTGTTATAGGATATTTTTAGAAACTTATTGTTTCTAGAGAAACGTATCCTATTTCCTTCTTCCTACATCAGCTTTCCTTTTCTTGCTTTATTATTTTACAACCGATTTGTAACTTTCTATTACAACTAAACGGAATTGAAGAGAAGAAGAGTTTGAAGGTAAAATTAATATAAAATATGAATATTCTCTAAGGAAGAACTATATTCCAAGTTCACATTGTCGTATTTGTCTTTATATCTCAAGAAGTTTGAAGTTTTATATTTTATTGACTTATTCTTTTGCATACCTCTCACGTGTTTCTACTTTTCTAAAGTTATTCACTATTTGTGCAACCACTTTGACAATCTAAGGCAAAGCTTTATTAAAAGCACAACTACACTGGAACGCCTCTATCTATTTAAAAAAGAACATTCAAAGGATTTTAAGAAAGTAGAACTCTAAGACAATAACGTTTTTTATGTAGTTATTTACACGTATAATAACATTTTTAACAAGAGATTACATTTAATTATTAAAACAGAAACAAGAAAGAATCTTACGCAAGTGTAACTTCATGTTCTCCTTCATTCTGTTCACAATCCATAGATTCCCTCAAGCGATTGTGTTTATTTTGTCGAGATTTCATAGGTCTGAAACGTGTTAAAGATATCACTTCCGATAATAAAGTTGTGCTAGAGGAAGCTCTAGTGCCTATAGGTAAACTCCCAAAAGAAGCTGAAATTTAAAAAGTTTCTTAGGAATCTTTCATATTAAAATAATTCCGACTCACCTTTAGGATCAGCTAAAGAATCCTGATCTTCTGCTTGTGCTACATGATATTTTCTATAGCGACACAAATATTGAGCCCCTAACAAGGCTGTCGCCACCAAAAGACCACTCAAGAAAAAAATTGTAGCAATGTGAACGGCCGTTAACTTTAAAGCCGCTGTGGGAATGATTCCAACGCCTTGCGCGATTGGCATTCCTGTTATGTTAGATTTTATAGGTCCTGCAAAAATTTTTCGATGAATAATGTATTTCCCCTTTTTTATATTTCAAATCTCTACTTATTTGTATTGCTTGCGCTAAAAACCCGCCTCCACATAAATGACCAGCGGTTGGAGCTTCGTTAGAAAAAAATTCAAGAAGTAAATTGGACCCTGAGGAGTTAACTACCGATGGTACAGAATCAGGAGCTCCGGATAAATCAGCAAGCAAATTGGCTGATAGAGAACTTCCATCTCGAACTTTCAGCCACTGTGAACCACAAGGTAATCGGAATTGCTCTACTCTAAATTGAATTGTGTAATCCTCATCTGCCTGTGGAATGTTACTGCATATTACATCACAATCGCTAAGGTTAAATTTACGGCAAACCTGTATGAGCCAAAACGTTCGTCCGGGGCAGCTTTGCGAGGATGTTGCTATAATACGCTTTGGTTTAGTCGGACCGAGATGGACCACACATCCACACCTACAATACGGACTCATTTCCGCTTGTACTTCCGGCAAATCTACGGTGATGTCGCTTGATATAGAACTGCCATAAATACATTCCCAACTGTTCCCGAAATCCAGACCGCATTTCTCAGTCTGTACCCTTGGGCCCTGTAAGTAATTCAAGAGAAATTTAACTGTTACACCCTCTTTAGATCAATAATAGAACACTGTTAAAATAAAGTAGGGTAAAATTAATAAACATTTAAAATACAATTTAAATCATGATTTATTCATCTTAACCCTAACACTAGATTTCGATAAGTCGGTAATTCATAAATAACTTCCTTAACTGGATTTTCTTTGATCTTTTTTCGTTTACATTAAATTTGTCTGTGAATCTCTTTTACATCCAATCTAGAGTTCGGAATTGTTCTTTCACATTATTGGCTTTTTGTTAAGGATATTTATAGGAGCGACATTTTAAGGTTGGAATTTATTCTTTTGAATAAAATTTGAATGCCGTGGATTAAGAGTATTTACATAAAACTCGAAGAAATTGTAAATGAAAATTGCTGAGACATATAAAGAAGTTTAAAATCCCGGACAGTTTTATTTATTTTTTTTCAATAAAAAAGCAGTCGATTGTTTAAAACAAATACACTGAAAATATATGCTATCGTCCAAAAGTAAAGAAACCCATTCTACAAATTTGTTGTGAGTTTGGGACTCGTATCTTGAGTTAACTACAATATTCAGTTTTAAAATTGTTGACGGTGACTCACACAGTATGCGTTAAATACATCGTTGACTGCTAGCGGCACATTATTACCAGCATGCCTACAATACATTTCACATACAGAAGAATTAATCAAGCAAGACACACGTCACCAATACGTAGACAATACTGAAATTGAATGTCAACCGAATTCTGAACAAACTCAACTTATGTATCTTTGTTGTTGCACATACAGAATTCAGCTGGAAATAATTTTATGATGCTCATATGGTTTTTCAAATCTTATTAATTAATCTGCCAAATTAATGTTTTGTATCAAACTTAATGTCTTCCAGTGAGGAGATATTCTTTAATAATTAATTCATACTAAATTATTTTAAAAATAAGGAATTTTATTTGT
>VTPC01090167.1:102421-129928 GCA_011009095.1 Ignelater luminosus
GAGTAGCATGAAGTTTACTTAATATGACTAACTTTATAATTCAAGCAATACAAGCTTTTAAAAACAGCACTACCATACATTTCTTGATCTAAAAAAAATCTTAATCTTATCAACTATTTATTAAAAATGGTGAGATTTTTACAATTAAGATATTATTTGGCGTATCGATACTATTAAGTGACTACAAAAGGTGCAACTCATACAATTACTATTATTATGATAGCAACTCTTACATCTTATTTTAAATTTTGAACCTATGTATTCGACGTAACAACTAATTTAATCTACTTCTTGCCATGATTACTAATTAACCACCACCGCCTTGATGCGCCTCTTCATGCAGCTCAGATGAACTTTCTTCTACCTGTTCTTCAATGTCCAATTGCTCTTCTGAAATCAAGAGTTCCTCTTCTAATATTCCTTCTCCCTCTGCTTGTATTATCTCAGATTCTGTCACCGATTTCGTCTCCCTCTCTTGAGGTGGTAATTCCACATGATATGAAATCTCTTCTGAACTAGTGCCTTCTGAGCTTTCATCAAATACAGTACCAGTTTCTTCTTTTGCAATTTCAACATATTTTGTCACAGTAGTTTCCATTTCTGATATAAGTTCAAGTTGACTGCCTGGTTCACTTGTTATAGATCCAGAGTCTTTCTTTGTTACAGGTGGTACATACTGAGCAAGTAATTCTTCAAAGCTAGGCCCCATTTGTACTTCAATATGTCTGTGGATTGGAACTTTAGATCTTAATACAACTGGCTTAGGTACGAATCCAAGATCTCCTCTTGCGTAAGTCGCTGATACCGATTCCACGCTTTCTAGAGATGGTTTTCTTGCTTTTTCTTGAGCACTAGTCATTAAAGTTAACAAGCTACTTAATAAAGCTTCCCGCTTAGCAGCTTTTAAAGCTTTGTCTTTAACTGCAAACTTAAGGCTTAAAGCAGCTTTAATAGACATTACTGCTTCGTATAATATACCAGATAAACGATCCATTTCATCCTTTGTGTAATCTAATTCCATTTTCAAATTTGTCCGTTCGCACCGACTAGCGTGTAAGTTCTGTTCAAGAATACGAATATTAAACTGTAACTTTTGACAGTAGTCTTTCATTGTCGCAGCTTCTTGTTTAATTTGATTTGCTTCATTTTCTAAGTTTCGGTATTGTTTAATTTTGTTAGCCATATTATCGTGCTCCTCTGTTAATCGTTCAATAATTTTGTACTGAACGGCCGCTTTAGTTAAAGCCTTTTTCTTTTCTTCTTCATGTAATGAAGCTTCCAGTTTTAATGTTTTATTGCCTGCTCTTAATTTATCATTTTCATTGTACAATCTTTGATGAGTGGTTAACATAGTATCTAACTCATTGTTGATGGCAATATTTTCTCTTATAACTCTATGAGTAGTAGAAGCTATACGAATTTCAGTAACATCTTGAAATTCAGTTGAAAGTTGCAAAAGTCGTGCTTCCATTTCTCTCTTTAACTTATCCTTACCAATAACAAACTTTTTCTCGATTTCATAAAGTTCTCTTTTATGCCTTATTTCCTGTTCTCCCATCTCATTTTCTTGTGTTTCAAATTTCTTCATTAACTCGTCTCGCTGTACTCTAAATTCTTCAAGCGAATTTAATTTTCCAGTGAGAAGTTTTATTTCAGATGTTAATTGTTCGTGCATCTGTCTATATTCTTCGTCCATTTCAACAATCTTACTTTTAAATTCTTCCGTTTCAGTACCACGTGTTTCTTCTAAAGCAGTTAACCTATCTTGAAATTCAACAATTTCATCTGCTTTTTCTTGCAACATGCGTTTAAGAAATATAATAACATCATTACGATCTTCATCTAATTTGGTTAGATTTTGCTGTAATTCTTCATTCTTTGTTTCAAGGTCAGTAGTTAACGTTTTTAAACGCGCTAATTTTCTATTTAAATCCGTAATTGTCAATTCATAAAATGTTTTGTCAACTTCTGTCAAAGTATTTGGATCCTGCTCGACAGCTGCCTTTCCCTTCTTTCCTCCTTTACCCTTCTTGCCCTTCGCCATTGCTAATTTTTATTACGATCACTCAAAACTTAACATTATTTAAATCAAAAATCAACAAAAAAGCATGTTTGTACGGTACACATAAAACGCGAACGATTCCACTTTGTTGAGTTTCTATGGGAACATTTATTGATTAATAATTCTAAGAAGGGCGCACCTATGAATCCACTGTAGACGCGAACAGGTATAATAATGATCATAAACGTAGAGCGTTGTCTTACCTCGCAGAACTTTGCTCCGTAACGAGGCGGTGGTGAATCGCAAAACCGATAACGGTTCCTTGTTCCTCCCATGCAAGTACTTGAGCATGGAGTCCAAGAACTCCAAGGACCCCATCCACCACTTTCAGATTCTGCGAAAAGAGAATTATCTATTAATATCATTGAAATAATCAAACCTTTTCATAAGAGCACTTAATTTATTAAAAGAGTAAGTTATGCCTATGTTTACAAATGTTCAATAATTACGCTGCAGTGCACCCTAACGTTTTTCATCCCCTTCGGTGAACAAATCTTTCGCTATCATTAGTTCCCCCTAATCATGCTTTATCTTATAGTTGAGTGCTCTTATATTTTAGCAAATGAACACTTTAGGGTCTAATATCGTAAAATAACACTTTGTAACGGGAGAAAAAGAAAAAGTTTGTAAATTTTGAAATGATTGGGTAAATTTGAAAATGACTTCTTTTAATGGTATAATCTAACGAAGCGTTTAAACCTCATTACAACATTTTCATTGGAACTTTAATTGAAATAAATTCGAAGCAGTAAGCTTTTAAATTATTAATTTGCAGCAATCAAATACCAGGAACGCCGTTATTTTCATGCAAGCTCGTTTAGATAATAAAACTCATTCTGGTGTAATAAACTTGAAATTAAACCCGACTACTGTAAATAACGTGTCCGCTACAGACTAGCGAAATTTATAGCACTTTTTCGACTACCGTTTACTGTAACTGATATTCGAAATAGCTATTATATCATTTTAGATTAAGCATGAATCTCCGGGCGGTTATTAAATAGCGTAACTGGAATAAAGAAATCAGTATGTTATGGAACGTTGTACAAAAAGTAAAAAGTATATGTCGATACCTATCGTCTTCTGTGTCGTAAAAAGCTCATAAACAAAAAGGCAGGCACGTATTTTTTTCTCTGCAACTTTCACGAAACCATCTTTTCGTGATTCTTAAATATTTAGAAAGGAGACTTTTATAGCGACCCATCTTCTTTAGCTTTTTGGCTTACAAAATGTGTATTTTAAAAAAAATTCTAGGAAAAGTAAACTTTTGTAGTGATGGCATGATCATTATGTTTAACATCTAAAGATTTTTTAGGATTCAGAAACTTTTAAACACATTCCTAGTTTAATGTGATTTCAAAAGAAAAATATTTAATAAAAAAACCTTCAAAACAGGATATGCTTACTACAACGTATTTTATGTAAAATAGCTGTGATTGATGATATGAATAGCCTAAAACACAACTTTTCTTTTAGCTTGAAAGCCAAATTTCAAGCTTTTTTACATATATGAACTGCTATTATCTTTAACACTGTCTGAGTGGCGCGAAAAGTTGGAAGTGGTTTTTCTGAAGATAATGATGAAAATATTCCAGAAATATGATGAAGGGTGGTTATCTACAAAATTATTTTAATTTAGTCTTGTTAGAAACGTTGTCTTGAAACTTGTGATGTAACTTTAAAGGGTCGTTTTTTAGAGCAGCTTCATATTAAATTTTTAATAGAACTCCGCGAATTACCCACGTGCTAAGCGCTTTTTAAAAATTCATTTTACGTATCTATATCTACTTTTTTAAACCTTTTAAATATTTATCGATGAGTGAAAAAGGTCTAAAATAGGTTTTGAAAAATTTATTACCATCTCAGTAAATTCTCTTATGTGAATTTTCTAATTTTCAGAAGTTTTAAAATTATAATAGAGACATTAGTACTGTATGCAGTAGATAGATTTCATTTGAGAATTTAATTTCGCTTCTATGTAAATATTCCGCTTTTCACGGATTGCTAAACTGACGTTACGCAATGAAGCCCTAGCCACACATTCCGAGCAAACTCATACATTGTTAAAATGAGTCTGTTTGTATCACACAATAAACAAAAATAAGTAATTCAATAGAGTCTACCTGTATTTTATTAAACTATTCAATAAATAATAATTAGATTTAATTAAAATTCGAAAACTTCGTGCTGTTTTTAATTTTGATGTAATTAAAATTAATATTTATAAACTTAAAGTTATGGTGATCTACAAAAATCACTGTTTCGTATACCGCAAATATTATGTTAATGGAGAAAGACTTTAACAACTTTTACATTCTTGGGATTAAAGCTTAATGAAAGAGGGAATGAAAATAAATACCTTAAGGTAGGATAACGCAGTTATAAGCAAGCAATAAAGTGTTTGAAATAATAAAGAACAAAAAACAAAGTTATCAAAGACAAACTTAGGAGACATGGTAGTTTTTACGTACACACATTTATTATTATATATGAATGCAAAAATAGAGTTATAAAAAAGCAAATTAAACGCAAAAAGCAGATAAACGAAATAGAATTCTTAAGAACTGTTGAGGATGTAACGAGAAGTAACAGATTCGGCAATTAGGAAACAGCTAAGAATATCGTCTTTGTACAGAAGTATACGATAGAAACTCAGCATTTAAGCTAGACAGGACAACCACAGCTTGGAAAGAGGAAAGTTAGAAAAACGGAAAAGATGTAGACCTAGGAAAAACTGGAACGACATGGCAATGAAAGTTTTAAAAAAGAATGAAGAAAGCTAAACAATAAACACCCAGTCTAGAACAGACCAAAATTAAAAAGATGATTCGAAGGTAAAGAAGATGCAATCTCGTCACTGCACATGCGGTAGAAAAAGATGGATTACAAATAAGTACATAAATAAAACTAATATCAAACTGCAGAATTACTGCTTATAAAAAACACCACTAAGAAAACTCCGAAACTTCGAACTCAAACAAAGTAATTATGTAGATTAGAGATTCTCATATACTGAAAATAAACAAATTGCTTAGCAGTTTGTTTTGTTCATTTCAACAAATTCAATAAAATTATTCATTATATACGAGGGTCGTTTGAAAAGTCCGTGCAAAGTCAGAGAGATGGCACTACTGGCGCATATCGAAGTTATGTTTAGTTAGTAGCATCTCTTGAAAGAACACGCACCAAGTTTCAGCCAGATCGGTCTATTTCTTTGTGTTTGGCATTTGTTTGAATCGAGGAAGTCGAATGATTTTCAAAAAATGGACGAAAAAGAATTTCGTGTGTTGATTAAACATTCCTTTATGAAAGGCAAAACGCCTCAGCAGACTATAGAGAAGCTTGATAAACATTATGGTGACTCTGCACCTTCGATTAGAACAGTTTATAAATTTTCGGAGTGGCCATATGGGCATAAGTGACGCTGAACGTTCTGGACCCCCTGTTGAGGTTACTACTTCAGAAATCATTGATAAAATCCATGATATGGTGACGGATGACAGAAGAGTGAAGGTGCGTGAGATTGCTAGTTCTGTAGGCATCTCGAATGAACGGGTACATAATATTTTGCATCAACATTTGGACATGACAACAGATGGGTGCCGCGGTTGCTCACGCTTGACCAAAAACGAAATCGTGTGAAGTGTTGCAAGGACGGTTTGCAGCTGTTCCAGAAGAATCGGCAGGACTTTAAACGTCGTTTCGTCACTGTGGATGAAACATGGATACATCACTACACTCCTGAGACCAAAGAACAATCTAAACAATGGGTTACCAAGGGGGAATCTGCGCCAAAAAAAGGCGAAGACCGTTCCTTCGGCCGGAAAGATTATGGCGACTGTCTTTTGGGATTCGCAAGGAATAATCCTCATCGACTATCTGGAAAAGGGTAAAACTATTACAGGTGCATATTATTCATCGTTATTGGACCGTTTAAAAACCGAGCTGCAAGAAAAACGCCCACGATTGGCCCACAAAAAAGTCCTTTTCCATCACGACAACGCACCAGCTCACGCCTCAGCAGTTGTGGTCGCAAAATTAATGGAAATAGGGTTCCAACTCGTTTCACATCCCCCCTATTCTCCAGACTTGGCTCCCTCGGACTACTATTTGTTCCCCAATTTGAAGAAATATCTGGCGGAAAAAGATTTTATTCAAACGAGGAGGTGATTGCAGAAACGAATGGCTATTTTTCAGACTTGGACAAATCCTATTATTCAGAAGGGATCAACAAACTAGAGCAGCATTGGACGAAGTGTATAAGCCTAAAAGGAGACTATGTTAAAAAATAAAAAAGGTTTACCCCAAACAATTAAGTAGCTTTTATTTTTGCACGGACTTTTCAAACTACCCCCGTATAGTCTGAAAGTATCTGAGAAGTAAAACAGTACGATATATTCCACTGGTAATCTTTGCTACAGTTTTAGTTTTACCTTAGGTCCATTTAAAAAGAATTTATAAGCGAAAGCTTACTCTAAGCCTTCGATTTGTTTTATAACAATTTTGACTAGCAGATCAGTTACTAAGCTATGACACATCCAATAAAACTTTTACTCTGCTCAAAAGTCGTGTGCGTCTTTATCGTCATTAAGCTGTTGTCAAGAGGCGTTGAGACCATTTGCAATTAGTACACTCAAACGGCTACTTTAAAGATTTTCAATTCATTCGAAATGATTTTGAGATTTCTACTCGAAACGAGCTAACGCATAAACGAAATCTTCTAAGACCAAACAATAGCTTCTAGTTATTAAAAACTCTTTGTTATGATCAGTCAGTGCAGCTGACTAAATCTCTACTTCTTCAATTATAAATAGTAGTAGAGGAGAAGGTCCAAATATGGACTAGGGTCTAAATATGGGCTACTCATTGAAAAATGGTCTGTGCGATGCTGCAAGCTAAGACAACTCTTCAAACTTTAAGTAAAGAACTCATTTTGACTCTGGCTGTAGCAGCTCGGAAGGAACTAGGAAGAAGACCTTACTTGGGTGAAGAACTGGAAACAGAGCTGGTTAATTATTTGCTGATAATGGAACAGAGGTTCTGTGGTTGGACTCGCTCTGATCTGCGGCTAATGGCTTATCAGCTAGCCTAGCAAATGCTTGATAATTCCCTTTTTTTATGTTACAATAGTAGCCCATTTTTGGGCCCTACGAGTTTTGTATTTTCAAAGTAAAACTTTTTTTGTAACACATGTTTTTGCTACTTGATTCATTATAACAGGAATCGAAAGCTAACCTGTTTGAGGAGTCTACTAATGTCTCATATGCTGGAAATCTGTAAAGGGTTGGGCTCGTGATCAAAAAAATAATTGGTGGCCCATATTTGCACTTTCTCCTCTAGTAATAGTCTGCAAACGAAATTCTTCCGGTTTCAACATTGCTAAAGCTAGAGTATGTTGCAACTAGCTAATAATTATAATAATAAAATAATTATATAAGTCTAAACTATTTTTTCTGCAGATTATTATTTGGTTCTTGATAGGAAATACGCCCTTTACAGGTTGCACGTGAATTTTGGGACAGACTGTATAGCATTTTTAGGGCTTAATAGAATAATAGAAAATAATCAGAGATTGGACATTTTTAAGTGAAATTCAATAAATTAGCTATAGTACATCTCACGATATTTCAGACAGCAGTAAACACTTTCTTATCCTATTACTAAATCCCTGCAGACCTACCTGCATGAATATAATAGCTTAAATGCTTCCACTCATGAAAAGAGTTCTTGTCTAGCTTACTAGTTTTAAGGAATGTTAGCAAAACATCGTAAGCAAATTTAGTGAGTGCTTTAATGTTTGGAAACATTATCAAGAAGCAATCGTATTTGAGATGCAGATTCTTTGGCAATGGTATCCAATATTAATAAGGGTTTTACATGATTATGGATTAATAGTCTGTAATTGTCAAATCTTTTACTCAGTAGATCCCATGTCGTCTAATAATTAGCATTAAAAACTTACAGTAACTGTATCACCTGTAGGTCATTACCCCCTAAACAAGCTTGTAAATAGTGAAATAGTATTTTTGAACTCTAAACAATTTTTATAAACTTCTTGAAATTAGGTTAAGCTGGTAACTGGAAGTTTTAAGTAAAATAATTGTAAATCATCATCTTTACAACGATGGGTATCTAGAACACTATTAAGAGAACTATTGGAATTTTCTGTGTTAAAACGTTGAAGATAACCTTTATTGGTGACAATTTGCTGAAAATACTTACTTTCAAAATCTTCTTGATCTAAAAAGATTATTTTCTTTCAACAATCTAATTTCCAAGTCGATTTGTAACAAATTATTTAATTCTGGATTTTGTCTTTTTTTACAAAGACCATTTAATTTGTTGGTGACAGCTGTTCATAGTCTGATTAATGTCTTGAGTTCTTGGACCATCGTAAATTGATAATTATTTTAGAAATGTTGTCTAAAAGTTGAAGAGTGTGAATTCTCATTTGAGCTGTTAATTGGGCTATTGCCACGCTCTGTTGCGATATTTTGTCGCGACCATCCCCGTAGCGCAGTGGTTCAAGCACCCAGCGTAGTAATCAAATCAGCGATTATTATCCCTAGTTCAAACTCCGGTGAGGTCGAAGATTTATGGAAAAAAAAGTAAATTAGAAAAGCAAAATAATAAACCAAACCGCCCTAATTGGGAAGAACGTCTAAGGAAGGAAGCGGATTCAGCTTTCGAAACGTCGCAACAAAATATCACAACAGAGTGTGGCAATAGCCCAATTAACAGCTCATATATTTTAGAAACTATATGAACTATTAATATGCTGACGTATGCCTACTTGACGGCGTGGCATGTTTAAACCAAAGAAGACTAGGTTCTTGAAATTGATATATTAATTGAAAATGGAATATTTAGTTAGAAGGAGCAAAAACTATGTTATTGTTATTTTCTGTCACAGTGCGGAATGCATTTCCATTTCCGTAAGTGTAAAGAATGTTAAAATGTGGACGGTGTTCTTGATTTACTGTTCGTCTTTCTTTTCACTTACCAATTTCTGAAAACTTTCTTGTTAGTTTAAAGCATTTAGTTAAATGAGTTATTGTCATGTTCTAATAAAGAAGTTTCACTGGCAAATGAAATCCAATGACAATGGGTAATTTTGTATTAGAATTAACCAAGTTTTCAATGATTTCAAAATGCATTAAGGCTTTAAATAGAATTTCAAGTATATTCTAACAATTGCCACTTACGACTTATGAACGTGATATTACTGAAACAATAAACGCTTTAACAGAATTCAAGTTTCAATCGGATCTCTTCAATGAAATGCGTTTGTTTGAATCTTTAACAACGCCACATCACGACCAACTACAGAAGGAAAATTTAAGAAAACGTAAAGAGTGTAGCAAAGGAGTACCTTCAATGAATTATTGAAAAGCATAAAATGCCATAGAAGAAAACTTTTGTAAGAGTTTATTATAATTAGTATTTCAATATAAATAAAACGAGAAATAATGAAAAAGAATGATAGAGATAATAACAAAGACAGAGCAGTAGTCACTAGAGGCAAAGCAGTAAGGTTAGAGTAGAACAGAAACAAATGTGCCCAATAGTATTAATATGGAATTTATGAAAAAAGCAGTATCGAAAGCTCTCTTTGGTTCTTTATTTTAGAAAATAATATCGTCTATTAATGTCAGTCTTCCATCATCGGGAAGGAAAGAAGTTTGACTTTTGAACGTCAGCGACTTCTAGGCGTTTGGTTTTCCATATGAAACTCCAAATATAGGCGACTCAGTTATTCGCATAAAAAGGCAATGAAAAACGTGCTATAAGTATCACCAGATAAAGGTATCTAAATTTGCTACTTCGTATGATATTTGAATAATAAAATCTAATGTTAAGTCATTTTTTTATTATCATATAATAAATATTTTACTTTGATGTAGATTAGAATTTCTCAAAATATACCGAAAAAACTAAATGTTTTTAATTTATTTTGTCAGGAATAATTAAAAACTGATTAGTATTATTTTTAATAATAAGTTTTTCGTACGCCATCACAGAAGGAAGAAAGAAAATAATATATAAATTAGTATAGTAAAATGTACAATTCTATTGTTCACCAAGTTGTTATAGTATCAACAGCAAAGATTGCTGTTCAGACTTGAAAAATCAAAAGAGTTGTCATAAAAAACCTACTCGCAATATTATCGATTTGAAACTCATGTAGGTTGGTTACCGAGGTCTTCTGATTGGTTCTTATACGTATGAATAAAATAATCTTACAAAGAAAACTTCTTTTCTCTTTGAATGATTTATTTATCTTTCTGTTTGTACTGGCATTCAAGTTTAGAAAGTCCATAATTACTTTTTTTATTTCGAATAAATACGTATAGAGAATCTTCCATATCAAGATCGACTTTGTAGTCATACGGTGATTTTAGTCTTGACCGGCTTTCATGGAATCTTTCTTATGGTTAGGTTCAAAATAATAAAAAGAAATGCAAACTTTTCTCTTCTACTGTTTCTTGACTTGGAGCTGTTTCGTATTTTACGGCTTTCAATTTTTTATATCAAAATATATGTCTGCAAAAATATGTACATTCAGGTATTCAAAGCTGAATGTGTAAACATAAAATTGTAACATACTGCGTTTACAACCGCCTTTTTTTATTATAAATTATATCTAACTCCTTCAATGTTTTTACGAAGTAATAAACAAACTTTTTCACAAAAAAAATAATAATAATCAAATTTCACTAGAAGTTGCAATTTGTTACTATCAAAGCAGGAAACTGATAAAATAAAATAAGTACAAATGCCAATGCATCGTTTTCCTGATAGTAAATATCAATTTAGAAATCAACTTACAAAAAATGAATTCGATAATTTGCAAATTCTACTATTTATGTAACAATAATCACAAAAGCTTATTCTGACCACACAAGATTTTCCTGAATTAAGGATTTCTCACGAAAGGATATATCTAGAAAAACTAGCTGACAACATCTAACTTCCGAATAAAGGCTACACGACCTTTTAAATTCGTTTGCTTCTAACAGCTTCCAGTTCTCGCTGTCATTGCCAAAAATATTCCTTTTATTTTCGACAAAAATTGCAATTTATTATCGATATTCTAGCACTTACGTTCTTTCAGACAGAATAAGTTCATAAATTTCTCCTTTTCCTAAAGATAAGAACCGATGAGTGAAAATAACTGCGTTTGATTTTGGTTTCAAGTTATTTTGTACTGAAGTATATAGTCTAGTTGTTTCTGAGTTCCTAATAAAAGTTTGTTTCAGGAATTTTCCAACAAGTGTTTCCTCGTTTTTCGTGACAAACGGAATTGGACATAAAAAGCATTTCTGTTTTGAAATTTTGCGTAAAGCTGATATAAAATACACTTGCTATTTGTGAATGTTGTTAGGGTGCTTATTTATTGAAGCAAAAAGCAGTAAAACGAATATCATTAGTAATTTTCCCTAAAGTTTCACAGCTATGCGGTTGTACAAAACTCAGTTTTAACAATCTACTAACAACCTAAAACTAGTTCCGCATATTTGGAAAACAAATTATTTTTAAATTAGTCTCATTTCTTGATTTTTAAGCCTAAAAAGACTTCTAAAAATTTCATGTAAAGTCAACCCTCTGAGCCGCTAAATATTTAACATTTATTTTAACTTGTAGACGTTCGCTTACCTGATACAGGAAGAGTGGGCACGCAATCCATTCTGACATCGGCAACAGCACCGGTGATTGCTTGGCTCACGTATACGAAACAGTATTCCACGTATCTTTCGGTAAATAAATCGCAATCAAAATGTAAACTATGTTGGCCTCGGGAAATTCTCTGTTCTGCTACATATTCTAGTGATGTTGGGGGTGTCAAAGATGCAACATTTGCTCGAAGTCTTGCAAATAATCTAACGCGATCACCGGAAGCTAAAATGCAGGACGGATATTGAAACAATACGGTGATTCCACCGCCGTGCACTTCACACGGAAATATACTACTTGCGTGAACGTTGAACACAAATTGGTCACTCCAATCTGCCTGTAATAGAAAGAGATTCATTAGCATTATTTAATAATTACCAATATTTGTTTTTTCTTCTTTTTTTGTTAAGTAATAATTAGTTTTTTGCAGTATTTCATTGGACATTTCAACTACGAAACTGGAATATTTTGAGGTAAGCTTTTTATAAATGCACAAGATTCTAGACACGAGCATTTACATGCACTTCTGTGCATAGTACTATGAATATTTAATACATCATTTAATAAGACATCTATGAGTTGCAAGTTTCAATTTTATTGATTTTGGAATTTCAATTAAAACGTCAGAACTATATAAAAGCATATTTTTGGGATAATAAGCCTGAACTTGCGCTTTTCTGCCTTTAGCAAAACTAAACAAAAGCTTATAATAATAACAAACTAAAACTGGAAAATTAAATCAACTATCATTAATTAAGAATGAAAACAATGAAAACAAACTAATAAGAAAAAGACAATCAATTGCTGCAGCTATGAAATCAACAGATGGATTATTATAATTAAATATAAATAATGTTTGTGTGTAAGCTTTTTCGATTATATATTATAATATTATTTGCAACCTTAGTAACATATTAGATTTATAAACCTTTTTCAACCTTAAAAGTCTGTCACTATGAGATGCCAATTACCTGTATCTATTTTTTAAAATTTATTATTCCAAGAACATGACCAAAATCACCATAGTGCCAAGACTATAGTCTCGAAGCCAAATACGGGCTGAGTCGCTCAAAAAAGTCTATCTCGTTTCTATTTTCAAATAATTCAAATAGTTCTGAGTCACAACTTAGATTTTAGATTAATGTCAAATCAATGGCACCACCTGTGAATTAGTCATATCCCTTTCATGCCCCGAACCCAACTATCGGTTGTGTTCGGGGCATAGATACGAGGGTGGTCTGAAAAGTTTCCGACCTAACAAAGATACAAGACATTTTTTCTGAAACTTTTTTTTTATTTTTCAACATAGTCTCCTTGTAACTCGACACACTTCTCCCAGCGATGCTCCCATCTCTGTAACCCGTCCAAATAGTACTCCACATTTTTCTCTGCAAAATAATTGTTCACGAAGCTGATTGCCTCTTCATTTGACGAAAATCTTTGTCCTCCAAGCGCAATTTTTAGATGAGGGAACAAAAAGAAGTCGCTTGGGGCTAGATCTGGTGAGTAAGGCGGATGGTCAAGCAGTTCAAACCGTAATTCGTGGATTTTCGCCATGGCAACCGCTGAGGTGGTGTCTTGGTGAAACAGGATTTTCTTTTTTTGCAAATGTGGCCGTTTTTTCGCAAGTTCTGCCTTCAGCTTGTCAAGTAATGATGCATAGTATGCTCCTGTAATGGTTTTTCCTTTTTGAAGATAATCGATTAAAATAACTCCATGACTATCCCAAAAAACAGTCGCCATCACTTTCCCAGCCGAAAAAACAGTTTTTGCTTTTTTTGGAGCCGGTTCCCCCTTTGCAGTCCACTGTTTGGACCGTATTTTTGTTTCGGGCGTATAATGGTGTATCCAAGTTTCATCTACAGTAATTAATCGGCCCCAAAACTCGGATTTATTTCGCCTAAACTGCGCCAAAAGAGCGTTGTAAATATTCATTCGAACACGTTTTTGGTCTAACGTGAGCAAACGCGGCACCCAACGCGCGGACAGCTTTCTCATGCCTAAATGTTGATTTAATATGTGACAAACACGTTCTTTTGACATGTTCATAACCTCTGCTATCTCTCTCACTTTAATTCGGCGGTCGTCTAGCACCATTTGGTGAACTTTGGCGATGTTTTCGTCGGTAGTTGCAGTTTTTGGACGTCCCGAACGTTCATCGTCTCCCAAGCTCTTACGGCCACGTTTAAATTCAGCAGCCCAAAATTTCACTGTGGTAAATGATGGTGCAGAGTCCCCATACACAGAATCCAACTCATCTTTTAGTTGCGAAGGCGTATTGCCTTTCAAAAACAAATATTTAATGACAACTCGATACTCGATTTTGTTCATTTTCACAAAAAAACTCACATCAACTCACTCAAACGACTGTTACATAAAAACTGCACGTCCAAAATGGCTGAAACTTTGATGAGTAACTGTCAACAGATGAACAACGAAATTCAGTAGCTTTTATTTACGTTGAGGTCGGAAACTTTTTTCAGACCCCCTCGTAGAGCGGAATGGCGAGTGAGGCCAAGAAATAATTTATTAATTTTACTTTGCAATGATTTTGTTTTCATATGACTCTATGCAACTTTATAGTCGATCAGCAAACTTTTAAACATAAACTTAAAAATATTTCAAAATAATTTTAAAAAATGTGTTCTGTTATTACGTTTTAACAAGGAAGACAGCAAATAGGCATCCCCTTTACTGAATAAATTTTTAGGATGGTTCAACATCTCCCCTTTCTAAAGCACTGTGATATCGGAATGCACTTTCACAAAACACAGACACCAACAGGCAATCTTTATTCGTTACCGTTACTTCTACTACAAGAAAATTACATAGGGGACCTTACCAGAGACTTCTTCAATTTTTAAACCAAGAATAACTTACTACTTGGTATACCATAAATAAAAATTAAGAACAGCAATTTTCATCTTAATCTCGTGATAAATGTGGTAAAAATCAAAATAGTATGACAGAACCACACAACTGCGTAGCCTAAAAGGTTTCGTCGAATACTATACTTTTAAGTTTGCGCGTATAACAGTTGAGCCACTTTAACGTACACAAACAAAGAAATGCACGCAAGGTACTCTAATGTCTAGATAAAATCACACATAAAACGTGCACAGCAAGCTGGATCATTTCGGAAATAAGTGTTGTACTAAAGACATTGCGTCGATTTCTGCTCTCGTCATTAAATTAAATATTTTCTAATTACCCTGGCAACCGATTTTGGTCTTTATCTTCATGTTAAGATCAGATAAAGCTATTCTTCTTTAAATTCTTAAGGAAACTTCATTAGTAAAAGGAGAGTAGAAACCGGACCATTGCATTGGTAATATAGAGAACTCGGCTATGCCTTTTCATGGAAAACGTTTATATTTTAGAAATAAACCAATTGGTCAGTGTCCTAGATCATTTTGACACCAATAGCACGTTCGTTTTAAAATTCTTATTTTGAAACATTTTGTTTCTGTACTTACTATACCTATCTATCGCAATGTGACTTCTGTAGGTCTATTTGGCCACCCTTCATTACTTCAGGGGCTTTGACATGGTTTTTCTTAACGTTAACCCTTTCGACCATATATACATCTTCTTAAGCGTTTATGTGTGACTGCCTTTCACATTAAGTTTATTATTTTCTGAACGAAACTTTTGTGGAGGTGAATTTATTTCAATTGGAATTTTTCTTACACCCTGTCAGTTTGTGGCACCTCCACAAAAGCTTCGTTCAGAAAATAATAAACTTAATGTGAAAGGCAGTCACACATAAACGCTTAAGAAGATGTATATATGGTCGAAAGGGTTAACGTTAAGAAAAACCATGTCAAAGCCCCTGAAGTAATGAAGGGTGGCCAAATAGACCTACAGCCACGTTTCAAACAACAAGGTTGTATACCAAAATTCATCAGCAACAGTTACATAAATGAAATAATTCCAGTAATGAAAAAATGGAGCCGTGGAAAAACCAATCTGAATCATCTTTTCAGCAGAACTACCAGATAATCTTCTTTTAAGACTATGTACAAAAACTATGAGACCACTTGCTGATTAAATACTAGGCCCAATTTATAGATTAAAATAAAAAGCTTTCGGTATAAATATTAATTCCAGCAGCAAAAAATACATTTTAAATACAATTTATTGGCAAGTTAAAGAGTTTCTATAAGTAATCTTACTGAATCTGACATTTAACATTGTATTGGTATGAATATCTTTTAATACCCAAAGGTTACTTAACTACGAGAGGCGCTGCATTTTTATCATCCGATATTCTGTAGGTACCAGAAAACCTATGAACGTCTGTAAGTAAGATTTGATTATTCATTATTATGATTTTTAATTTATTTTAAACTATTTTGTATTTACTACAATAAATTATCAAAAATGCTATATTGATGTGCCTAGACAAGTTTTAATCTTACTTGAATAATAATTGTGTAATGCGGTAAGGATTGTAAGTATTTGTGGAATTTCAAATAGCATAAATATGCAGTGCATGAATTGTAATTACTTCCAATGCTTAAAAATCCTACACGTCGTAATAATGAATGGTATCCAACAAATGAAAGAAGAATGTTCTGTAAAATGTGAAAATGTTTTGAACAAGGAAACACGAACATGTTTCAAAGGACACCAAATTACATTTGCTGCAAACAATAAAATGAACTCGCTGAACAGCGAAGAAAGGGAAACTGTATGGAATAAGTGATAATAAGTATTTGCACCCATTTGTCAGCGGCTGCCTATTTATCTTTCTAAAATACAAGGGGTGTACAACATTTATAGTCTTTGATATAGAAAGATTCGAATTACGATCCACGCAGCGTATTTTCTTTGGGAGTTCTAAGTAATTAGGAGTGATAGTGCCCTAATTTTTGAAAGTAGAAAAAAGCGAACTTCGTGTATCTAATCGAACGTTCTTTTATCTACAGAATCAAAGTTGTTACAAGCGGAGACTTCCATTATTTGTTTTCAAGTTAAAAGAATACCTTTGGATTTAGAAGATTTATTGATATTACAATGCACACATCAATGCCTGCAAAATAAACTCTCTTTCTAAAGAATATAAACGAACCAAACACTATTAAAATAACTATACTATCTTATTTTAAGCCACATAAACAGATTAAGCACCTTATGCTTCTTAATGCTTTCGGAAACACCTCAACGCACATTAAATTTGTTGTCATCTAACATTAATTATATTACATTTTGAAAGGATAATTTTGGGAGTTTCTAAGTAATCCATAAAAATAACTTTGCACCTTAGTTTCTCAGTTAGTTATTGTCGAAGTAATGGTTATGAGAAGCACTTGCTTGTGAAGGAAAACTTAAAGAGTTAGAGCTTAATTAATGTTGTAAAAGTTCTTTGACGAGCGTCTGCTTTATCTTGCGCAATTTTCGACTTAAAACCCATCTTAAATATATATAAATGAAATCATGGCATACCGCAAGTGCTTTGATACATAGTGAATGCAAATGGGCTAGCCTTTTATCGACCTGAACCGTTTCCTTACACAAGAATATTTTGTAACAAGATACTACAAGAGAAGCATTACATTAATTATTCCAGAGAGCTCTGGTATAGTACCTTACAATTTTAAGATCGGTAGTTATATTCTATGTATTTATAATTTGATGAATTACTCTTATAGGCTATATATATATTAGCAATACTTATTATATGTAAATGTATAACGATTTGTCTAATTAGTTTATCAAAAAGCACAAGAATTTCTCTAATATTCTGCATCTGGTGAGATTTCACTAGTTCAGAACACGATAACTCCACATGTTAATCATCTAAAAAGGAGACCCTTGTGACAGAAATAGGGAAAACGAATGTATGTTATTTGAAAACGGGGTTAACCGGCGGTAACAGAAGTGCGAATCGTTACGCAGATTGAGTTCTAAATGACGGGTAGGTGTTATTTAGATTTTGGGCGTCTATTCAATCTAATTTTTTCTTAATTTTTTTTGTAAGATAAAGGATAATTTCAATCTAACCAACAAGTATTCAAACAAAATATTACAGCCGGTTTTTCCGCAATTGCAGATTATGGAAGATGTTTATAGGTAAATCTAAATCAAGAAAAATACAGTTTTAAGTGATCCAAAATCAACAAACCATTACAAATTATTTTCCTTGCTCAAATTTATGAATTATAGTAATAGAATTTTGAAAACTCAAATATTTTTAACCAAACGTAAAAAGCAAACGAGATCTGACGATTTTTTGGACATTGCTTGGATAAGGTATCTGATGTACCGCTATTTAATATCAGTTTTTGAACATGTCTAGATTCAAGTAAACCATAATGAAGCTAGAGAATGAAGGTGAAAAAACGTAAAGAACGAGATGGCTTCCCTATTGTTCACAGAAAGTGTTTGAAAGACACCTGGTCGGCCGATTCAAGTTATTTTCCGAAAACCACATTCTCTTGCCAAGCTACTTTGGAGTAGATAATAAATAGTTCTTTATTTTTGTCTACACAGCCTGTGAGGGTAGGCCAGGCTTTGTCTAGGACGTACACAGCATAAATTAGTGTTCACCAGGGCTGTATTTATTTTTCTACTTCCACAACGTCTCAAACCTGCCGGGACCTAGATACAAACGAGTCCAGAGTCTTGTCGATCAAACTACGGAGTACCGGCTTCGGACGCAGAGAATCAAATAAAATCATCAACAAAGATAGGTCTTGCTATTTTGCCACAGCCAACAAACCAGAGCCAAAGACTTTGACCCAGCAGGTAGACATCCGTCTGTAACTTTGGGGCTGTAGCTCAAACCTTTATTCATGTTGAGATACAGAGACGTACTGAAGCACTGCCTAAACTTTGCTTTCTGAATTCAACATTGGTATTACAGGCTGCCACTCCAAGACGGTACGATATTATACACCTGTGAGATCTTTATTCGATCTGTAATTGACTATTGATTTGTCTTCTTCGCCGTAGCATCTGCATATGTGGCCATTCGACTCCGACAGAAAGCAATTACAAAGAGATGCTTCGTCTGAATCACTTCTATCCATTGGCAAAAGTTTGCAACTCCTGGAAAATCAATACCTGACTAGCACAATTGATCAAAACAAAGATAAAGTGCTTGCGACTTTTCGAATTTGACCTCCTATGGGGAAAACCATAGAAACCAGCATCAGCCGGTTGTTTGGAACATTCTTTTCGTACAATTTCTCGAGATATTTAGTTGTCTCAATTTTCATCAGTAAGTGAAAAGTATTGTTACAAGTCTCCTTTACACGTTGTCTTTGATTTTTCATTACGTTTCTTAATGATTAGATCTTTCATTAACCTGATGTCCAGTTCGTCATCTAAGCAAAATGTCGTCTAGGAACAAATTTGATTATCATTACCCGTTGTGTGAAGACCAAGACCAACAAATATTTTGCATCTTAATCTACCAACACATCGGTATATTCTAATTCCAGTATTACGTAATTTTTAAACCTTTTGCACACAAAACTAACTAGTTTATTTAACACCACATAGATTCTTGATGTTTGCAATACAAGACTCTAACAATTCTCATATTGCAACAATAATCACCTTTGTGATGGTTTGATACAATTCATTGCAGAAAACTCAGAATGTTTTGCATCAAACGCTTTAAAGCAAAAGTGTTCTTTTAGAAAGTTGGACAAATAAAATAGCAAATTAGAAAATGACTGTTTAGAAGCAATTACTTACTATACTGTTTAGAACTTAATGTGAAATTAACAAAGAAACAAATTTTGAAAATGATTTTGATATGCATAATGTACCTCACAAATTATTTTCCATCCTGCAAAATGTTGATGTTCAATATCTTCAATTTTCACTATTCTTTTGCCTTGCTGGGAATCCACGAGTGTCGTTTTTGGATTGTCAATATGTTACTATAGTAAGTATCCACTCCATGAGAGCTGATTTATTCATACAAATTTGTATGTAATTATAGCATAAGGTGTGTAAAGGGTCCGTTTAATGGTATATTACTTTACCATTAAAATTATTTTAATTGTTTGCGTAGAAAGGACAACTTAGACATTGTAAATAAGTTTTTTGACACAACCTTTGTTAACCCAAACATCAGCAGAAAGATGTTTTGAAAGGTAATGTATCATATGTACCTCATTGCTAAAAGCGTTCGAAATAGATATTTGGAAGACCTTTCTGAATCATAAACGTTCCGTATTGGATAATCCAAGAAAGTTTGTCTGGTGTCTAAAGAGAACCTATTTTAAAAGTATTAAAATTGAAAATAATATCTTTAGCATATTGTGGCCGTTGAAACAATCTAGCAGTATATTGCCAAAGTGATGCAGCACAGAGTAATACAATATGAATAAATTAAGTCGATCCAACTAGGTAACCAACATGCTTTATCTAGAAACCTTTTGAGATGAATAGAGATCAAAAGTGTTATTAAGATATTTTTACTAGTAAACCAAATAAATTCAAATTAAACAATGTAAGGTTAACAGTATAATAATAATTAAACAGAAAGAAAACAACATGTAACAAAAAAATATTATAAATAACAAAGCATTAACTTAATATGAAAATTAGAGACGCGGTAAATGTAAAATTTATGTTTTACGCCCTTTTGCTCACACTGCAATCTGCGTCCGAATAGAATTTCTGACTAGAAATACCAAAACCTTTTTGAAAATAGGCGTGTTTAATTTGGTGAAAATTAAATTTTAAATTTTAAGCCCCACAAATTATCCATGTTGCCTTAAATTTCTTTCTTAAAAGCATACGGAGTTACCGTAGAGCCTCAGCGCTTATTCATCCCGTTGCAATTCTCCTAAAATGAGGATCATTTCTATCTTCTGAGCATTAGAAAACGAGCTAGCAATATAACATTTATATTCTGAAACTAAATGCCGTTTTTGGCATAACTTACCAGTCAGAATCAGAAACCTGACAGTTTAAATTGTTTTGAATTTTTCTTTATTCACAGGAATCTTGCTTTCAAAATAATTACTTATTTTTTAATTAACAAAGTCGCCTGTAAAATGTACATGTGTAGAATGGGTTGCCTACCCAGTTGTCTTGACGTAATTTATTTATACTGCATATTGGAAGATTTCTTTGGGGTCTTTTAAAAAATTTAGTGACACTTTGGCACTATCTTAAATTACAAAGCAGCTATTACTGCACGCAATTTTTTATTGTTAGTTAAATTTTTTGAAAACAAATGAAATTTTATTATGAATACGTATAGCTTTTTTGGAAGAAATACCAACAGGACGAATAGCAAAATTGGATACCCATGACAGCTGAGTAGAATAGAGTAGAAATATCTGACAAAACTATTTACGCACGCTGTATATATTATTATTTTATGCCAAATTAGAAATTCTTTGTGGTATTTTGTACCATTCATAAAGAAGTATATACATTTTAGTTTAAAATTTATTTATTTAGAAAGCATTTCATAGCTTGTATGGATCAAAACTTCATGTTTTATTTTTGTCATTTTTAGAATAAACTAATTGATCCTGCAGCTACAGCAAAACTCCATTCTAAGCTAGTTTTTGAACCAATCATGTTCGATTAAGAGAGTATAGTGTACTCAAGCACATGGTATTAAGAAACAAATTTGTTGTTAATGCACGGTAAATAAATTTAACTGAAGATTGGTGAACAGGTTTTAAATTACCAGTCACACGGACTATTTTAAGACCAAATAATAATTTATTATTAATAAATTAAGGCACAATAATTTTGTATTAAGTATGTATCTGAAACGTACTTCAAAAACCGCATATAAATGAAACTGATCTTGCCTTTCTGATAAGAGTTAAATCTATCCAACGACCGTGCTCTTTTTAGGGGTCTCTTAAACATTAACTTTTCGTTTAGAAATTTTATTTAAATTAGTCTGTCAGATAAGCTCACAAAATAAATTACTTCAAATACTACATGGATTTTCTACTATTTGAATTTAGTTTTCTTTCAGGATTTATATTAATCATTTATCTCATATCTTCTTAAGGTAATTAAAATAAACTGAATTATCTAAAAATTCCGCTTACCAATAATAAAAAATATACTATCGATAATTGATTAATTATTTAACTCCACTAAAATATTTCCTAAAATTACCTTAACATATGCTGCTGTGTGTGGTAAAGCAGGCGTAGGAGCTGTCGGACGAAGCAACAGCGAATAATGCCCAGCAAGCCCAAATAGTTCACACCGAAGTGTTAAAACTCTTCGTCCTGGAAAACCCCGTACTTGTTCGGAATAGAGGATCTAATCCATCAAAATGATTATTTACGGTGCACTAAATCACTGAAATTACTTCCTCTCTTACCTGAACGTGCGATTGGTTAAAATTTTCATTTTCATTATCACAGGTTAGTAATGAATGTCCACAATAGTGCAGTTCTAACCAAAACTCCGGAATTGCACTAGCCGGACTGTCGGTTACTGGAGGACATACTACTTCCGGAAACTCTAAAATTGCCATAACTGGACGTTCCGGATATGTCTGTACATGTTCCGGGGTTAAAGACAGCTGTGGCATGGGCCACCGCACATCGAGACTTCTTGTTATCACCGAACTTTGCTCATCCTCTGTTGTATTACCACCGTAATTAGTTGGTTGCTTCTTTAGAAGGATGAAGTATGTGCCTCCTCTAGAGAAATACCCGCATGGTATTTTGACTATTGTTTTGTTTAAAGACAAAGCTCGCGCTTCGGGTAAAACTTGGATTGTTGTTAAAGCTTGAGTACCGCTGCCTTCTAAACGAGATAATTGCAGGAGTAACGGTGGAAACGAAGACGACGCGATTTCCACGTGCAGATCGCCGCTTAAAGCTGTGTGACTCGGGGGAAGAGATAATTCTACTCCAGGTATTTTTCCTTCTGAAAAGAAACAAGACAGAAAGACTTACTATGTATTAATAATTTCTCACTAATTAACTATTAATTGAACATACTTTACTACCTATAAAATTATGTACAGCAAAAATATTGCGAAAAATTCAATTTTAGTACTTGTTAGTATATCTGCAAAATAATTATGGTATTCTCTCTATTAAAGTCAAATGTAGAGAGTTTTAAGCTCGTGTTTTTTCGGCGCCGAGTTTTATTTTTTTAAACCCAATCGAGTTGATTGAGCAATTGTAACCATCAGTTAAATGTTATTGTAACACAAAAAGTTGTAAGCTTAAAGAATCAATCCATTATTCTTTAAACAAAAAAAGTAATCTAATTTTTCTACAACACTTAATTATATTTTTTTAGGAGAAATTAAACTCTGAAGCTCCTGATCCATAATTATCAGCTTTATCTGATGTTTCCGTAAAATATTTGTAGTCTTAGGAGGAGCCCTAACAAAACGTTTTGTAAACTATAACTTCAGCAAGGAATTTTCCTATTGCGCTTCTCGTCAGTATTGTTATGCCTATTCGAGGTATACAAGTTTAATTAAAAGTAAATAATACCTGTCTCGTCGTTGTTTATTCTTCCTTATTTATAGCTAGATGTCGACAATATCAGATTGTATTAAAGAAGTTGGAGCAATTTCTAGACCAGTTTTATGAATTTCTAATTTTATATTATCATTAATTAAAACACGGACAACAAAACTATGAAATAGTTCTCTTTCATCATAATTAAACATAAAGAAAAATGTTCCTCAAGATTTTTTAGTCTCATTCTTTTACATTGGCACGTAAAGATAATTTTCAGAAAGATTCCTATTTACATCTGAATTGTAAATTTTAAATTAAAAACGTTACTTGTCGGTTGGTAAATTCAAAAATATGCAGCAAAATATTTCAAACATTTATCTTTCTTGACTTTAATGTAAATTCTCAGCTTTAATGCAAAATTGTACTACCCTGGAGCAAAGAGAGCGCTAATCATAATTTAAGGTATTTGGTGTAATTTAAAATTGAAAAGAAAACGATGCGCGAACTTGATTTTTTAGTTCCTATGCCCGGTTTTAACAGAATTCATTTTTCCCAAATATTTTACATCTAGAAAATTATCAAATAATTAAATACGTCGTAGTATTTTAATGTTTCCGCATTTTACAACAGCATGAGGAGAATCCAATTGTAAAGTGTGTTATAATTTTATGCACCTTTCTAATGTTCGCTTTGCCCAGTACGACGGTACTTATTGCAGAACAACTCATTTGATTCAGTTACATACATTCGTAAAAAAAATTGGAATATTTGCAAAATATGTTATAGGACGTTGTGATGTAAAAAGAAACTGACATATCAGTCATTTATCTGCAATCACTACTTTCTTTCAAGAAAGAAAAACTTGAAAGAAACGCTGTCAGGTAGCGATCACTTACCTGAAATCGAATACAGTTATAAGTAGGCTATCACAATTAGTGATTTAATCCTAGGCTCATCTAGAAACCGAGAAAAGTAGTAGTAAGGTAGCCAAACAAGTCATACTGACGACAGAAGTCTGCATTTTTCGTTATACAATGTGATATAAAGACTAGTCTTGGTAAGTAGGCAACTATTAAGGCGCTCTAAAAAACTTACCACTACTAGAGTGAATACATTTGCATAACGACAGGAAATCAAAAGCAAATTTCCAGACGTCTTTGAATTTAAGATTTTGCCTTCTGTTAATACGCTGCTTGTTATTTTTTAATGAAATTCAGTGTCACCTAAATAGTCATCTAGATGTATAATAGGGTGGTCCTTATTTTTCAACCTCATTTTTTTAAGGTCTCACCCCCTAATGTTTTTCTAATTGACCTAACACTAGCACCAGAAAAAATTCACGTCATTCGTGTAATTCTAACTGGTGCCCCCGAGGCTATGGATGTCGTCATTTATATAAAATTTTTTATTTTTTCCACAAATTTAATGAGAAAATTAAATAGGATATTATACACGCAAATAAACTAACTTATACCAAATATGCACTTTACATAGAGTTTTAAACAACAGCTTCAGTATTCAAAAATAAGCATCTGGTGATACAGTTAGAGTTTGCTGTCGTCCACTAGGATGAAAAGCTGCTTCCAGCAGTAACTGGAAAAGACAAAGTTGACCAGCTTCTAGTGATTATTTCTCACAACGGACACCAGTGCCTTTTAAGAGTCCCCTAGTTGACTTCTAACAGTGGTGACAATATGGCAGCAGCCATTCACAACTTGCTTGATGAAAGTCAACTCTGGGATGCTGTCCAAGCCTCGTGTTGCGACACCACTGCGTCAAATACTGGGAAAATAAAAGGTGCTTGCAAATTGTTAGAACGAGAACTGGAAAAAGATCTCTTATAGCTACCTTGCAAACACCATATTTATGAATTGGTTTTAAAGTCTGCTTTTGAAACGTGCATTGCCATGTCATCTGGACCGAATCAGGATTATTTAAACGTTTTAAATAAGTCTAAGCCAGTATAGACGTTTCTAAATATAGAGTCGACGATGAATTTGTTAAAAACAGTATTGAAAAAAACATGGAGATTACGCTTCGTTTCACCAAAGGACAAATTGTTGTTCAACATGCCAGAGACAACCATAAAGAGCTAATTATTATACTTTTAGGCGGACACGAAGCAAAATCAATTCAATTTCGATTATTTGGTGCTATTTTCACCATGCTAGATGGATGGCGAAGGCCATTTATTGCTTGAAAATATTTCTTTTTCGAAATGAATTTAGTTTGACTCGGCAGGAATTCAAGGAGTGAGGGATATTTATATATTTATTGCAAAGATATACATAAAAGCTTGGTACAATACTTCTTTAACCTGCAAAAGACTATACCAAATTTGATATTTTTAAAGGGCTTTTATTTTCACAAGGAAGTAAATGAAAAAATTTCCCAAGCAGCAACAAAAAGATTTTGTGTTCATTTATGGTATCTCACAGAAGAAACCGTAGCTTTAGCATCTTTTGATGATATAGTTCCTGCCGAGCAATAACTAAAGATGGCTAAAGCACTTAAAGAAAAAGAGTCTAACAGTTGTAACTCCAAACGCTTCAATTTGCATTATCAGGAAATGACCGAATTTGGATGCAAAAAACTGTATAACTTTGTGTCAAAAAGCACATCCAACCCCTTTAAGCGGTTTTAAATATTATCCGATTTTATTGCTCATGGTTCTGCGATCTGGGATTCTTTTCATGAGTATCAGCATGGCCTTGCAGTAGTCAGAAACCTTACAGTTGTCAATGATACCGCAGACAGAGGTGTAAAGCTTGTGGAAGAATACGACAATTTTATAACCCAAGATGAAAACCAAAAGCAATACCTATTGCAAGTCATAAAAGACTATCGAAGCCATTTTCCGTCTTGCTCAAAACATTCGTTATCAAAACAGTATTAAACTATTTTTTATCGTAAATGCAATAAAAACTTGCTTTTCTAGACCTTATTTTACATACTTTCTATCCATTGGTAAAAGTACGCTAGCTAGCACGATTTAAACTGTAGTAAAGCAGCTTTATCAAACGGTTACTAGAACAGTGTTCTCCTAATACATTCACAGAAGAACTTTTTTCGATCCTCCCCTCCAAGAATTAAAAGCAGATTGAAGTTGCTGTTTGTAACCATCTGTTTTTAAGTCCAAAGTGCTATATTTAAACAACTTGCTTTTTTCAAGGTAACTTACCTTGCCCAAAGTCCTTAAATGTAACTTGCAACAATTTCACACACACATTGTAAATTCTCAAAACAATACTCCACTGATAGATTTTTCCCATTGCTTCTTGTAGATATTTCCATGTAGATGTCTCCATTATTTATTACACCTTTTCCTCTTGCCGACTGATTTACTTTTGAATTCTGTCACCCAAAGAAAAACGCGGTTCAGACACATTCTCAATAGGATTCTTCTTTTCTTCTTTCTGTTCTTCCTTTATTTACTTTTCTAAGAGAGAGGTTGAAGAAAATTAAACATATTATATAATAGGCACTGCTGTTTCATAGCAAAAGCAACATTAGATACGTTTTGTTGATAATGAAGGAAGGAAAACCAGCCTTGATGGCCCTGGCGGGAAAGCGATTAAACAGGAGCAATGAATGATTATCAACCAGTCTTCATGATGACAGGAAATGAAGTGTTTCTTAAAGTGTAAAAATCGCAAACTACCTCGAAGCACATAAACTATTGTAACACGTTGGTATAGAAGAAAACTAGAAATCAATTTACTAGATCTTTATAGTAAACTTTTGATAAATGATGAACTGCATATTTTGACATTCTGTATTTAGTACGGCGATACAGATCTTTGAAATTAAGAACTATCATGAAATATATTCGGTTTTATCAAATTCCAAAAAAATTTGTGTGTATGGTAAATGCCCCATAGTCCGCGATTAGGTGCTTAAAATATTAAGCTACTTGAAAGTAATTAAATCGGTTTATGATTGCGCCACACCCTATTAGAATTGTTTGATCAGAAGTGAAACACTCACTTTTTTATTTTGGATTTTAAAACCAAATTCAAATCTCATATTAAGTTATAAATTAAAGCAGATTTCAATACTTTGAACTGTGTTGGCAATGTCCAAAGCATTATTTTATGTGAAAGTATCTATAGTATAGTGTCTAAAACCTCTTAAATATGTAATAAGTAAAAATACAAATTTTGATTAAAGAAGTAGGCTCAGAACCTTTTTGCACACGGACACCACCATATACAAATGACAACGGTCGGTCATGGACAAGTGAAAGACATATGTTTATGCCTGTACGTTATTATTTATGTATCAAGAATGGAGTTTGATAGACCAATAAAGTTAGTAAGAGGCAAAGCAGGAATTGAAAAA
>VTPC01090167.1:139701-161188 GCA_011009095.1 Ignelater luminosus
GTGCGTGAAATGATTGAGGTAGATCGGCATGTGACATGCCGTGAAATAATGGTCACCTTGGGCGTTCACATAAAAGTAATTTTACACGATAATTTAAACGCACAAAAGGTTTGCAGTCGCTGGATTCCACATAATTTGAGCGAACCTCAAAAGAAGAATCGTGTGAATTGGTGCAATGAACTACTGAAGAAATTCAACCGAGATCATTCAAATTTAGTGTACATTGTTACCGATGGCGAAAGTTGGATCCACTCATACGAGACGGAAACTAAACAACAATCTACCGTTTGGATGTTTCGAGGTGCGTCGAAACCCACAAAAGTTGTTCGTTCACGCAGTGTTGCAAAGCAGATAATTGTTTGTTTCTTCCGTATTTATGTACATGTGGCAACCATAGCTTTAGAGGATAGAAGAACTATGAACGGTGATTGGTACACAACAATTTGTTTGGCGGAAGTCATCGGTGAAATCAGAAAAAACAATTTCACCGTGGCAATGCAGGTGGCCACATAGCTTCACAACTTGTCGATTTTTTAGCTAATGAAAAAGTGAAATTGACGTGGCATTGTCCGTATTCGCCTGATCTAGCACCAATTCTCTCTGTTCCGGACATTCAAAAACAAGACATGTGGTGAGCGTTAGTCTTCGCTTGAAACAGTTATTATGACTAACTTCGCATTATTTAATATGACTGTCTTTAATAAATTAAAACAAAGAGGCCCATCATCCCTAAGATTCTCTGACTGTATCTATATTTAGTATATTAACTTACTACAGCTGCAGACAGTAAGTTCTCGATAGTGGCAGAAGAAACAATAGCAACAGAGTAGATGAGATATTTGGAAAAAAAGAAGAGATGATAATAGAGGTCAAAACAAGAAAGTAAGTGACTAATACAAGAAATAGTCAACCATTTCACGCATATGAAAGGAAAAATAAGCAAAGAAGATTTGGAATGCAAAAATAGCAAAACGAGAGAATGGAAACAGGCTTAAGTCAGAATGAAATGCAACATTCAGGGAAACAGCAATCTTGACGCTAAAAGAAAATTAATAAAAATAATAATATATAATAAATATAACTAAATTTTGACAAAATATTTTAGGCATTTCCGGTTTCCAAGATTTATCAAATTACGCCTAAAAGACCTAACTTTTTATTTTTACAACAGAATAAAGTGATTCCAGAACTATTAGACCATTAAAATCGATGCAGCGTAATCCTCGTTGACTCGACCACATTAAGGATTACCTACGAATTAAATCAGCATGCAGGTTTTGCCAGAAATTTTTTGTTATCAATTACTCATAAGCGTAGAAAGTGAGAAACGACAGCTCTGTATCTTTGTTCTTAGTTTTATACCGTTTTCAATTCGAGGCTTTTAATTTCATCTTTGAATCTTTCGCGCAGAACTTTTTCTAAATTTTCTGTTACTTTGCAGCAAGTTGTCTCTAGTTTTTCCATAAACTTTTAAGATAATAAGGGAGTCCAACCCTTCTGAAATCATTAAAATGAAGACTAACCTGTTTTGGAAAGGTATGGAGGTTTTGACTTATTCACATATTTACTTGTTTTTTACCAAACTTCATAAATTTCAAAATTTGATTTCACAACCCAAACGTTTTTATTCATCTTATCAGCATTTTAAGACTAACAGTTTTTGAGTCTCAAATGCTATAGTACTAATTAGGAAATACACTGTAGTATATGCATAAGCAAATATATCAAATATGATAGAAAGTAAATACAGCAAGTCCAATGTAGATTAATTATTGGAAGGGTTTCTTAAAGAAGTTACAAGTTGATACGGAGTTTCTAAGTTTTTGAATTTTGAAAGATGAATACAAATTCACAAACATAACCACAGTCTTTACCTACAAAGGAATAAGATAGAGTTGTGCACAGTAAAAGTTTTTTGTATCCACCAAATAACATATGAAAACTTCAAACTATAGGGACTTAAAGATCTTTAACAGTTATAATTATAGCAATGATCTATATCTCTTGCTGCTGTCCTGGAAACCGTCAAACAGACCTTGAAATAATAGGAAGATGTCAACTAGCAATTCTGTAATTCAACTTCCTATGAAGAATGTGTGCTTAGACTTTATAAACTGCCAAAAGATTGAAAAGTGCCAATTCCTTGGTTTTTGTACTTTATGATAAAGATCAGAAGGCTAATAATGGAAAAGTACATCATAAACTACAGAACTTTGTGTATGAAAAACTCTTAATTTCTAGAATATCAGTGGCAGCCTGTGTCCTGTGTCCTGTGTCGGTAGATATCCCAATTTCGATGATCGTAAATGGTTTCTGTGTTATTAGCGCAATTACAAAAAAATTGATTGCACAATGCACATTATTGTCTAACGTTTCGAAATTCAGTGTTAGATGCAATTCTAAAGAAGGCTAAAATATAATTCTTGAAATTCGGAAAAATGACATCACATTAGAAATCTACCTCTTCTATAAACAAACGAAAGTCAAAATAGTATAATATAATAATAATGATTTTGAGTTTATATGCCTGCAAAGGTATAATGTTATCGTTTGGTATGGTCGATGGAAATGTAACTGCTGAAAGATTTTAGATGACTTCAGAAGACTTTCAGGTGTTTGGATTTAATAATTCGGTATTCAGGTATTCTGTGAATGTAATTAAATTTGGGAACCTCTCTGTAAGAATTGTTTTATTTCATAAATTAGTTTTAGAGCTTTAATTGCTTACTTACTAGAGAATACTTTGCTGTGGTATGATAAAAATACATATGCATACATCTTACTTCAAGTCGGAGTTTTTCTTTTTAAATTTTTATTTGACTGAAATGTCGAAGATTATATGCTAAATAACGGTAGTACCTAAGTTCCTATTTAAATCAATAATCACAGCATTTAAAAAATTATTATGTTTACATACTAGTAACAGTTCAAATACAAAGCACAATATTATTACTGCCTAAAACACATTTGTGATACGCATTCTAATTCACCCATTCTCAATTTCCGTTTCTGTTTACCTAGATTTGCATCAGGGCTTGCAAATTCTGTGGGAGCTAATACATTGTTTTCTAGAAGTGCGAATTGCTCATATGCATTTAGTTCAAATTATAGCCTGTTAACATCCCTGTTGTGTACGTAGGTGGTATGCTTGATTACGTATTGCATTGTTAAATTTTCGACAATTTTTGAAATGTTTCTCTCAACACAGAACGAGATTCGTTTTCTATCTTTTATGAACCACAGAACTAGACTGACATTTTTGCAAACTGTTTTTTATCAACATTGTAACATTTACATTTCAAATCTAAACTTTAAACGCTTGTTATATTAATTCCAGGCTCAATATAAAGTTACATTTCCCAGACTGCACCTAATACAAACTAAATATTCAGTGTGCAATGTAAAGTGCTCGTTTGGAAGTTACATGTTGCAATAACTGTCTTAACTTCTACTGCTGTAAATATTAGACTGTATAATTTATGTCACTAGTCTACTTCGTTTTACTGTTCCACCCAGTTCATCAAGCTTTTATTCTTAAGTTCAAAAAGTTTACTGTAAGTTACAATTAAGAAGATTTCTTGAACCATCGTGGAAGCTCTAACTACTTAAAGATGCAATCTAAAGAATGTCACAACCCGAAAAGCAGTACATACTTAGTTATTAAGGATTTAATGTAATTTTAAATCTTGCTTTTGTTTGTATTCCTTAATAAACTGCATTTATTATGAACACTTTAAATTTGAATGAGAAAATTAAATACAACACTTAAAATGGGTTTGCGAATCTGTTTCTTATTTCTAAGAATTAAGAAAGAAGTTTTAATTAAGGGTCAAGTGCTTTACTTTACCTTACTTTCTAGAACGTTAACGTTTAAATAAAATAAGATTTCCACTTTTAGAGCTTTTAAAGTAAATGGGACGTTGGCCTTTGATAAAAGGAATAGAGATTTTTGAAGCAGAGATGGGCATCCATGGATGATAATCATCCATACACCAGAAAAAAAGGTTGTGCTTCTTCTCAATTCATAAAGTGACCCGAGTGATAAACCCTTCTGTAGAATACATAAATGCAGTTGAAGTAATGCAAATAAACGGTAAACCTGCAAAAACGAGATCTTGTGAATATTATTCTGTCTTTTGACATTGAGAAGATAATAAAGTTTGTCTTTTAGGTAAATTGCTTTTGACGACAGCTACCTCACATATTTGGCAATGAGTAATGTTTCTAGATATTATCAAGTCATCGCTTGTCTTTGAAGTTACCACAGTATCAACTATCATTCAAATCTACGAGTTGCATTTTCGTCAAGAACTAAATGTTTTTGATATTTTTTCAAAACTGTCTCATAGATGCTATTTCTTTTAATTTTCCTTTTCCATTTAGATTTACTGGATCTTAAAGATTTTAAAATATTTTGACGTTGTATATTTTCAGTTTTTCTTAAGCTTCAGGCACGTAACTTCTAGAGTCTAGACTATATTATATAATATTATTTACTTCTTACCCCAGATTTTCCCATAGAATTTTTAGTTCCTTTCTTTGCTTTTGGTTTCACCTTTCTTTAGGTTTATATCTTTAATTTGCTTATATCAATTTTTGATTAGTTTGCTTTATGCTAAACATGGAGTTGAAGTAAAATTTTAGTAATGTTGACTAAAAAAATGGGTAGGTACGCTATAATTGTAAACATTCGTCGCGTAAGTCAAACGTCCCTGTTTGATTTGCAATATTACGATTTTTTTTATTTATATTCAAAATGCTTGGGTTTCAGGTTACCTAATTATAAAAAGACACTAATGTATATGTAGATGAATGCTTTTCTTCTTCTATAAACAAATGTGTATTTATGAAACATTTTGTGAACTTAAAAGCTATTAAGATATTTACGTAGTTTAATTTTCTGGTTTTACCGTTCATAATCGCCAAGTGATCAGGATTACCGTGGAAAGTAAGTAAATATGTATCAGACTTGAAAACAATTATGTTAGAGGTTTGTTCTAAATCTCTTTACATGCTGTATTTCACTTAAAAAGAAGACATTTTATACCTAATATCCGTTCTATAATTTAGAAATTACCTACTACAAGTAATAAAAGTTAATGAACGACAGTTCACGACTATTATCCTCAAAATTAGAATCCGGTTGCGGCTGCTACAGTAAAAAGTAATTTTCGTAAACTGCTTTGTCTCTACAAATATTTCTTTCACCATCCTCTCCATTAAAATGTCTCATGATATATGAGGAATTATGCTTTTTTTAATATTTTATTATTATTATATTTTCCCATTATTTTTTAAATATTCACCCTTTTATGTAGGTTCCTCCTGTGCAAACGGATCAAAAGCAATAATTCTATTGAGTTTGACACCATGTCTACTCGTATTCAGTAAGATATAAATCAGAGTGCCAGCCAAATTCCGGACATTTCCTATCCACGTTATTCCAACGGTCGGTCGGTCGGTAGGAGTGATTTCTGATTATGACACGTCTGCAAAAACAAAAGTTCTGTGGATCGGAAGGGAAGGTTTTGTATTTCGAACTTGACTATTACCCCAATACACAAGGGCACAATTGGCACTTCATACTACTATTGCAGGGTTAGGGAACACCGAGTCATTTGTAAAGTTCACAACGGTCGATAGGTTTTATGTGCACCTACAGTTCTTTTGTCTTAGAACTCTTAGAACAACACAACAGAGAGCACTGATGCAGTATTAAAAAAAGAAAAGATAACGTAATTTCAAGAGATAAAAGAAAAGCTTTGTTCTTTTGCTTTGTGTTTTTATAACAAAAAAGTTCTTAATCTTATTTTAAAAATACAAAAATATGCAGTTCTATAAATTACAGGTGGTTGAAATCCCTAAAGATTTTTGTGTTAACAAAATAGAGATTTCAAACTTTCTTCGTGTATACTAACATAATTCTTTAAATAAACAAGCAAATAGTATAAAGTTTATTATTAAACATTAAAATTATGTAAGCGCCTAATTAAAATACATGTTAATATAAGTTTGCCGCAATCTGCGTGGTGAGTAAGTTTGCAAGTTATTCATAGTACTTTAGATACAGATAGGAAATACAAACATTTACTTTATCAAGCTCCAACTCAGATTAAAACAAGAACATCCTAATATTAGTTCTCCAGACACCTTTAAATGTTATTTCTCTTTAAGCAATTAACTTTTTTTACTTGTTTGACCGCTAACAAAATGGTATTACAGCGAAATGGTTCACACAGCAACACGAGTGCAACCCTTATATTCCTGCATTACGTTGTTACCAAAGATCGTTTAACTTTCTATTTTTTGTTTTTGCGAAACTGTAGGCAGGAATTAATTGTGATATTAATACTTGGAATATGCCAACAAAAATGAATATTAAATTGCGATATATGTAATTAGTAACTGAAAACCTAATACTTAGGGTCGTATTTAAATTGCCTACATATTTCAACTAAGCTTTTTCAAAGTATTCTGTCCATATTTAACACACTATTACTCTTATTATATCTTTCAAAAAAAGCACCATCAAATGGTAGAGTGGATAGCGTAAGTTTTGGTGGTTCAGAAAACTAGAGCCGAAACAAAAAGGAGAAACGCAAGAACTCCTTATACAACTCGATCTACAAAATGTAATAAATAATGTGTTTAGAAAACTAGAAGACATAATTACTAAACAAGGTAGCACAGTACTCAGCATTTTAACTGTAATAACCTTAACATCAATGCTTTTTCAATAAAAAGTAAGTACTTTTGTGAATAGAATCAGCGATAAGACACTGATTTTCAAACTTAGACTGCACCATGCTTGAGAACAAGGATAAATTCTTCATCAAGGAATAAAGATGACCAAAATATAACTTTTAAGTTAGATACATGCCTAGTGAGCAGATAATAAAAGGAAAAAAATCGTTTTCCATATTGAATGAGTATGATTTAAAAAAAGTAAAAAGGGTGTTTTGTTTGTACGATTATAAGCGATGACGATATCCCCAATGCAGCAAAACCAATACTTAAACTTGTGTAGTGAAGACCCTACAGCAATATTATCAAAGAAACAAGTTATTGGCATAATTGAAACAAAAACTCATAAAAGATGCGTTGTTCAACTTGTAATCTGGAGATATCTAGATAAGAGATGAGCCAACTAAAAGCGCTAAAATCAGGGACATCACTGATATTATTATCAAACATTGCAGTATTTTTTTTTCTCTTACAACAGCTTAAGCATCTTAAGTCCATGGGATGTTAGATAGAAATTGCTTTGCAAAAACAGCGCCCACAAAGGTAATACTATGCGAAAATAAATTTAGTCTAAAATGGCACGGTCTAGGACGTTTCACCGCGACTCATTCGTTGCGAACCTTTCGTCACGAGCTTTTGACCGCAGACACTTTTCGCCGCGGTAACCATTTTGATTTCAACTTCTTAGCAGATATGGTATTTAATTCACCATATGTTCATATCTACTAAAAGCCTAACCTAACCTAACCTATCTGTTCTTGTTCTATAAGCTATTAAATGTTGAGAAAACATAAAATTAGCAATTTGTCAAAATGAACTTATTGCAATACTGCCAAACACTGAAAAACGTTTTGTACGCCATCCATTTCATATTTTAGTTTATTAATTACGGATTATGATTTGTAAACTAAAGTACTGTCGCGTTACTTTTATAAATTTCACATTAGTTATTAGCATTACGTGACAAATTAGCAAAAATAAAGCATAATTTCACATTATTTCAGATAAATATCTCGAAGTAAATATGTTGTAACTTATTTGCGGCGGGCGAACTGTCCCTGCGGTGAAAATCTATGCGGTGAAACGGATCTGTGGCAAACGTCTCCGCTGCGAAGACTCGCGGCGAAAGATGCATGGCGAAAGGTCCCGGTCCGAAAATGGCAACATGCAAAAATAGTGCTGTATCATAATGGAGTTTAGAAATGGAAAAAGATTAGTTTTTCTCGACAAAAAAATATAGCGCTATTTCTGCAAGTGCTGTCTTGTTGTGCTGCCTTACCTCACATTTATGTATGTTATAAGCAACAACAGGTACAGGTCATGATATACGTATTTTCAACAAACCTCTTTAAGCGTTATTCTTCTAATCATTCGTAGCTGGAAATATTGTGCGCGGTCAGAAGTCTTCCTAAGAGTACTTATTAATAGAATGATGTAGTTGGTTGCATTTGAAAAAAGTTTGATCAGACTTACAAAGATACAACAGAACTATTTTGGACGTCCAACATACAAAAAGGAGATAAATATTTCTCATCGTTTTAAAGTTCTATACCTGCTTGCAAACAGTTTAAAAAAAAATTAAAACCTTATTGCCTGAGAACTGAACTTGACTCTAATAATCAAGTATTTATTGACTCTAGAATTCATGTTTCTAACCGCTAGGAGACTTCCCAACGAAAGGTAGTGAAAAAAGTACTAAATACTTTTTAAAGAAGTCATAAAAAGAAAATTTTATTAAATATGAGAGTTTGAAGTCCATTGAGTTCTATATGATATTTTTCTTACTGAAATTTGCAGACGTTAATCAACCTAGATAAATAAAACTGTAAAATTGTTATTTTAAATAAGATCAGAGTATCAAAAATAAAATTAGTGAAGACTCAAATAAATTTAGAGCAGAATGTCTGAGATTGAACGATCGTTAAGTATCTATTTAGAATGTCTCAAAATTTGATAGTTTGCAATTAAAACTATGTATATAACAAATTGTACCTTCAACTTGCTTATCACAGTACATTACTGAAGCTTGAAATTTCAAAGACACGCATTAACCTTTTAGAAAATGATCAATGTAATAACAAAATTACTTCTGTTCAAACGGATTAGTTAATGGTATTGGTAAGCTGAACGACTCAACTGAATTAAATGAACATCAAATTTGTTATATTCACTTGTCATTTTGAGCAGGACCGGCTGGCAGTTTTGCGGGGCCCAGGGAAACAACATTCTGCGGGGCTCTTAAAATAAAAAAGAAGAAACACGCACTGCTTTTTAGACACAGCGTAATTTGTTTATTTTAAACATTTAAGAAAAATTAGAAATTTTATTTATTCTGAACATATGGATACAAAGAATTAATTATTTTTCTCTCGAGGCGCAGGGACCAGTAAGGGCGGGGCCTTGGGCAGTTGCCCCGCAATCCCGGCTCTTCAGCCGGCCCTGGTTTTGAGCAATTTAAATATGTCATAAAAACTTGTTACATTTAAAAGCCGAAAAATAAACTAAACCACTCCATGTTGCTACTTCGAAGAACATCATAACCTTACTAAAACGTCAACTAATTTTCAAGATGGGAAAAACTTCAAAATAACTCTTTTGTGAGTTTTTGACTAAGACTGTCAATCGTCGATGTGGATTGATACCTGCTTAGTATATGGATAAATTTGAATTTTCTTTTTCTTTTCGTGACGTTTATATTTCCTTTAAAAGCCAACAAAAGATGAAAATCCTTCTTCGAATAAGCGTTCTAGCCTTTTTTCGCTGAATGCTAGTTTAACATGTTCGTTTTATGTACATATAAAACCCTTACATTTACATTTTTTAATGACATTTTTAAAAAGTGACTTTATACTACAGCTACACAATCCTCTTTTGAATATAAATTAGATATTTTTGAATGTACATTGTTAGTGTTCATATTTCTTAGTAAATAATCTCTTAATGCATAGAAATTAAATTTTATGTAAAAATTGTGGTTTTCAAATAATTGTGGCATTTATAACAGCAAAATGGTTTTCTAATGTGAACTCCCTCTCATTTACTATACAAAACTTCAAAACTTCCAGTATATTACTAAAATTCCAAACAAATCACTTCTCGCATTGTTTACGTTCCACTTGCACTTCTATCTTGTCTAAGTAAACAAAGACCATCACACAGAAAGCTATCAACAATAATGTTAGCGAGTTCGAGATAAATGTGTACTAGGTGAAGTGTACAAAAGACTGGCCATCGGAAAGGCAAAGCGTCCAAACAATGCGCTTTATCACTCCACTTGTCATGAAGAACCCCTGGAAGATAATTCATAAAAGGGGAAACCGCCATGTTACTGTCAGAAAGGTGGTTTTATTGCGTCGTTTCACATGTGCAGTGTTACAGTAAACACACCTTTACCACACTGTCAGGCATAAATTTAATATTGGAATGACCACTTTATTAACATAATCTGCAGCCAAAAATTTAACAGCCCCCAGTTCGCATCTGCTATTTTATTGACGTGTGCACGTGTACAATGCAATTTTCCACAATTTCGCTCCATGACGTACCCTTAACCGTACAATCTAACAAAGTAATAACCGCAGTAATAACCCAACAACATAATATCGTTTAATGTTTCATTTGGGTGCGCAGATATAATGAAAGACCGGGTGTGGATACTGCTTAAGTATTTAAGATACAAACCCGTAAGGTAAAAAATATGGAAATTATGTAAAAAACTCCTAAGTTACTCCTTACTAACCGGATAATAGAATATTAATGGGAAATTTGCGTTTTAATCTAAGCAAAAACACTATCGGAACGGCAGTTGAGATTTAGATCCTTCCATTAAATATTTAGGCTTCATTGGACCGTGGTAGGAATATTCATTACTTAGATGTATCAGCAACAGATAAATGTTCTTATACAGTCTCTAGATCTTATAGCATTAAATTAAAGTTTTTACTTCAAAGCGATAGAAGAACACAACAAAGCAACCTCTTGTATCTACTTATAGTAGCGTCATCTGACTAATACTAATTAAATTTTTTATTTACAATTTCCTAAATATTTATTTCTAATGAAAAAAGCTGATGGTGGTTATAAAATATACTTAGGTCGGCCATTTTTAAGTTTGTGAGGTAAAAACATTTTTGCGTATAGAAGGGAATGCACTTGATATATCTTATCTCATCGCTATACGCATAATTTTGAAACCTGTGCTGCATTAAAATAGTCATAGTATTTTTCTAAAAAGTTGAATTTCCAGATATAGAATTTGAAGCCACTGAAGTTATTTTAGATAATAAATATTAAATAATTGACCTGCTTATATGTTAACATATACCAAACAATTAAATAGGATTTATATTTGCCAGATTAAAACTTATTGTAATCGAGCAATCGTTGTCAGCATGAATGCTGAATTCTTTGATTAAAAATATTACCAATAGCCCCAATAAAACTTTTTCTGATAACGACTTTCTGAGATATAAGGTTTTGAAGTCTCCACCTCTGATAAAATTCCAACTACGGAATTTTCTGGAGTAGCAGGCTTGTTTCCTTGTTCCTAAATCTTCATTTCTGGTATAGTTTTGATTACCAAATGTGTAGAATAGTAGCTGCCAATCCAAAAATAAGAAATATCAGAAAAATAAAAATTTATATTTATATTCTTTACTGTTACTTTTTATATTAAAAAATTTCTAATTAAGCTTTAACACTCTGTATCTCAGAAACTACCAATCTTTTAAATACGAGAATTTTATGAGAGCAACTAATTTACAGATAATTTATAATAGAATAATTTAGAAATAATTGCTTCATAAAAACCAGATGGATGTAATTCTCGTAAAATGTTTCGTTGGTGGCTGCGTGAATAAATGTTTAAAAAGCTTCTTATTAGGTCGCTGTTGTCGAAAAATTTTGATCGAAAGGCGATTTTGTCTGCTTGTAAAAGGCGAGAAATGTTATGCCAGTAAAAGATGAAAGGTATAGAATAAAAAATTGCAGCACTGAACAGGATGTTCATTTAGGGCAGATTGGATCCATCCATCGATTCTATGAAATTAACAATTTGGATTTAAAACTTTCACTTTAAAATCTTTCAACCGCCATCTATTGATCTAAGCTGGAGATAATCAACTTCTAGGAGACCCATAAAATAGTAATAATAATATTATTGTATTGAATGGATCCTGTCGATGTGATTTTTGAAACTGTGCGTGTTTTTTTTTATTTTGCTGCTCTGCTGCATTTATTTCCTGCTGATATTGTAGTTCAATTCTTGCGACTTAAGGTTCTAACTTCAAGAATATCCCTTTTGTATCAGATACAGCTTCTAGATGCTTGTAGATGCACGTATGGATAGCTGTTATTTCGGTAAAACAAGGAACCTAACCATCTGATAACGTAATGTGAGGTTAAGTTCACTTTTATATTTCAAAAAAGTGAATTTTCGTTAGAAGTTGGTTTCTAGTTTGCTAAAGCTGTAACCAGCTATAATATTTTAGATGTTTTTGCTGAATTACCAACGTAACTATAATAACTAATGTAGTTGATTATTGTCCTGAGCATAGCCAAGAGTAATATATTGTGCTATCACCTATTTATAATTTGTTTTCGGGTATACTTATTGAAAAAACACTATCATATTCAAAGGTGCCCGCAAGATTTTCTTCAGGGGGAGGGGACAAAATAAAGATTGCCGTCCAATTCCATGTTTGTCGACAGCATAAAATTATTTTTTTGTATACATTTAATTGTTTTTGCCATGGGGGGCAAATAACCCTCCTCCCCCCCTCTGGGCGCCCTTGATCATATTCGAGTACAATTTATACAGTAGTAACTACTTGAAACGGATTTGGCCAAATATTTCTTCGATTCTTCTGAACTGATGTTTGAAAATCTACAATTTATATAGACGCTAAGTTGTGCTAAAATTATTTTGTACGAAGGAATATGGCACAGTCAGATCAATAAATTAAACCGATTTGTTATTATTATCAGTAAATTTTCGCACTGATACTGTTGAGATAAGTAAATTTATTTTACGAAGTATAACCAGATCCGGTTCCACTTTGTTTCTAATATCACTGTTCTGTAAGGCATTTTTAAGTTAAATACAAAAAATTTGTTGTGAATTTAAGTAGTAGGTATTCTAAACAAGTTATTAGGATAGGCATAAAAATACCGAAGGGGAGATATGTAAATTCCTGGAAGGAAATGCGTAAGTTCCTCTGCATTTATTATACTACACAAGTAGATTTATGTAAATAAAATACCTCTCCACATCTTATCTAGACTTTAGAAGCTAACACTGACGATCAGTTACAAAATTTATCTGCTTACTAGAAGTCCAGTTCAGATTTTCAAATCTACTATACTCATCAAAGTATGTTTCACCTGAACTTATCTCTATATGTAGTTATAATTAAATAAATAAAAAATCCGTTTCATATTTTTGAATTGTCTGCATCGTTATAAGCTCAAGCATGTTTTAAGATTAGTTTTACTACTACACTACTACTATTTACATTAAACTTCTGCTTAACAATATTAGGAGAGTAGAAATAGCAAACAACATAGAGTCATAATATGCTTTACTATGCCTTAGATTGAATCAGTATTCATAATAGTGAATATTGTGATATTATTTTCTATCTCAAACATTTTTAATTCCCATACGTCACTACACTTTCCCGAACAATTCAATTTTGTACCAATCAAAATCGACCACTTTATTGCTTGAACATTATATTAATAAAATCCAGCAGAAATAAAATAAACTTGAGAAAACTTCTGCAAGAAAAAGTTTTAAAAATATCTTGCGCTTTTTTACGTTTATTGTTTTGGAATTCTATAAGCTTCTTTGATTTAATAGATTGGTAACCACAATCTTTGGAAATATAGAAAGCAAAAAAAAATAAAAACAGGATCCTTTATGTGCAAATTTTTCTCTCAAAACTTTCCGTCTCGTTTCCTCCGATTTGGTTGAAGTTTCATTAATGAAACTTTGGAGTTTTACCGTGCGCGCTCTAATAAGCATATTGTGAAAGTTTTAATATAATGTGATTATTTGTTACCCTTGCAGGTTTAATGCACAAAATTGTGCTTCCAAAATGAGTGAGTTATTCTTCGCGTCTTTAAGTTTTCTGCAAATCTGGTTACTTTATGGTGCTTATCTCCTTTTTCTTCTGTCAAATTTATTATTTTAATCACTTTCTTTGTCTTTTTATTCTATTCCAATATTGATTATTCATTTGAAACAACGAGATAATACGCAGCCATATCGACATCGTGTAGTATATCATGATCAGACGTGTAGTGGTATAAATACAACTGTGTGGGCTTCAGTGCAATAAACATTCATTATTTTGTACGTTGAAAAATTCCTGCACGTGCCTAAATATTTTTATTTGCATATAAATCTAAATTCAGATTATAAATAACCCCTGAAGGATTCACTAATGGAGACTGAACACTGAAAATGAAAAATATCCACTTCGAGGCTGCTCAAGTTTACACAACACACTTAAGAGAAATTAAATTACCCTTTTTTTAGACGGGGACCTTCTGAAAGAACTATAAATATTTCTAATCCTCTTTCGTCGTTAGATTTTAAATGCTGCAGAAAGATAAATTTTAAAATAGCATGTTCTTCTAATTACCTTGAAATTAAAATAATATTTACAATATTACCCACATGTTTTATTTTAATTTAAGGACGATACTATAAAAACAGTTTTATAGTAGGTAACATCAACAACTATATTGCTTTGGCTTTCAGGGTTATAATGTGTGTACAAGGAAGTGAGGCACGCCAACAATACTGATATGTATTTGCGCTTTGAATGTAGAAGGTATGTGTACAATGCAATAGATGGTTGTGACAGGTATTCTGTCAATATTTGCCAATAGTTACTTTAGAAAAGAAATATTAAGTTCTGTAGGTTAGGTGAAAAGAAAAATAATCGTGAAATCGTTTACTATTTAAAAGCACGCTAATTTATAAATAGTATCAATAGTTTAAATTAATTTTATAATTAAATAATTAAACTTGTAGAACAAATTTGACCACTTAATTTATTATCGTTATATTAACAAGTGTATCCCAGTAGATGAATGCTAAAAATAATTTAGTAGCTAAACAAACGGAACTCACAAAATTAATATTACTCACCATAAGAATCAAATAATTTTTAATAGCAATTACAAAACTATTTCTTAATAACACAATCGAAAGTTCATCCCTGTTTATAACGCATAACATGTAAACCTGCCCTTACTTTAATAGTTTTGCATATATTTGGAGTTATGATTTATGACTGCCTCTGTATGTGCCTCAAATGTATTTTCATTCATTGCGATTTATCTGTAGGTATATTAGCAAAAGTTCATAATACAATGAATGGCTCATATTCGTTTAAATTTACAAATGAGTATTCGTTTGGATTTCCTCATAATCTTGTTTGGTTGTTACCAGGATTTCTGTTGCTATAGATAATAATTTCCCTCTGTATATCCAAAATTGACCTACTTTCATTTTAGAAAGACGAAAAACGAAACACAGACTTAAAATGCTTTTGATGCAATTAGCAATCGGTTCAAAATCAATAATAAGATTCTTATTTGCTTTAAAAATGTCTTATGTTTTACCCTAACGATAATCAAGATCTGACACAACCAGCAGATTTGTAGATTAATTTACGGTACCGATGACAATAGTACGCCGTCAAAGTAAAACAAAGCAGATACACATACCTGTAGGTGTGGTTTTTGTTGATCAACAATTATCACATAAATTTTTTGCTAAGCAGTGATCATATAATGTTATAAATTATTATTTAAACCACTCAGCTGAGAAATCAATATAGTTCTAACCTCTAACGGCTCAAAAATTCCCAAAGTGTCTATTTTGGGATCTTTCAAGTTTCTTAGCATAACCAAACAAAAAGTGCCATTGTTTCTAGTGACTTTCTAGCGCACTTGGGAAAACCTAGTTTTTGGGTTAGAATTAAGGTAACGTCAAACACGATTAGGCAGACACTATTTTTGAATTGTCTTTTCTTTCTTTTATATGTCATGGTAACCTTCAATTCCAGACGCTGCGTATCAGCCACGTTTCTGGATATCGACGGGAGCCTTCGAAAAGTTGTAGTACAAGGGTTTCTTTAGAGTATTTTAAATGCATATTGTATCTAGCTTAATATGTAAAAAATGCTTTTCAAAAACATGCAACCAAAATAAATGTACAGGGTCATAATTAAAGTCATAAAAAAGACAATAGCATTTCTCAAAGACTAATTATATTAGTTAAAATTTCGAGATAAATTAACTACAGGTTCTTGCATATTTAGCTTTTATTTACAATTAATTGTTGAAATGTAGAACAAAAAATAATTATGTAATATGAACCAATTTTCACGAAGTTGCAATAGTATCAGTAATAAAAAGTCCTTAATGTTTCTCTTCTATCTATTTAAAGATTCGATGGTACAAATTTAAGAAAATTAATATTATGGGTTTTTCATTATAAAGGAAATATTACGTTAAAAAGGCAATCTAGAAACCGAAAAATACACAAAAATATCATTTTTCGTTTTTAGTTTTTTTAACTTTATAACTACATACAGCGTATCCCTAGGAAAGGTTTAGAATAGGTATAATGAACCAAAAATTGCAGGATGCAAAAAACATCTAGGCTTTATAAAAGTTTCTGCTTGTTCCAAAAACAACTTTTATCGAGTACTAATGTACAGATTAAATAACATCTTTATTGTCTAATTTTGTCTCAATAAGTCTGTGGCTGTTTGCAATATTAATCAAAAGTTAATAAAAATGCTAACACTAAATTAGTTAGAAAATTTAATGAAATCGACAGCGTTAAAAGTAAGAAAAAAGAGAAGCCGGATGAAAATGATACAGCAATGGGTTCTCTAGAAGAAAATGCAAAAATGTCTATATGCAAAAGAGAAATGGCCACTAGCGTCAGTAGAAGTCACCTACAAAGGATTTTTTAAGAAATAAAAATTAAACCTTTCAAACCAAGATTTATACACACATTAAGGAAAGACGATGAGAAGAGATTATTGCTTTGTGTAGAAGTCACAGAAAGAACAATGAAATAAAAAAATAATTTAAGATTCTTAATTTTTTTTTATGAAGCAACATTTACCACGTTCACATTTGTACGTTCTGGAGTACAAAGAATTCCAATTTCATTATTAATACCAGAAGTCAATATTACAAAAATGTAAATAATTGGTGTGATATTATATACAACAAGATTATTGATCATACTTTTTTGCAACTAATGTTAATCAATTGTCTTATTTGGAAATGGAAATTTTGATAAAACTGGATTGTAAGATACAGATCGATCTTATGGCCGCCGCGTTCACCGCACCTAACGCCATGTGATTTTTGTTTATGGAGCTTATTAAAAGAAAAGTCTAGAAACAAAATTTTGGGGATGCTTATTAATGAAAATTAACCTAAGCATAGCTGCATATCATGTTCGTGAGCGGAATTGTGTCAGGATGGACTGGCGATGGACTGATTGAGACATAACATTAGACATAAAGTTATTTGATTTAAGATATTATTTCATCTGTGCATTACTTTAATACATAAAGGTTGACTTTTGAACATCATGTATCAAATCTCAAATTTCTAACAAGATAAGAATTGTTTTTGGAACAAGCAGAAACTTTTATAAAGAATGATATTTTTCTTTTCCTTTTCTGGGGACACGCGTATGATCATTTATAGAACAATAAACCAAAATTTAAAAAAAATGTAAGTTTTATTTTTATTTTACATTACACAGCATCAGTGTAGAACGTCCGTCTGTTTTAATTTACGCAAGAAACCGCACTATAGGTAACTCCCAGCAAACACAGTTATATCGTAGCGATATCAGTGCGTGTTTATCTGTGTAATGTTACATAGCACACTACGCACATGTGCGTTATGTATAACGCGTAATGTCAGAAACACAGTACGAGTTGCAGTACATCGCGACTACGTACCGATTGTTACATGCCGACGACATCCATCGTGCTTCAGACTAGGTATATGCTTGTTGGTACATCGTCATAATTTTACGTGAATACATCGCTCTAATGTCTACGTTTCGGTGGACCTGTTTCGTATAATTTTAAAATATGCTAAATTACGTATTTGTTACGTCTACATTGTTACATTGTTAACATGTAATAAAGAGTATGCCCCATTAATTAATTAAAGTCTGGTCATTCTACCTCCTTGTAAATTTATCGTCCACGTAACGCAAAACATTTTTCCAAGCTTCCGACCAATTTATTCTAGTCTATAGAGGTTGCAGGAAGACCAAAATAAATTAGTCAAAAGTTAATACAACATATTGATCTTGCCCAAGTAAGAAAAGTCTCAAGTTATTTGACCGATAAATTTATAAGGAGGTGGAAAGACTAGGCCTTAATCTAGGTGGTGCAAAAATTTCAAAATCTCTTAAATCATTCAAATATGTTATCAAATAGACCTGTAGTTTAGGAATACTGCCATTCCGATTTTAAACAAAAGTAAAAATTTGGAATTAAAGTTAAGAAAAGATCAAGGACATCCATTGCAAAACGAATAGCCTAGTAATATAACTAATTTGAATGGTATTACACAGTACTTTATTTTTGAAGGAAAATGCATTAAAAGTAATACTTGGAATAAAAGTTTTATTAAATTTCTTTAAAAAAGAAAATATACAAAACAATTCCAAAATACATTAATTCGTTTTTGTCTTCTCGTCTCTTTTTAATCTCTGTGCAGCATGGCGTAATCCCTCGGAACAACATTGCTCAATTTCTGAAAAACAAAACAATTTATATATGCAAGCTATAATTATTACAATAAAAAGAATACGTTTGTCCGATATTCATCGTCTTGGTTTCAGCCATTCAGAGATTCCCACGTTGACGCAATCACGAGTAACCACGAATAACAGCAAATTCCTTGGTTAGAACATTTTTTTTAAATTTTGGAGATCTTGCCTTTATAGCAAACTCCACCGATCTTACACAAATCCAGTTTAGCTGCAATTGCAGAAAAGAGTACCATTGGTTTTTTATAGATCGATTTAATCCAATCCCTCAATGGAGCTTTGAGAAGCCCAGTAAACACAGGTGTGACATTAATGTAACTGGTACATACCAACGAAAGAACGAGCACTACATCTCTCGATTACATCTTATCGATGTAGCTGGTACGTCAATACTATGACATCGCAAAGGAGTACTCAAATTACATCGCCAGCGCGTAATTTCAATCACATCAGGTAGATATCAGGTATAAAGTGTAGCTGAGACGTCAAGACTACGATATCGCAAAGGATTACTCAAACTACGTCGACAGCGCGTAACTTCGAATACATCAGGTAGACGACAATGCTATGACATTGCAAAGACGTAATTGCAATCACATCTGGTAGATGTAGGGTATACGCTGTATTTGTTACATACTTCTGCATATATTTTTATATGATAAATGTTAATGACGTAACAATAATGCTTCTTTTACATATACTTGATTTATAAAAGATCTTAACTGTTTAGAACACTGGTCGCCCAACTGACATTACGTTTTCAAACCTTTATGCGCTAATTCTTGGTAAATAATCTTCTTATACATGTTTGAAATAATTATAGGTTTATATTCTACATTCAATTTTTTCATAATGACGTTTCTTATAAGGTTATAATTTCATAAGAAAATTATACTGACATCTGTCAAAATTTATTGTAGAATATAATCTCAGACATGACTAAAATTCTACAACAACCGCAATTCAGACTTTTTAAAGTTCTTTTCTTCAGGAATACTCACTTACAAAAATACTAATCTAAAGTCATTTTTAATTTTTGCAATTAAATCTCTTATGCTTTTTCCCACATGTTTAAGGCATAAAATAATATAGAAGATATTACAATAGTGTTGAATTCTAACATAAATTAGGTCTTAAAATATAAAGTGATAAACAAAATTAACATAAAAATAACTTCTTATTTCCATAATTTTTGGGCAATTTCGATCTTTAAAATTTTACTTGATTTTGCTGTGTGGCCAAAAACCACAGCAATATTTATGTAACTATAGTATTTTCTATATAAAAATCAGACAGTGAAGTGGATCTTTTACAGCACAAAAGCGCCTGACCAGGTAGGGACCATTCCAAGATGATAAATAATAATAAATTTTTATACAATGTACTTATTCGGAAGTGAAACTTTACTACATATATTGGACGACTTATAAACAAGCAGTAAAAATCAATATTTCTTTATTTAAACGCAGGTGTGAAAAAAATAATAGTGAATAATGTCTCGTTATTTTAAAGTTTGCCTGATTCACCTGTCAGTGTAAAATGGGTTTTAAACGAAATTTATGACTTCCTTCTTAGACGTTTTTAGAAAAATGTTGTATTTACTTGACAAATGAGAAAGAGAGGGACATGGTCCTTTCTTAGAATGTAGTAAAAGTATTTAGCCCGTCTGCATCTAAACAGTAAATTCTTCAAAGAACACCACTGATTTGGTTCCCTGCCTTCGTTCGGTTCGAGTAATTTCATTCCACAGTGTTTCGCAGTTTTTGTGCAAATTTGTCTGGTTTAGTGTCGTTAATAGGTAAGTTTAAATTAGTAATATGTAGTATTTGTACTGATTATTGTATTTTTAAGCATAACAACTTACTGTAAGCGAAATGTCTAAAAGAATAAAGTAAAAACCTTTTAGTACTTTATCAACTAGACAAAAGTACCGTAGATTAGGGCAGAAGAAAAATATTATGAAAGCGAAACATAAATTACAATTATTCAATAATAAAAATGACAACCATAATAAAATCTTTGGCAAAATTAAAAACAATACTACTATGAAAGAAATAATAGAATCAATGACAATAATAGCAACACAAGTAGTTTTAGCGATACTAAACTTTTAAATTCTGATATTACGATTAATCAATCAATCAAAGCTCAGAGGTAGAGCAAATGCTGCCAATAGATGCAAAAGAAAGTTTTGGAGAATTAGAAAATTAAATAAAGAACATGCGGATTTGTTTGTTACACATAATTATTTTCGTTCATTCGTTTTCTTTTTTTTTTTCTAGAAACTCTTTTTGTGTAAGATCGGTGGAGTTTGCTATAAAGGCAAGATCTCCAAATTTAAAAAAATGTTCTAACCAAGGAATTTGCTGTTATTCGTGGTTACTCGTGATTGCGTCAACGTGGGAATCTCTGAATGGCTGGAACCAAGACGATGAATATCGGACAAACGTATTCTTTTTATCGTAATATTTATAGCTTGCATATATAAATTGTTTTGTTTTTCAGAAATTGAGCAATGTTGTTTCGAGAGACTACGCCATGCTGCACAGAGATTAAAAAGAGACGAGAAGACAAAAACGAATTAATGTGTTTTGGAATTGTTTTGTATTTATTTTTTTTTTTAAATTTAATAAAACTTTTATTCCAAGTATTACTTTTAATGCATTTTCCTTCAAAAATAAAGTACTGTGTAATACCATTCAAATTAGTTATATGACTAGGCTAATCGTTTTGCAATGGATGTCCTTGATCTTTTCTTAACTTTAATTCCAAATTTTTACTTTTGTTTAAAAACGGAATGGCAGTATTCCTAAACTACAGGTCTATTTGATAACAAATTTGAATGATTTAAGAGATTTTGAAATTTTTGCACCACCTGGATTAAGGCCTAGTCTTTCCACCTCCTTATAA
>VTPC01090167.1:166188-180938 GCA_011009095.1 Ignelater luminosus
TTTTTTTCGTTTCCTGTAAAATTGTAAATTGTCGACATGTCCGCTTCTTGCATTGGCCCCTTCAATTATAGTTCAATATTTTTTACGGTCTATGTTTATTTATAATTTCAGATGTGGTTTTACTACAATCCTTGCAATTTTACATTATTTTGATGGAACATTGATATCAGGTGTAAGTAAGATGCTTCATTTCGCAAAACTGAGATTCGTTTGAGTTCTACTCGTTCCTTGGCATTCTTCGTATTGATTGCTTCACCTTCTACGACTTTTAGAATGAAATTAATTCGAAGTACAAATATTATCATCTATACATATGGGTTTGATAACGCTTCCTTTGAATTAATAAAATCTTATTTGTCGGAACGTGTTCGAAAGATAGAAAGTAATCAATTTCCTCATCCTTCTTGATTTCTTCGACTCAAGGCTCCATTTTTGACTCACTTTTGTTTATCATAAATTTAGTTTATCACAGATATATTAAAATCGCAAAACATTGTAGATTTCAATGCTTCTACGCAGATGACACTTAAGTACTCTTTTTCTTTAAATCAGAGGAGGCATATGAAGACATCAATAAGGATCTAGAAATAATTTGCCAACTTTCACTTGAGCACAATTAAATTCTCAGTAGTACAAAATCTTATTTACTTTTATTTGAGAATGGAAATCAGGTCAGATTGGTCAAAGACGAACACAATTGATAATCAACACTTATCAGCAGTGGGATCTCAGGTCTGCAAACAATTTAGGTATTATTTTTGATCTCACAGCATTAGATTTAAAAAACTTCTTTCTAAATTACTACAGCAAACATTTTCTTCACTAAAACTGTTATATGCTAATCGGAATATTCTGGACTTTAGTCAAGAAATTGTTATCAGAATCTTTAATATTATCACATTTTAACTACTGCAACTTCATTTATAGTCCTTGATGTTGTCGTTGTATTTAACCTTCGTCGGTATGGTCATATTATAAAATTAAAGAACTAAATTAGCTCAATATGAAAACTTGTTGGTCTTTCACTTATTATACTCTGCTCACAATAAAATGTTCTGCATCTCTTGCTTCTGAATTGATACCTATGGGTCTAAGGTTCACTTCCTAAATACTAGAGGCAATGCTTGCTTACAGTTCCTCATTACTTGTCTGGTTTTTATCGAAGAAGCGTTAGGTATAATGCAGTTAACATATAAAGTGCTGTGGTGGGTATGTGTTGTCCACCGAACCAGAGACAAAAATCGGTACTTAACAGTAGTGGTGGACAACACATGGTTCCCGGCACTTTATTCGTTTCCAGGCGTGGTGCACCGCATTCATCATCCATAATCACTTGAAAACGTAATGCCAGATTCCCGACATGTCGGGGATTAATTTTTCATACTTGGCCCCTGTATGCAATGCACATAATCTGGGCACTGAAACTATAAACTTGGTTTTTCTTTCCAACTTTTGTAACGGTAGATGTTTCTAAACAAACTTGTGAATAATGCAACCAAAATCACAGAGAGAGCTCTAAAAACGTATTTTCTTGTAAACAAGCCTTAGTAAAAATAACACATACAAAAATCCAAAAAAAAGTTTTAGTTATTCTCAATATCCCAACAGATAATTTTGCCAACTAAGTGCTGTAAACTTCAAAATCTACGAAAATAAGAATAAACTGCAGAAATAAAATGTTGCATGGAAATTTAATGTTGAATATCTTTCTTTTAGCTTCTAGCATTTTTACTAATTGTAAGTATACAAGTCAACTTCATCTTAACTCTTCTCGCTTTGCTCTACAATCCTTTTTGTTCAGATTTGAAAACCCCCTAGTGCCATCACTGGATTGGGGAAACGTTTTTGATAGTTATTAAGCATAGGACTACTACGGGAACGAACACCACAAACGGAAATTCGATATCTTGCAAAGTCCCTACCTCAGCTACCGCTTACAAACTACTACGGAGCTTAGAACAACGCTGGGGTATCCTCAAAAACAGCTCCCTTTCTCAAATTCTTTGATTTTCTCTGTTGGACCTCAGGGGGATTATATATTCAAGAAACACCGAAATTAAGTGAAATATTTTCGAGTTGTAAAAAGTCCTTTCTTGACCATTTTACACGCTTATTTTCCGAGTCTAAGTGGTGATTAGTGTTGCTCTCACGTAGTATATTTATGGCTTATAGATTACGCTTGAATTGTTTAGTAATTACCCCTTCCGCAGAAATAACTTTTAACGTTATTTAGTTCCCATATTCGTTTGAGTTCTATTTACACGTCTTCATTTTTATGAACTTCCCTGTTTTTGGTTAATAGGAGGTTGATGCGTTAGAGGAAATGCAATATCTATAATCGTTCCTGTTTTATGCATTTCACTGATAAGTATATCAGGTCTATTATGATTAATTCTTTGATTTGTGACGATAGAACTATCCCAATACAAAATACATTTATCATTTTCTACAGTGCATTTTTTAAATATAGAATTCAGAGTAGGGCATGACTCAAAATTTCCATAATTGTGTATATGACATTGATGCTGTTCTCACTAAAAGAAGTTATCAGGTCACCGCATTGCATATTTTTGTACACTGTAAAAATGAACTTAAACCACAGCCTACTCTGAATTCTATAAAAAAACTGCACTGTAAAACTGATGGTTAAAGTAAGCGTAGTTATAGAATGGCGTATAAGATTTAATTAGTTTGTGTTTCAGAGGTAGCTGCTGGTGGCGTTGTCTGTCAAGATAATCAGTATTGGCAAGCTATGAACAACTTTCCATTATGTGTTCTATGGTTTCGACTTCTGGATCAAAAGATATACCATTAGAAGATTATGTTATTGTTCATAACAAAGCAACTTTCTCGAACTTAATATGTAAAGTACTGAAATCCGATAGCAATTAAAGTGTTTTATATGGATGCTTGCACTCTTTTGGAAAACCTTTTAGAAATAAAATTTAATTTATGCACAGCTGAATAAATAAAATTGGTACAAGGACTCGACAAATGTTAACAAATGTCTTAGCAAATTTCCAGTTTGCTGAATCGTTTCTACGAGAAACGAGTGGCAAACTAAGGCAGATATTCGTGTTTGTTTAAGTTCGCGGTATTTAGAACATGAGCCAAAGGAAATTCCGAGTAAAACATTCGCCTAAATGAGCGATACCAACAGAGAACTAATTATGGGGATGCTTTCCGAATTTGCTTGTCGTAGATGATAGCAAACTAAGGCAAACATGTATTTGTATGTATTTAGAACACTACCCAAAGGAACTCCCGAGTAAAATCTTCGCCTACATGAACTATACCAATACTGGACTAATTGTGTGAATGCTTCCCGAATTTGATTGTTGTAGTTGGTAATAGTTCGCACAAACATTCATCACAAATGATGCCAACAGCCGATTACATTTTTTGTCGAGCCATATGAGTTTAAGTTGAAATAATAAAATAAATATGTAATGCCAAACAGGAAAAGAAATGTGGTTGTGTGCTATGGTCTTTGCCAAGGGTGTTGAATTGTCTTAATTACGAGAATAAATATTTAGATTTACTCCCACTATCTTTATAATAATAAATATTTCTGTCACAAATTTGCCAACGTCCTGTTCTAAAGGTAAAAATCATCCGGTGGTCCATTCTACATGAGACCAGACATAATCATGTTGCAACACAGTCGAATTGAAACACTTTTAAGAGTTAGTTTGCTACAAACAAGGCAAAACTCAAAGTTAACAAGTGGTTCCAAGTAGCTCTCTCAACTAGAAGAAAAATCATTAGTCCAAAACTACCAGTTATTAGCAAAATATTGGAAGTTTTCTAAAAATAGCTTAGTAGATGAATTTAGCAAGTGGAAGAAATGAAATAACGATGTAAGATTTTTATGCTATGAGTTCTTTGGCCCTGCGGAAATTTAGAAAATACCGAGATCAAGATAACCTTTTTACGATGCGACGCAACGTTGAGTAATAAATAGTTTTCACTAAAATGTAAGAATTATTTTCAAAGTTATTTTCAAATATAACATCTGGCCACCTGTGAAAACTCAAGTTTGTGGAAACCAATAACGCAAGAAACATCCAAAGTAAAATACCTATCAGTAGCGTAAAGTATAGGTATGTATTATAATAAATTTATCTGGCCGAATTTAAGAACTTTATTTGCAGCTTTGGCAGATGTTTACTGACAATATTTTTTGTTTTGAAAATGTAAATATTTAGATGCTCGTCCTTTCTTTTTTATATTTTAGATTTCTTCAATTTGAAATTTTAGGACTAGTGGAAGCAATTCATCATTCTACAAACAAATTGTTTATTCCATTTTCTAGAATTCTCAAATGATCAGCATTTAGTAAATACAATGATTCTATAAAAGTAATTTAAAATGACACCTTACAATTAACGTCTTTTTATAACATTTATTGTTTAGGTATGTCATAATGATGATCTCCTTCACTTTACAGCTCTCCTATTTATATAGCACATGTTATTTTTCTTTAATCTATCTTGTAGAATATCTAATTTTATTATGATTTGTGATTACAATCAACGTTTACGTCCATAGAAGAAACCCATCTCCAGTTTTATTATTCCGTTTTATTTCAGTCTATTACGGAAAAATGGAAAGGGATAAATTTCAAGGTAATTGCAGTATTACAATTTTTATTATAGCATAGAAAGAAATGAGACCGTAAAATAAAAACACAGGCAACGCTATTATTTATTTGCTTTATCGGTTGGCCTTTAATTGAATTGACATTTGAACTGATATACTCAATTACGAATTATGTTTTACACAGTTTTAGAGCAAATTTCTCTTTTAAAAATAAAATTTTACAATCATTTAGTAAATATCACAGTTTTTCCAGTTGTTTATTGTAAACAGAATAAAAAAAGTAAATTTCACTTTTAAAATGATAAAAGAAAATTGGGTTCATTCATTTTTGTAATCGAAAGAAATTTTAAAAACCAATTTTGCAGAAATAATTAAAACTCGATAAACACGAAACCCAAATCTCTTATGCTGTTACCGCTGTTACACGACTAAACAAGAGATGGACTTTTACGCCCTTTTAAAACTCAACAACGCACTCTGCTAACAGGAGCACAGAAACCTACAACACGTTAAATCTTACAACGGGAATTAAATACATATTTTAAATGAGTAAATAAAAACATTAACAAGTATTTAAAGCTGTATAATTCCATACGTCATATATTCTTAAGTATTTAAATATAATAATAATAATAAATGTTATTATTTTATAAAGTAGTTTTTTAAATATTTGGTAACAATTACCAATTTGCAAATTAATATTTACAAATAAGATACAAAAATAAAACATAACCTCATTCCAAAATCCATAAAGACATTAAAAGTTATAGAGAATACATACTATAGTGATTTCGGTGTCTTATTATGTGAAGGTTTTTAGTATTTCTAAACGTGATGGAATTTATTTAAAACTTTTAAATCACACGATCGTACTTTTGTATTAGGATATCATAAAAATATAGAAATAATACCGTAAACAATTTAAATGTCTTGTAAACAAATTTAAATGGCTTTAACAATATAGAAAGTATTTAAAAAACTGATTATCAAAGGTATGGGTTTAAAAGGCATTTTCAACATAAAGCAGGAAATCGAAATAAAGTGGAAATTATCGAACTTAAACTAGAAATATTTTTTTTCCAAGTTTAATTTGAAAGGAAATAAAAAATATTTTTTTTTGTTAATCTATAAATAAGTAATACGAATATAACGAACGCAAAACTATTAATGAATTTTAAAGCCCAATATTCATCTATCGAACATTTAAATTAATAATAAATTGTGATAACTAATCATCCTTTTAAAACCTGGTATATGCTATAAAAAATAAAAATGTGTAGATAAGCAAGGATTAAAGTTTTTCGTCATTCCCTTCAGTACACAATTAAAGAGATTCATATAAAAAGCTGGGTTTAACTACTACAAAAAATTTCTTCACAAAAATCGTTTTTTACCCTCCGTTCTTGCATGTTGGACTTACAAGGTTTTAGCATCAAATGTTGCTCGCTTTGTATCAGGAGCACATGCATGAAAAGATATTTAAAAACTGTATTGTTTGTCGAGTTTATTCCCCTAGTAGTCTGAACATATACGTGTATAGGTCACGTATTTCTAGCATCAATCCTTTTGTATAAAGAAATTTACATTTTTATATATTTATGTTGCAATATGCTAAGGTATGCATTTACTGTATTCATATTGGCTATCAGACGTATTCAGTGTTTCTGGGTACTATTTTATACAGTGGGCGCAATTCCAATTAACAGACTGTTTGTATATGCGAGCACGAATTTACCTTACAATTTAGAATTAGGAAAAGTCAGGAATGAGTTAATTGAATCAAAACTAGTTCTTACGAAGTGGTAACAAATACGGATTATTTTCTTATAATGATCAATTTGCACAAACGCACCCAACGTAGTAATGGTGAAACTTCAAATGCTGTAAAACTTATCACCATCAGAGATTTTCTTGATTTTCTTCTCTTGCTCTTAATTACTTACTTTTAGGTGATCTTATCAGGTATGAACTTTTTAAGATTTTGATTCGTTTTCTGTTTATTTAAATTCAGCTGTTTGTATTTGTTTCGTCACCTCCAGATGGCAAATTGTTATCTAAGACTCTAAATTCCTTATGCTAGTATATTCAGAAATTTTCAATATGATTGAGACCCAACTCTGGGAAAACCGCTTCATTAACGCAATGTTTTTATTATGCAGACATTGTTATATGTAACCCTGATAAAGTGCACAGCTCTGTATTGTAGTGTTGGGAAATTTTATTTCCATTTGTGCTCTTTATTAAATATGGTGTAAAGCCTGCATCTGCAACGACTATTGTAAATATGGAATTTATTTTGCTAGACGCGCACGTAATTATAATGTTCCTCAGCATGAAAACCATAAAAAATACTATGAACACATCTAGGCTAAAATGATGCTTAACTGGGAGCGTAAACGTAATAATTTCCAGATGAGGAAAGTAAATTTGACTTTGATTAACTATGTTGTCTACATTAAAAACTTTGCAACGCCCTCGTTCATTAGTGTTTTTCCAGTTATTATAGTTATTAAAAAACTAAGCCATTTTTTACAATCAGTTTCCGATTTTGTTATATTCAAATTGATAATCAGAATCTTCTTGTGAAAATAACTTTCATTAATGGCAAGAGTCACCAAAGTAATGTAAACAAAATGAGCTACAGATTCTATTAACTCAGACACTGGCATTCATTACTAACGATAGTTCTAGCAAGTCAGATGTTACGACATCGACAGTCGCGATGCAACAATGATTATTCTACAACAAAATTCAAAGTGTAAATAATATTGAAAAAAAAACAAGATGGTACAGCCAGATTCTCTTCAAAATTAAAGCACAACATTGACAAATAATCTTAACCTTTTAAGAGAAAATAAGCAAAATTAAGATATCGATAATCTCGGGTCAACTAATATTTACTAATGATTTATCTATACCTTTTTAACTTCAAATTGGGAACAATCAATTTAAAAATGGAAACAATCAATTTCAAAATGGGAATAATCAATCTCAAATTGGGAATAATCAATTTCAAAATCGAAATAATCAATTTCAAGATGGGAATAATCATTTTCAAATTGGTAATAATCAGTTTCATAATGAGGCTAATCAATTTCAAGTTGGGAATAATCAGTTTCATAATGAAACTAATCAATTACTGTATATATATTACGTAAATGAGACATTTATTAATTATGTACACTTATTGTTTTAGTTAAATATGATAGTTCGTAGTTATTACAACTGATTACAGATTGTTTAATCTGATATTGATTTGAAGTTGATTGGTCTCAACTTGAAATTGATTATTTCCAATTTGAAATTGATTATTCCCAATTCGAAATTGTTTGTTCCCAATTTAAAAATGATTATTCTCATTTTGAAATTGATTGTTCCCAATTTGAAGTTGAAAAGATATACAGTTAGGTATAGTAATACTTATACAGAATTTTGTTCAAGGATTAACGTTCGATATTCTCTCGACGATCATCTTATTATTTAGTCCTGGTGATCAAGTTAATGGAACTTGTGGTCATTGCTTATGATAGCGAAAATAAAAATGTTTGAACATTGCTCGTACACGTTATCCAACGGAACGATGAGAAGCATCAGCAGGTGCAAACATGCCTTGCAGAAATGACCAAACTCATTTAACCCTGTAGAATGCAAAGTCATACCTCGCTAGTAACAGGTAGTATATCCAGTTTCATTCATTCCCTAAGTGCGGAAGAATCTCGAAACCTGCATAAGCATCATAATAATACTATTGGAAAACTCCAGAACCCCCTATATATAAAAGATGGACAAATCTAAATCGATGCCATTGTCATTGGTAATAGCTACTGCTATTAAAATTTACGGTAAACATTACTTAGCAAATGTAAAACTAGTCAACAACGAAATTACATAGTCTTCTCGGAGACGTCACTTGTTCCTATCTAGAGGATTGTTGCAGCGACTCTACCTATGCCGAAACAGTTTGAAATTACAAACTTGACGCCTCTTGTCAATTCTGTTTTAGTTTATTGTATCTTGGAACAGCTAACAAACAAGAATCGACTTCTTAAGAAATTTTTAGTAATTATGAAGCATATTGCAAAAATGGAGGAATGAATTATTATTAGTAAACTTTTATATGTTGAACACTTATAAGTTTATGGTGAGCCAACACTAAGTCGATACAGTACATAAAAGATGTGTAGATCACTGAGAAATCTTAAAGAGTTCGTTTTTTGCTTGCTCTGTTAAATCCAAATTCTTTTGGCATCATAATTAAACGTCAACTGGAGTATGTTGGCCGAAATATTGTACATTACAATGCACTTCACGGGCAGTCTTACTTAAAAAAACAACAAGATACTATAACAAATCATCTATAAGAATAAACAATCAGTCAATGTTTATGACTCTTTTGACTCATTTAATTCAGCGCTAAAAGAAGAATTAGACTGCAGCACCATTACTCTTCTTCTTGAGTAATAATAAGTGGATGGTTCTAACTCCATCCCCATTTTTGCTCAACGCTCCCGTACAGTTAGCTGTAGAATCAACCACTGAATTCCACTCATATATATACAAACATTAAGAAGAAGTTTCTAAAGTCCAACGATTTCTTATCTTTGGTGGTGGACGTAAAGTTGTCGAGAATATCACCACCCGCATAATATTCGGCCTCGATCTGAATAAAATCTAGAATTTTATTCAAACCATCTTAAATATTCTATTCGCATACTAAACAATGGCTTGATATGTACCGTACCGCTGCGTTGGATGTGATCTTTCATTATATAGCTAGTGTGTGGAATTTACTCGCAGTGTCGATCGTCTACTACCATCCTTTCTAGATCTAGCAATTCAAAGATGATACTGAGCTAAAACTTCAAGGAATCTTCGCATCCGAAACTTTGGTCCACGACGTACGGTTAGTGTTCTACTGGGCTGAGCAGTAAGAACAAGAAGTTTTAAGGTTTTGCGACTTTTCAAAGCAAATGTTGTGTGGAAAAGAGACCTCACGTGAAATCTGTAGTTTGAAATGTTTATATTGTAACTAACCCAGTTATAATGAATGTAAGAACGTATGTTAAATCAAATACAGGCATAATATAAGGATTACCATTATAGAGAGCGTATCGATACTATTTATATCTATGTACGTTATTATATTATTTTTTCAATTCTATTTTTGTACTAACTACAATTATAATGATTTACAGCTATAACTTTTTACTAAACCAGAATATAATAATTTTTTATATTTTTTAAAAAGAAATTACCTACTTTTAGTGTTTTAGTTCAGATATATGTATTTTCTATCCAATTTCTACGAAAAAGAAACAAATGCTTTTAGAAGCAGAAGTTAAATATGCATGAATTTCGGCCCCTCTTAGGCAGCGTTATATAGTTTATACAGTAGCCATATATGCATCCCAATTTCTCCTCAAAACACTATAGGAATCTTGTGGATCGTGAACTTAGAAGAAAAATCATGAATGACTGATGGATTGTTACTTAATTCTAAGCAATTAGATCAAATTCAAATTGGTTTTTCTGTTGACTATGAATTTCAGCTTCAGATTTAAAGTTATGGAGGCAATGATTATTCCTGTTCTTTGTAGCTATTTAAATTTTAACCAGATTGTAAAAGTCTATAGTACGTTCATACCTACTTTCATAAATGGAATTATAAATTAAATCAATAAGATAAGCAGAGGCAGAAAAGCATTTTGTTTTAAGGTCATTTGAAACTTGAAAACAATTTGAATAGCTTCATCTTCATCTTCCTAGATATTGTTTTCTGAATTAACAAAAAAATAAATTTTTATTCTACCAAAAATGTAACATGATTTCTTAAAGTAGTATGTCGGAAACATCTTTGTGTTCATACTTTTAAAAAGGGAAATACTATTTGTAGAGGTATCTACTTGTATTGAGTTGTACATTGTGAAGTTCTTTTCGAAACATTTCACATGTGATACGTATACGATGCAAATGATGTTGAAAATATGACAGTAAATAGGTAGAAGACAAAAGATTTTCAGGCAACGTTTCTTAGGTAAATGTTTTAAAGAAATTTATAAAATATGTAGGTAAGTATTTGATATAAAATACTAGTACACTGTGAAAGAATCTTATCCAAAAAAGTTTATAATAGAATAGTTTATGAACTTCTTCACGGGCAGATATCTTATTTATGTAGTAAATTTAACAATGAGATAATGTCATTATCATCATCATCATCACATTTGCCTGTATTCTTGAAAACGTCACTATTCTAAAATCAAGCAATCTACTTGAAGACTACATGTTTTAAACTAACTTTGTAATGTCCACAATTCATCTTGAGACAAACACACATTCCATTCAACCGCTTTCTACAGAAACTGTCTGAGAAAATGTTACAGTTGTAAACATTTACTTACTTGCTTTAGTTTCAGTTTGTAACTTTTCTCAATTTACATTATTTGCTAGGTTAAACAAACCCTTTTGTTTTTAATAAAAACTTTATTAAGAATTAATTGTAGGATTTATAAAAATAATAAACCCAAGAAATAATAAAACTTCAAATACCAGTATATAAAAATAAAGGTGTACTGGGAAAGTACGAAACTAATCAAAAACTATTTATATTGCTATGGTTTGTTTGAATTTAATACCAATGATTTTTTCTGTTTTTTCTTTTATTTCATAAAACAGAATTTACTTTGATGTGGGGTGTATCGTAGGTATGCTACATTCTCAAAGGTAAAATTAAATTGTAGTAGCTTCTGGCGTTATTTACCTAATAAAAACCAATAAACAGAAAATGTTGTTTTCATTTCATCTTTAGAAGAGCTCAATTTTAATTTGTTGTAATTGTTATTCTATATTACGTAAATCAGGCTACAGTTTTCAAAGTGTGCTATACATCTTTGTGTTTACTTCTTTTAATATTTATGCATTAAAAATTAATGCAAAAATAATAGTATAAGGTAATCAAATCTCATACTTATAGTGAAAATCTGAATATCACTAACATATACTTTTATCCCCATCTCTCTTTCTAATAACGGAAATTTTATCCATTTATACAGCAAAAAGCTTTTTGATAAAATCATTCGTTACCCTAAATTATTATGCTTCCCTTCATAATTATGAAATATTTCTAATATATGAAGAATGAGCAGTACCAATAGATTTTTCTAACTATTTCTCTCCGTTTAGTCAGTTGCATGTACAATATTGTCATATGTCTGTATATTTGGCGTGCAGGAGAAAACTACTCGTAGAAATTTCAACTTGCCAAATCATTAATACGTAAATAACTGGTATTTGAAGTTGTAAAAGACTTCTCATTGCTAGTTTATAAATACAATTAAATGCACCTAGGATAAAATCAATGGAATTGTTTCTGACTTGGGAAAATCTTAAAAAAGGTCAGAAATTCACAACACTAATAGATTCGATTTTAGGCTAACATGCGCTAACTACTTTGATTACAGAACTCATTATAGATAAAGTAACAGTTTGTTAAAATTGGTGCAAGGTGATGAAATGAAAATAACAATAACGATTCGACTAGTTCATAAAATCTTATGAATGAATTGAAAATAATTTTTTTAATTTGTGTTGCCATTAGGGCCGAAGTTTAATAGTATTGGTATGGTCGCGAACTTCGACTGCCAAAATCAAAAACGAACACAATACTAAAAAATATTAATTCCAAATGAACAACTGTTCTTAAGTTTTTGCCAAAAAAATCTTTTCTCTCAAATTCTTAATCGCCGATTTTTCCCTTTTCTTACTTTCTCAGCGTCTTCAAACTTTCTTCCATACCTTCCCTACTGTGTACCTCTTACAACCAAAACATTCAAAACCTTTAGTTTGATTGTGTCAGCGTAGGTCTTAATGAAAATTTAATTAGTAATGCGATAATGACGATAAATAAGTTGACTACCACGTGGTAAAACAAAGAGAATCTAAGAGACCTAACTATTTAGTTCACGTTGCATGCATACATATGTGGAAGTAATGGAACTCAGTAAAAAGCAATTTACATATAGTAGTAGGTAAGATCTTTAAAATTTACTTGGAAAACAGTTTTCAAACTTTCTAAGCTGTACTCAAGAGATGGATAGAGCATCTAAAGTTTAAAAATATTTATACTGCAACTAGAACATTTATTACCTTCAATATCAGTAAAATTGTGAAACACGGCTATAAATAACTCAATAAATTCTAGTACTACGCACTAATATAATATAAGCATACCTACCGCCTGAACTCCTGTATCAAAATTTTATCGTTCTGCATTTTACAGTGTCATTTTGATAAATGTTACATCCGCGGGTTTATATCTATATGATGTCGTAATGTCATTGTTGATTTTTGTTATCGTTTATCCCAAAATGTTATACTTTATAACCTACGCATATATGTAGGAGCATAAAGATTGTGAAATTATTATGGCTGGCAGGTAATACAATCTGGGTTCTATATTTACCTACAATGCTGGCATAAAGTGTTCAGTTTAAAAACAAAATACACCTAAAATGTAGTTTACAAGTTCAGATACTTTATTAAAATGTGGTATCCTATATAAAAGTTTATAAACCAATATTTATTACATTTTAGTAACTCAAAACAAAATAACTAAAGTTTATCCGTTTGGATTTTATAGTAAATTATATTTTTTCAAGGAAACTAATGTATTTTGCCTAAAAATTAGTTTTAAAAGAAGTATTGAGTGATAAACAACTACATAAAGGTTATTTATAAAATAAGGAAATACATTTTAATGTAAAAAATGATTGAATTTAGTATTATTTAGTCTCACTCGCGACGTTGTGATTAATGTACTACAATTTTTGCTTATTAACGCCATCAATTGCAGAAGTAATTGCTAATTTTTCTCTCAGCACAATAAGTATTGATGGGTTAAATAATTATACCTATTAATATCTTTGTAAAAGCGAAAAACTAAGTTTTAAAATGCTTTTAGAAATTACGTCGCAGACAGAAGGTGCCGTAATTTATAAAGCATTTTAAAACTTTGTTTTTCACTTTTACAAAGATATCAATAGGCATAGTTATTTAACCCATCAATACTTTTATGGCGACGCAACGAAGAGGAAAATAGCAATTAGTTCTGCAACTGGCGTTATAAGCAAAAATTGTGCCAAATTACGATGTTGGCCTAAAACTACTAAATACAACCCTTAAAGCCTATTCGTAACGTATCTTAAAAAGAAGAATGATATAACCGAATAGATAGATAGGTAGATGTTTTTCATTTACAAACAAAATCTATTTGACTACGACAAGATATAACTTTATAGCGAATAAAAGTGTACAGAATCGGAAGAAAAAAACCATATCTAACTCCAAAAAAAACAAAAGATAATAAATAGAAAGGGCTTTTGAAGACGAAGAGATAGCCCGGATATTTAATGTCGACCAAACGACATCGCCAAAAGCAGATGGATTGAACAGAAGATTGGTGAAACATAAATTGATCACAGAACTGAATAAGAAACCGGTGCTAATCACAAGAGAACTTATCAGGAAGATATAGCTATAGTAAGTGACATAGGTCTTCTCAAGGTAGTATTCTAGGGCACTCATACATTGCACTAAAGCTATAGCAAGATTCCAAATGTAAAATATGGATGAGAAATGCTTTTACTAATGTGTTGCACCAAAAATAAATATTTTTGAAGAATATATACTTTGAAGGATTCACTATCGACTAAAATTATTAGTTAGTAGATTTGATAAAATATTCAAAAATGCAAAAATCAAATATCAGTCTTCTGGATTGTTCAAAGAATATACTGGGTGCAAAATATTTCAGCTTTTTGCCAGATGAGATATGGGTCCAGATGTATACATATAAGTACTAGCATTCCATTATGGTCACGGCTAACAATAACACTAGATTTGAGAAATTATGTCATACAAAACTTAATTCATTCTAAACAGTTTGCTTAAAAAATTACTAAGGACAGTTTAAACATATGAATGGGAACAGAGTTTCAAAATAAATTTTAGTGTCTATTTGTGGAAATTTTCAATCGCCAATGTTCTAATTATTATCAAAGAAAAACCCGAGAAAACTCCATGATGCGTGTTATAGAGAACATCATCTAGCTTTACCTAAGCTTATGAGAGATTAAAGCAACTTATAGCAT
>VTPC01090167.1:190938-230329 GCA_011009095.1 Ignelater luminosus
ATTCACAGATAAAAATTATATTTGATTAATTTTAAAAACTATAACCCTCTCTTACAGTTCGTATTATCAAGACTCAAGAGAGTTACTACTAGTAGTCACTGGAAAACGAGATTAACTTAGATTGCTTTTCAATTCTAACTCACTTAATTTCACGTGTTCTATTTCTGGAGCTGCAGAAATTAAGGAAGTAGTAATAAAATCTTTTACAGGAAATCTTCCAAGGCATTCAACTAACATGTGCACATATTTTTTCAAATACATAGTTAATTTCGAATTTATGAAAATTAATAAGAGAAAAACAGTTTTGAACATAACTGGCCGTAAGCTAAAACGTTAGTTTTTGGATAAATTAGGTTTATTTTAGAAGTCTGAAACTGTTCCACTAATCCCCAATTACCAGTGAAATAAGGACAAACATATTAAACCACTGTGTATCTCTATTGATCCTAAAACTGGCGCAAAGAAGAACGCAGCTAAAGAAAAAATGTGAAAATGTACGTTAATGATACATCAGAGTGTTCTTTATGAACACCGCGTTGCTTTTAGTTTGTTTATATTAATGAAATAATTATCTAGAAAAAAGGTACAAACAAAAAGCAACAGGGGGAAGCTTCTACTATCCATCCCATTTTAAAGTACAATCCAGGTAGATCATTTTACATTAATATCATTTTAAATTTTATTTTAAAAGTTTTTACTATGCAAGTTTCACATTAGTAGTATAAAATTATAAATAATTAATATACTTTACCACAATACCAGCATGTTCTTGATAATGAGTAATAAAATGATAATAAAATTCATCTCGCGGCTTTCAAAGAAGTAAATTAAATGACGAAATCTTATCAACAGGTTGGAATTTTTATTTAAAATTTCTTTCATTATAAATTCAAACGCTGGGTTTCGCCGCATAATTAATTGAAATTTCTGGGACTATTTTCATAACGTCGATGACCATTTAACTAAAAAAACAGAAAAAATATAAATTCCTTGAAACAAAAATGTTTGACTAAAAACATGGAGAAACGAGAATAATATTAGGTTTTTTTAAATTCAAATCAGGTCTCAACTACTGTGGTCATTAGCCCACTCAGGTCTAGGACAGCCGAATCTTTCCTGCTTTACATGAGAATTTTTCCTAAACAAAGGTGGTTTCAATTTTCAGTAGGAGTTTTTAGCGTGATGAACATCATATTGACATGAGGCTTGAGATTTTACTTCTTTATTCAAGAAAAGGGTATGTTATTTAATTTTTCCCATTTTAAAATTATAACCTCGAGCTGGTATGAAACTACGACATTTTAGGTTGGAAGGTAAACATGTAAATCTCTGTTCTACCCAAGGCAACAATCTGATATTTAATATGCAGCTTCATAGAATATCAAGTAAGTAGTAAAATGTAGATGTTCAGTTAGTTGAAAGAATGGCAAAAATAGATGATAGTTACCCATATTAAAATAATAATGTAGTGACGGTTTCAATTATTACCGAAATTTTTTAAATAAAAGTTCTGTTCTGCAGAAGCAGAAGATAAATTAACTTTCTATACCTATGTCAGATTTTCATATAAAAAATGATAAGAAATACAGTTGTTTTATAAATTCTTCACCCTCTATTCATTTTCTCCTAAGTACCTAGTTGTCGCATTTTGTTTACTGAATAAGTACTATATTTAAACATTGCCACGATTTCGGTTATCATTTACTGCTATCAAACAGTTCATTTTAGAACTAGTAATATGAGTCCTTCTCGGATTAAATGTCCCTATTATTAGGGTAGTATAACTATGTACATGCTTGAAATCTTCTACGTTTACGACATTTGTAGGAGGGGAAGGTTGTATTATTAAACAAACTTCGACAATACTAACTCCGCACTAGTTTACAAACAACGCCGAAGTTTAACTAACAAGTCGCTTTAAACAGGTGATCATTGTGTCAGGAGAACATACCTTAGAGACAACATCATGGCATGCAAATTTCAAAACTATGAATTTTATGTTATTTGGTTTAAAACATTTTAAACTTGCAAGCACGAAATGGTTGTTTAGATTGAATTTCTAAATATTAACGTGCTAATTAAATTTAATTTTATTTACCTGCATTCGCAATTTCCGCAAAGTACATGTACAGCAGAAAGTTCAGAACGCTGAGAATTTCCCAATGACGTGAAGGTTCCTTCATATCCGTTTACGCGATCACTCAACATTTTTGAGCGCTGCGTTCGAAGTTTGTCCTTTTTTTGCTATCAGTAGCCTTTGAGATGCATCTTGACGGATGACATTGCCTTCTAGGCCAAAATTCCATCAATACTGCAAAAGAAATTTATTATAAATAAAAATTACATACGTATATCATGCAAAAAGATAATATAGCAATTATGTAAAATAAAGTACTTCCGCCTATGATTTTTTCCAATTAGCTTTATTATGATATATAAGATACGGTAATTTTCTTAAAATCGATAACCTTCCGGCCGTTCATATTTCATTCACCTGCTCTACTTTTTTACTAACAAGCTTTTCCGAAATGTCATTAAACTTCCTCGTTATTAAAATTTCAAATCTTATATTGTATGTGAATAATGCAAAAACTGTTATTGAAAGTTACCACAATACAAGCTTTTAAGATTTAAGGTGCTTTATTAAGATTTCAATGTTCTTTATACAATTTTTTCTTTGAGATTTTTAATATTAATATCTATATTTAATTGCTTGAGACTAAATAACTGTAACGTTTGCATTGAAATAATTCTAATTCGTTTGGTACATAATCGTGAATATATGAATAAAGAATTAACACAGAACAGAATATTTCGTCTATTGCAAAGGATTTAGCTTTAGGTTTAGAGTTATGCAGGGTCGGCACAAGAACGTGCAAGTAAGGCACGGTCACTAAGCACTACACAGTGGAGAATAAGACAACTAAAACTGACATCAAACGCATCACGCACGACCCTGTTTAAACCTGAAGGCGCCTTAAGAAATTCTGCCATAGGCGCAAAACGCCCTACGCCGCTGTCCCCAATCAAAAGATTTTTCTACACCTCGAATGGAATGGCGTAATTCCCAACTTCAAACTAATAATCAGTTGGTTATTTAGTGGTCTAAAAGTATTTAGAATAGATTTCCATCATCTTTCGTTTACAATTTTGTGAATTCTAGATCAATTCTAGACGTGCATTTTGTACAAGTGGCGTTTTGCCACGGATTCTCTGCTAGGGATTCTTCTGCATTTCGAATGGCATGACGTAATTCGTGATTTCAAACTAATAATCTTTTGGTTTTTTAGTGTCTACGTGGATCCCCAACGTTTTTTAATATTTAAAAATTTAGTAACACTATAAAAACCCATATCTGTAAGTCCCTAAATTCGATTTGCAACTTTACAATTTTCTGAATTCTAGACGTACTCTTTCTTTCTTTTACGTTTTGAATGACCAGATGTAATTCATAATTCCGAACTAATAATCTGTTAGTTATTTAGAGTAATTGTCAGGGTTTCCAGCGTTTTACTGAATTTTCAGACATTTAAAAACGCGCCTTAAGAGATTCTGCTGTAGGCCCCAAATACCCCAGCGCCGGTCCTGGAGTTATGCCGCAGGAAAATAACCTGAAATAGTTTACCGATCAATAACTAGTCACAAATAACTGTCTTTTTGTTAAATGTAGTAGCTACGATAACCCTAACAGTTAAATGTCAAATGAAAAAGGGTAAAATCGTTAACCTGTCAAAAGGAAAAGAGAACAGGACTCCAACTGTTACTCATAAATACGAACTGCAAATGTTATACTGATTAGAAAATGTTAAATGTTAAATAAATACGTATACTAAAGATATAGTAACTTCTTTAGTAGAAATTAGAGATAATATATAGCATATCTTCTATTGTGGAGATAATAATTACTAAATCCAACATATAAAATTGAAAACGCAGTTTATCAGTATTTAGTGTACCAGTAGACCGTCAGTAAAATAAATATGTATGAAAAATATCTCCAATGATAGGTATACATATGATCACTAATAATCCTGCACTCAAATTATAGAACTCACAGGATAAGCTTTCGGTTTTAGTATAGTAACGAGCAATATCCTTTCAGTTATTAATTTGCAAGGATTTTCAAGAACACACAGTTTGTAATCACTTAGTAATCTCTCACGTTTGATTATTACTGAAAAAATCACCATGAAAATTGTGATGAACATAAAATATGTTCTAATCTGAAATTAATTTTGCAATACTTAGCTAGGTCATTTGTTGAAAAAACAGAAATCAAGTTTTGTTTAAAACTCGATAATAAAGTTCACATCATTCGATGAAGCATTTAATCTTCTAGTGGTTCTTATTGAAAGTTGGCACCGACGGACATATTTGATGTCTCGAAACATGCCGGGCCAGTGATACCGGTCGGCTAGGCGGTTAATGGTCTCCCTAATGCCTGGCGGTCGGTGCGTCATGACTTCCTTCCAGAAATGTCTTCGGAACGGTGAGGCCACACATAACTTCCATGCCTCGTCGTCTTTAAGACTGTTGGGCGGAAAGCACTGGTATAAATTGCCATCCCGTAGGCAATAGTTGGTAAACTGGTCGGGGTGCTCCTAGACAGCGAGTGCTTTCTTGTGATGCCAGGGATACCCAAATGTCTGGTCTGTGGTTACCTCTTCGGCGGGACTCCTTTGGTTTTGCTGAGGATTACGGAAAGGCTTGTCTGCGACCCGGTTGAGCCTTTCCGGTGCTAGGTGGTCCCCTCTTCGGGCTCTGTAACTGGCCCTGCGCTTTCCTTGGTGTCGGTGTCTTCAGCTCAATCTCGTGCTGAATAGGGTTGGTAGGTTCCCGAACAGTTCCGGCTCCAGGAATCTCTGGGGCAGACCTCCTCGCTGACAGTCAGCGGGGTGATGGCTCTTGGGAGCGGGGGGAATTCGTCGGTTTTCCAGAAACATATTCTCTGTTTTTAGGTCAAAGTACAGATTCATGCCAGACTGAAAATCCATCCCCAAAATGACTTCGTGCGCCAGTGTCGGCATATAGTGCACGAGGTGGGATCTCTCGGAGTTGAGAATCTGGATGCTGTCTTGGAATGCCTTCGAGATTCGGGCGAGTTGCTGGTCGATCACTGTGGCACTTTTGTATTTGGGGGCCCGGCAGTAGTCCTTCAGCAGGCTAGCAACCTCGTTCTCTATGAAGGTTGCAACAAAACCGGTGTCCATCAACGCCGTAAACTAGTGTTCATGAATGCCCACCAGTATGAACAGTCGAGAGTGCCTTCAGATGAAAGTCTGCATCTCAATAATGTACTCCACAGTCGATTTGTTTTTGCGCTGAGTACATCAGCTGATCTAGGTCTCTAGGTTGATCCTATAGTCGGGCAGCAGGTAGAAGTCGTAAATTTTGAAGAAAATCCGAGCATCTTTTCTATCGAGTCTGGTTGTTTTGGTACCAGTACAGGGCGGTGCCGGACAATAGTTCGGGTAATATTACCAATGGTTCTTTGAAATATGGTGGCGGATACATATCTCGCCTAATCTTTCTAAGAAGGCTACCGGGTTCGTCTTTCCGGTGAAGTTAAGCCTCCAGTCGCGGGTTTGATTTTGACAAAAGCCCTTGGTGTCGGGAATATATATTGGGACTAAGTACATGGGACGGTAATACAGGTATTGAGGTTGTTACTGGTAAGGTTGTAGTTAGAACGGACCAGGGAGTAGAATTCGGGATTAGGAGAGAGGGGCTGTCTTGGTGACACAGGCGTACACCTTCTCGGAGGAATCTGCTATAATGTTGGCGGAATTCATCAGGATGACCTTCGGAACTAAGGTGAAACTTCTCCAGTTCGTCCATCAGCTCCCGCTTCTTCAGCCTGTTTATCCAGACTACCCTGCAGTTTATAAATCAGACGGATTCGGAATGCGATTTTCCTTAAAATAAATCTCACATTATTTGTAACTTAACAAATACTAAATTATCGGCGGAATGTTTTATATAACTTAGAAATTTACCTCTTAATAAATTATAACTTAAATAATATTTGGCGGAAAGCAGCAAATATAAAATAACTTTACTACAAGGGAGTCGATAACCAACGCCATATGCTTATCGGGCCGGTGGCATGCGGGTACAATGATGTCGGAAAAATACAATCAGAAATAAACAATTAAAATTCATAAATAAGTCCTCTAAAGAAAATTAAAGTAACTTCGTTACAGAGTTCAGGGTGGTCTAAATTCGACGTCATATCATTTGTTTTTCTCTTAGGAAAAGGTAATTTTTCTTACTTTGTGTATAAAATGATTCAAATTAGATAAAACTTAAACGAAATTTTTCTTTGCATGGAAGACAGTCAAAAATGGATTCTACTACCAGTTGCAACACCCTTTTGCATAGTTTAGGTAAAAGAGTTACTAGATATAAATTTAAAATGAACAGTATAGCAATTTCCACAAGAATTGTCACTATGAACTGAAATGCACTTAAACATTGAGGTTTTCCGGAAAATAAGTTCTGGAGATCATCACGGTCCCCTATTCTCTAAACTACTTACGTATATACTAAAACTCCTGATGAGTAGTGCACGAATGCCAAATGTTACTGTAAAACAAACAGGATTATATTAGAAACAAAATCTTCTATAACAAATCGTTTAGAAAGAGACTTTTTCAAGATGAATTTTACCTTGATTTTCTTCTAATTTTTTATTCTACAATACGTTTTCAGATTTGTACAGTGGACTTAGAAAATACGCAACGGTATGACAACAAACTTTCAACATTTTTTTGGTATTGTATTTATTGCCAGTTCTAACCTATAATTCAGTTGACAGTTCGTACCCATTTTCCATCGTAGAATATCATGATGCAGAGCTATCGATTGATTACACCCTGTAGATACTTTGCTTTGTCTTTGCGCTATTCTTATATGCAACATTTGTTTTTGATCCTTTATATTTATGATCATTCTGTTTTCCACTCTGAGGTTGAGTAAAGTAATATCATATTCATCTCAAAGTTAGTTATCACAAACTATTCGTGTATAATTATATTCTATAAGGACCATTATTATACTGCCACAAATGACAAAACTGATTGCAAGAAGCCCCATTCTAGACTCTTAGGTGGCAGATTTATATTAATCTAATCCTATTAAAATTACTGAAAAGCAAGTAGTATACAATTCAATCTTTTAACCTCCGCCTTAGCAGAATCACAAACTTTTAAGGATACAAATTATAGCGGGACGCACCGATCGCATTTTGGGTTACATTTAAAAATTATAGGAGTAAATAGTTGAAAATTTGGGGTTTGTCAACTAGTTGTGTAACGTTACTAATTGCATTTATTGTACAGCATTCGCCAAACTAAGTAAATAAATACCTAATCATTACATAAATTGCAACACGTACTCTACATAGTTGCAAATTGAAACTAGATTTTCAGAACCAATGGGAAAATATCTTAATTTCTAGTAAAAGAGCTTTACTACCAACTTGACTAATTATTTTAAACGGAAAGAGGCAACCAAAGAGCTCCAAAGAGTATCTTTTGGTACCTACTAGTTCAGCAATTTTCCAAATTCTTATTTTTTTAGTCTAAAGAGGTCAATTACATTTAGTGTGCATTCTCTAGCTTAAAAATACGAAAAAAGTTTAATATTTGTTTTCATAAACCTTTTCATGCACAACAACGCGCTTCCCAAGTTTTATTTTGCTATAACACTGGAATGCTTGGCATATGTTTATTACTCAATAAACCTTTAGTTGTATAATAAATAGTCAAGACTTCCTTATTGATAGACAAGATATTTTTTAAGAAATACACTTGTTTCTTGTATCTTCTGCGTAGGAATAAAATAAAATAGAGGTTTTATGCGAAATTGTATAAAATTAAATTTCCTGGGTATGACAGAAACGAGAAACTGAAAATAGAAAAGAACGAAGAATTTTTACCAAATAACAAACTAATATCAATTTTTTAGTTGTCACTGCACGTTGATGAACATTACTTACAATTAGATAAGATTCTTAAAGAGAAGTAATTACAGGGGTGCGCATGCACCCTTAGGCTCAATATTTTAAAACTTTGCGCTTGTCTAAAATATTTTTTGTCTGCAGACAATAAAGTGATTGCTGATATCGTAGCGCTTTGAAATATTAATTGAAATACCACCTAATAAGAGCAAATGGTTACTTTAGATTTTCAATGGCGTTTCCTTCTTTCAGTATCTTGTGTCTATCTTTTCCTGGAATGGTTTATGAATGTGCCTTTTTCAGAATGTTCTTTTAACTCTTTGAATGATTCCGTTTCACTGCCTTTCTTTAACAATCTTTATAGTCTTTGCCCGAGCTGCAGATAGCCTTATTATTCTTTTGAGCATTTTCGTTTTTTAAAGAACATGTTTACACGCAAATTCATTCTACTCTTAGCAAGCGTTGCTCTTGTTTTTTCTGTTTTACAAATTCTAACTTAATTGTTAGCATTTGTTTGTGTAATTGTGTGTTTTGTGAAAATCAGTGAATTAGTGGTAAAGTAATTTTGATTCGAAATGAATGCTTGACATTTTTTACTATCACCCCATAGCGATACGTATCAGTTATCACGTTGTAATTATGTTTAGTTTGTTATTTTGTAGACAATTCTTCTTTTGAATTTTAAAAAAGATTAATTTGTGTTTTCTTTAATTACATTTTCCTGCTGTTGCTTAATTACCCCTTTTGTGATATTATCTTTCTCCAATCGTTAAAAATGCGTTCGTAAACATCGTTGCTTTTTTTAAATTTTTATACGGTCACACACTTTACTTAAAATACAATTACAATAAGTAGTTATGCTTCTCAAATTTAATATTTATAATGAAGGCAATATAAAAAATGTAAAGCTTGTTATTTGTATTATTTACCATCATAAAATTCAAAAATGCTGGAAATCAAGCATAGAACTGTCGAAAAAACTATTTATTTTTTACTTCAAATCTTGCAACAAACTTACGGGATTTAAAATGTGTGGGCGTAACGGCATCCGAAAATAAGGCGCCCATAGCAATTTTCTAATCCTATTAAATTAAGGCAAACGAATTGGCTGGAAACAAGTTGGAGATCCAATTATAAACTTGTAAAAGTCGTCTAAGTGCCAAGTGGAAAGGGTATGCTACGAGTATTTCAAGGTAGAAGATACTGGTAGCAGATCAAGAAACGAAGGTAAGGGACCACGATGAAGCCGTAAAATGTGCAATTTGCTAGCCTCGTAATAGAGATTGGGGAGAGTCGGCAGGGAGCCAATGACCATGTGGGGCTACTTTACTGCTTGTTCTGTCTGACCTCACCTTGCTAATGTCCAGATCAATATTTGCTTCATTTGTTTTGAAACCTCATTATTATACAATACGAGTTTCACCTAAGAATGGGGATATTCTTGATCGTTGTTTATTTTTAAGCATAAGGTCAATATCTATGTTGTAATGGCTTTGAAGAAGGACAAATAATAAATGCTACCAAAATAAAATCAAATTACACTTTTTTTTATATAGTGAGGAAGGAATTGTAGCATTTAGAATTTTCTGTGAAATTATGTTTACTTAAAAATATAATCGTTTTAGAAATTAAATGTTATTCCTAATATATTACTTTTTACATTTGGGTCAGTTTTTAAATGGAAACTGACCTAGCTGTGGCATGAATGTAACTAAACAACTTTGCATGCAAAACATTTTTGCATTTAATTAAGAATACTCAGTTGCATAATTCTAGATGAATCAGTCTGCAACAATTTTGTACGTGTATCTTCCGAAAATATTACAATGACAAAATAACAGAACCATTGTCACATACCAGGAAAAAGAACAATTTTATGAAGCGCAAAGTTAATTAAAAGCTGCAAATAAATACAAATGTAACGATGGAAATTTGTTATTCTGTACCTGCTAAAACGCTTCTTCCAGTCTTCGATTCCGGCTATTAATGTGCACATTCACAGGCACATTTCTGTTCTGAATGAATCCATTTAGAAACTCATTTTCAGCTGATACGTTTTGCTTTTTGTGCAAATCCTGTGCTGTAATAACCTCTGACACGTTTATTAAAGTAGGACAAAAATTAAAACTTCCTGTCTCCCCTACATACCTATTTTCTTATTTATTTTGATATCAACAAACATACGTGTACAAATTATAAATTTTTATGAATGAACCTTTGTTATTTTAAGCAACAAAATGTATTATTAAACAAGATAATGTATGAAACTTCTATCCGGATTACAATACGGAATTAACGTAGTGTAAACCGCTCCTAAATAAATTAAAAGGCTTTAGTAATTTCATTAATGGAACAAAACTGCGATTATATCTGTTTAATTTCAAATTATCTGAAACATTACGCTGGCATTGCACATTTATACAAATGAGAATTTTAATAACTGGAAGAGGAGCTTTTATCAACAATCGTTTTGTGTGTTGTTTATTAATTTCTGTAAACACGAGATTATATTCCACGCTTTAACTCAAAACCATAAAAAATATTCTAGAATTTCCCAGTGAATTCATTTCTACTTGTTTTGAATAAAAACAAATTATGAAAAGATATAATAAAAGGAAAAACCAAAGAAATCGTTTACCTGCAGGAAAATGCCGTCTGAGGCGGAATACTGCGCGTTTATACCCTAGGAAGTGGAAAGTCGTAAGACGGCAGCAAATGTAGCATAATCGGAATAGCAAGACTCGGAAACTCGGCGGGGAAAATTACTCAGGGGCGTAGAACACATGGCGGAAAGAGAAACAAATACTTTTAGTCGATTACAGGAATATATTTCACACAAAGAATGCCCCTAAATCCATTACATTTACATAGACAACGCGCTGCAACGAACAACATTAAAGAAGGACATCATTCTGCTTTAAAAGTGTTGAAACCTAAATGTTTTTACAAATTCACCATATTTTTTCAGATTAAAGAAAGCTTTCGCATAATTTCTTTATTTATTGTAACTAGTATATCTTTTGTTATTTGAATATGTACAATATGCGTGTTACATGCTCATAAAGCTTTTTATTCATTTTGATAAAGAAGTCTTATATCGTAACTTATAGGGTTGCATGTTTAATTTTATGTACACCATGGTGAATTATTCTCTTTTTATTGAAAAAAACCTTAAAGAAATCTCTTTTTGTTTACGATAATTACGATGGTTGGATGTTTTGTTTACTTGGTTTTTTCGTTAGTAATTAGAATTACACACCTGCAGAAATACAATTTGCTTATAAACACAACAGAAAACTGCGGGAAATTCTATTACTACTGGCCTAAAATAGGCCACAATGTGGGTTTATAAATTTAATAAACAACCAGAGAGAAGACCGCCTCTCGTAGCTCACAGAAAAGAAAAAACAATAAATTGCTTTGAAAAAGCCTGCACGGGTAAAATAATTTCACGATTTAGAAACAAAAATGTTTTTAGGGTGTTTTATTAATTATTCGAAAATTTAAATTTGTAAAAATCAACCTTTTTGAGAAAATAAGCTTATAAACATATTGCAAGAACGGGAAATATGATGAATTGTCAGAAGCTTCTAATATAAAATATCGAAGTAAAGAAATCAAACATCTTCAAAGTTCAATGTTCTGCGGATAGCTTGAATGACAGTTGGACGTATCACGACAAACAGGTCAACACATTTCAGAAAGATGAAAAACAAACAATTATTATTTATAAATAACCTTTCTAATAAGAAACTTATTGAAACTGTCAATGCTTCTGTATTTATTAAATAAACGGAAATCGGAATCAAAAAAACAAGATAACGAGAAAAGCTTCACCAAGTTTGGTTGGACTTAAAGTAGAAACACCAATATTATTTTGAATTATTTATTTTAAAAATAAGGTAAAATAAAATCTTGTTAAACGTATTTATATATTGTCAGCTATGAACAGCACCAGAAGTGCACTCTTTAAAAAACAAATACAGAATTATTATCTTACTTTATTTTAAATAAAAATTAATTTTTAAAAATTACAGTTTAATGTTTTCGAATTTTACATTAAACATCAAAGATAATTTTTTGAAATTCTGACTAAAATAAAATGACTAAAATTAATAAAATGTAAAACAAATAAAATTTCTAGAATAACAGGTGCTATAGAAGGAGAATTAGGTATATCAGGAATAAAAAGATATACCTACCGAAGCACAACCAAAAACATTTGACAACTAAGAAAAATTTACTGTATAAACGCAACAGCTTCTCTTAAAACATTTTTTTAATTAATTTTTTAAGATTCCCTTGAAAAAACTATTATTAAGGGACTATTTTAAGAGTATGTTGTTGTTTCATTGTTTTTCCAATTTGAGCACTAACTACTAAGGTCTTTTAATATGAGAGGGCCACATGAAAATTAACAATTCCATTACTATATTATTTTTATCAAAAAATAAAAAATGAAACAAAAAAGGCAACTCATACCAGTTTAAGTTTGTTATTTAAAACCTTCTTGTTTATTCTTCTGAATGGTAGGGTTCGATTTAAAAAAATTAGTTGGAAAGGCAACTGTGTTTAAACTTCTACTATCCAACCAGGTAGTGTAGCGGTAATCAAACCTGCCACACATACTGCATTTTGCACTGTGTAAACAACACAAACGTGGAATCGGGAAAAAAATTTTTGGACTTGGGATCGTATTTATGTACTTTTCTATGTTTTAAAAGTTAATAAAAATCCCTATATGAAAACGATATACTACCTAAATTTGGTCTTTTCAAGTCCAAGTCAAAGAGATTTAGGAAAAGAACAGATCCATTTTCTACATATTGTAAAGTATAGTTAATAACTTACAAAGTTAAACACACCTAACTAAACATGGTATACTATGCTGGCACAAAATATCGCAGTATTTATAAACATCTTGCGCCAAGGAATTTACTAAATGATTTCCAATTTTAATAATCAGCAGACTTTTTGGGCCACTAATCGTTTATTTTGCAGATCTCCCGAATGACTTCCGTGTCGAAATAATTAAAACTGTCTACTCTAGTTAAGTTGGCATATTGTTAATAAGCTTCTTTTTTTTGTAGATTATTCTAATCTTCTTGTGTAATCTTTTCACATCCTGTATCCTGTATTTCTCTACGTCTGCGAAGTTCCTAGCATTCTGTTTTCACCTTCTTCATCTGGTTGAATGTTGGCATTGATGAAGTTCTTTGATCGTTTATGTCGAGGATGGTCATCTGCTTCGTAGTTGTCCAGGCAGTTTCAGTAAGTTGTTGGACAGTGGTAGGTTAGTTAACTGCATTCACCTGGCTACCATACCATTGGTGTTCGAGAGGAGGCCTTGGAGAGAATTTGGGTGTCTTTTTTGCCTATCCATTACGTTCAAGCAGGCCTAAAATATCAGGAAGCAGTTCCAGAAACTCACTTGAAATGCCTCAGTTGAATAGACCCTCTAGAAGAAGGGTAACAATCTTCTTTAAGAGCTCGTAGTGGGCTGCTTTAGCTGCTTTTCTAATGAGCTGCACGAGGAAGGCAGGTTTTTTCACTAGGGTTGTCTTGAACTGGCTGTCTTACCTTGAAAGTCTCGAGTTTATTTAGAATTACAGCACTATGTAGACGTGATGGACTTGATGGTGTTCTCAGCAGTGTTGTGGTGGGTGCCGGGACAGGTTCATTTGATAGAGCTGTTGCTGGTACTGGTTGCGGTCGGGCTGAAGATTGTAGGAGCTGTACTTGTTCCTTCGGGTATCTAGGGCAACCCTTGTAGGTCGCTGGGTATGCTCCGCCGTAGCTTTCGCACTTGACAAATTGTTCGCGAGACTTATTTCATATGGAGGTGTAACAGGAGTAACAGCAGCGCTGAGTATGGTTACATCTTTAACAGTGGTAAAGATAGGAAAGCGGAGAAGTGTGCGTAGATAGCATATTTCTCTAACGTTTTTGGTTTTCTCAAGGCTGAATTCCCTTTGTCATATAAATTGGAGACCACGTCTTCTGTAATTACTTTAGTAGGCATACCTTAAAGAACAACCCACAAAAGCTTTTCTTGCGGCAATTGATAAGTATAAAAAATGCCTATTCGGTGCTGAAGAAATGGATCATCCTTCGATAATCGTCTACAGAAGCTGGAGTAATGCTAATATCATTACCAAAATCTTTAGCTTTGATAAAGTTTGTTCATTGTTGTAAATCTGTTTGAGATAAAAGCCCAATGATCTTTGTTTTTTAGAATGATCAGAGGGATCCTGTGTTTTGGTGATGACTGATTAGTGTTGTTAACCTCGGATTCATCCATGGTGGCATCCGCGTCTTGTTCCATATTTTCATTTTTGAGACCGAGTTTGTTTCCATGAGGATTTCTTGTTTGATTTTCTCGTGGAACCGTCAGCATTTAGTTCTGCTACGGGCTTCGTTACAGATTGAGTGTCCAATGATGTGGCCAGGAATTTGTTGAAAGAATTGAAAAAAATGTCACCAAATTCGGTGAAGGCGAAAGGCTTGCTGTAGTAGATTCATGTCTTCTGTTTGCACCATTTCGGACTAGATAAGTCCTTAAAAGAACTCTTGGAAATGTTTCTATCTCAATATCTGTATATCGACAAAAACACCAACTAATAGTTTTCGGTGCTAAATGATCTCGGTGTATGTTTACAAAATAACACTAATACAGCATGTCTACGAAAAGAGTATCACTTCCATCTAGTTTCTACGAGTGTTTTTTTTGCCCCTGCCCCGTGCCTAGAAAATATAGCGCTCTCTCCACATCACGTGCATTTTTCCTTCGTTTATGTGCAGGTCAAATTTTTTTGCAATTCTTCCTAACTGCGTGATAATATTTTAACTCTTTCTCTGTTTTGATTGGCATGTACGTAAAGTGCACTAATATACGAAACATTGATCTCTGTTTACAAGTATAACTACTTTCTCTAATTATTTAATTTTAGAACTAAATTAAGTAAAGTTGTTGAAAAAGGAACTCTTTGTCTTAATCACAAACCTGTTTAAAATCAATAAACACGATATAGAAATGCCTGCATTTTTCATAAAATGTCTCTTGTATAAGTCTGAGAATAAATATCTGATTGCTTGCTAATCGGTTTTGGCGGAAATCATATTGACTTCACTTAGAATCTTTTTTGAGTATTCATGTAGCCTTCGCTTGTTTTTACCTTTTTCTGTAGGGAATGTACCAACACTTCGTGCCACTCTTTTTATTTGTAAATATCTTCATGTATAACTTTTTCCCTCTATACCTTATTAAGTTTTAGGCAGAATCTCCCTTGTTTCTACCTTGATTTTATGCCGCAGCTTTCCACATTTATTTCTTCTTAGATTTCTCGTTTTTTTCCATATTTTGTAAAACTCTTCTACCCCTTTTCCTTGAATGTTACGTTTTTGCCTTTGTGCTTTAAAAATGATTTTTGCTCTTTTTGCCATAATGCAGTGTAAGTCTGTGCCTGCTTCTAAAGGGTTTTCCAATAAGAGGTGTTATTTTGAATAGCCCGCTATTTCGGTAGATGTCACTTTTGAAGCTATCATTTTTTGACATTTGACAAGTAGAAACTACGCCATTAATAAATATGGAACGATACACGCTTCAACAACGCATTGAAATTATTAAAATTCACTATAAAAATGGTGAAAATTTGGCAGAGACGGTTCGTAAAACTCGAACATTTTTGGGTCACCGTGAAGCACCTTGTCGGACCGCAATACAGAAATTGGTGAAAAAATTCGAGCTCTTGGGACAAGTTAGTGATGTGAAGAATAAAACCCGTGCACGTCGCTCAAGAACAGCCGAGAATATTGCTGTTGTAGCCGAAAGTGTTAAAGAAAACCCAGGTTTGTCCATTCCTCGTCGTTCTTTGGAATTAGCCATTCCACAAACGTCATTACACCGTATTTTGCATAAAGATTTGGGTCTTAAGGCTTATAAAGTCCAGTTAACACAAGAACTCAAGCCGGCCGATCATCAACAACGTCGTGTCTTTGCTGATTGGGTCGTTGAAATGCATGAAAATGATCCAGAATTCCATCGAAAAATCATCTTGAGTGATGAGGCCCATTTCCACCTCGGTGGCTTCGTCAACAAGCAAAATTGTCGGATCTGGGGCTCAGAAAATCCAAGAGTTATTGTTGAAAAGTCTCTCTATCCTCAACGTGTGACTGTTTGGTGCGGTTTATGGTCCGGCGGAGGCATTGGACCTTACTTTTTCGAAAATGAGGCTGGAGCAACAGTTACGGTGACTGGATTGCGCTATCGAGAGATGATTAACGATTTTTTATGGCCGGAATTGGATGGTATTGATCTGGACAACGTTTACATTCAACAAGACGGCGCTACGTGCCACACAAGCAACGAAACCATTGATCTTTTACGGAAAAAGTTTCCGGACCGTGTTATCTCTCGAAGAGGTGATCACAATTGGCCACCGAGATCTTGTGATTTAACACCTTGCGACTTCTTTCTTTGGGGCCACGTGAAAGAGAAGGTCTACGCCAACAGCCCAGCGTCGATTCAAGACCTCAAAGATGGAATTCGTGAGGCTATCGAGGACATAGGGCAGCCACTTTGCGATTTGGTTATGGAAAATTTCATGAAAAGGATATTGTCCTGTAAGCGTGGTCGTGGTGGTCATTTGCCTGATGTTATTTTCCACTATTAACGGCATACCTTCCTCTTTATAATGAAATAAACATCCGATCATTTATATTAAAAAATGGCACTTTTCTTTGAATATCAAAATAACACCTCTTATTGGAAAACCCTTTATATACGTGTTTACAGCATCCGTTGTAACTGATGCTTTTTCTGTTTGATTACGACGTCATTGATTTGGTTTAGTGTTTTCTTATCTTGACTTAACTGGTTTGTTTCTTATTAATTGCAGTAGCAAATCAAAACTCTCTGCAGCATGCCTTTGTCGATTAAAGCCACAGTTGCTTAAAGTTAGAAAATTAATTCGACAACTTCTTCTGCGTACGCGTTTTCTTTGATATATGCCCCAAACAGAAAAGTTCAAAGGATGGATGTCAGATAACCTAGGAAGCCAATGTATTGGTTTCTCTTTACCAATCCAGCAGCCTAGGAAGATGGTGTTTAAAAAATTTTGGATTTGCATATCCCAAGTGTGCCGTAAACGTCCTCTAACAACAATAACAAGTTTTCACTTAGAAATTGTTTGTATGAAGATCAAGTAAAACGATTTAGTCCATAACACCGTAATGAAGGTCGATCAGCTACTTTGTTACTCTTGCTTTTCGGTTTGTTTTACCTTACTGTATCTATTACAGAAAAGACGAGCGTTACATCTTGTATAGTTAAAATATAAAGTAATAGGTTTTAACGATTATGGAGTAATTGTTATATTAACTCCCTTATAGGTTTGCTTACGGTATTAATATTCCTAGCCATTTAATGACCGGCTGATTAAAATAAACAAGTAAAATAGAATATTAACGATTACAAAATATATGCTTTATTAATTTCTTTGTTGTTGCTTTATTAAAAAGCTGACTGAGACTAAACCAACAAGAAAGTTATAGTGTCATATTTTGAGCAAGTTCAGAAACTTTCCCCTGCGTGGGTACACGCCTGTTTGTTCGGTTTATTTTTCTTGGAACGAGTTTATTAAAAGCAAATTACATTCATAGCAAAAAGGGTGGATTTTCTAGTTTATTGAAGCTAACATTGTGTTTTTCAATTTTGTTGAGTACATAGATATAAGCCCCGAATCTTTATAAATCATCGTTATTACTTCCCTATTCTCACTTTTTTGTATACTGGCAATACATTTTGTGAACACAATTCTGTTGTGACAGTTTTCAATTTTTCACGCGGTGTAAAGCGTCCTCTCTACCCTAGTACTAAACCAACAAAATAGCCAATATCACTTTATCAGTATCTAAACACATAATATTTTATATCCAACCACATAATATAGCATTAAACACGTAGTGCATAGCAGGAAATAGCGTGAACTTTAGTTCTCTCGAAAGTTCTTTGTTTTGAAAAGTTGCATGTCTGAGGTTTATAATGAGGGTGAAACCTGAATAGCGGCAGTTTGCAGTATAAACCTGATACGTTCGGTTTTACATGGGCCAATGACCATGGTTATGATGTCCATTAACAAAATTACCTCCAGCCCCTTGCAGTCCTGAAGTACACAACAAAGGTATAATTAGTATATCTCTCTCTACGTCAGGTCACTGAACGTTTTACTTAAATTTTACAGGGTAACACTTTAAATTAATTAAGCGAGTATTATGTGACCTGTTTTTTTAACAACACCTTTCGCTAATTTCATTAAAGCTACAAAATCCTGTTTTTACTGTTAGCGACTAAAAGATGATTTTATTAAAAAATCACGCATAATACATTTTTGATTGACTGATAATAATCTAGCAAGCTTTATTTCTAGTCAAATAATAACATTCTAAAACTATCTCTTTCAAAAAAAGAGGACGTTGGCGACTGGATAAAAGTAATCCAGAAAATCTTCCTTGCAACGATTTCCTATAGGAAATCCATTGTTCGTTTTGTAGTTTTTCCCACAAACTCGATTTAGTTCACCGAACAATTAGATTGAGCGGACAGATATAGCATCTATTTAGGTCAAATAATTATTTAGGGCTTTTAAAACATTTTAATTACAAAATTTAAATGTGAATTCGTGAACTCTGACGACGATTGATTATTATTACATTGTAAGAAACTTTCAGTCTTGTTAAACTTCTGCTATCTAGCACCATTTGTGTTCATCTTTGAATAGTTGTAGAAACCAAGAAAACCCATCTCTGCGGTTAAAGAGATTCAGGGCAGATATTTAAACCACTGAAACTCAATTAAATATGATTTATATATATTTGATGAGTTAAGATATTATCTTAAGGAATTATGAGATAATTCAATTTGATAACAATTTCAGGGTTTATATGACTGTTTTGATTTTATAGTATTAACGAATAAGAGTAACTTGAAAATTATTTGAAGTACATCAAGAATATAAAAAAGAAAAAAAACTGATTTAAGAACAGAAATCTCGTTTAGGAAAACAGGATTTTCTCGACGAAATTATAAATTATAATCCACCTTTCCGTGATGTGTCAAGAAAGAATAGGATTGTATTTTCTGTAGAAAGAAATACAATTTGAACACGTACTACACGCGGCGAAATGTGGAAAACGTATAAAAATGGGATTTTCAGTAAGAGCGGCAAAATTCTCCCCCTTCATTTTGTAAATAATACTTTTCCACATGTCCTCGTCTGCTGTTGCGCACTAATTAAGGGGTTTATATCACTAGATTATGTGCATTAAGGATATAACTTGTGCTTTGCGCCTTAAAACCCTCTGTTCGTTAAATTTTCTTATAATTACAACTTAGTCTTTAACATCATTAAAATTTTATGCAAGACCTAACATTATGGTCGTATATGTACTAAACTCAATGTAATAGCGCTTCCTTTACAGAGTACTCCATTTGTTAAGTTTTAATAACGAACCGATGCATTCTATCGGCCCTTGACTCGTTTAGAAGTAGAAGTAATCATTAATTTAAACTAAAACTTCCTTCCAAGTTATTTTTGTTAATGACATCCCAGAGAGATTTTTTAAATTGAGTCGACGGTTTTTCTTATTACAACGTCGTCTTCCACCTTCTTTACGACAATTTGATAAAAGTGATTTCGAACTTGCAGCTTCCTTGACAAAAGTCTAATTCACTGACAGGGACTACCGTTTGCACTACGCAATGTAAAAAGAACAAAACGGCTCAAAAAGGTCTTATATTTACTTTTCATTTGCTTCCTCAATTCTAAAGTATCAAACGTAGTAAGTAGTTTCAACTCCCTGGTTATATCTATGCAAATTTATTTAAAATAACCCAAATGAACCATAGACTAGCGTTTCGTGCACAATAACGAGCGTTGATTGAATTTGTGTTAGGATTTAATTAGTTAGATTATCGCGATATCAAAATTAAAATGCTAAACATTTTTTTGGTATTAGCTTTTTAAATCATTAAATTATCGTTTAGCGTAGCAGCAACATGTTCTCTATCAATAACGGCTACTACAAGAAGTATAATGAGACTACGTCCTCTTGGAACAAACTATCTAGTATTTAATTTTTACTAAAAAAAGTGTATTTCTAAATTAGCTACTTCTTGTTTAATTCAAAGAGGTTAAAGTAGGAAAGATCTTCATGATATAGTGCAGCGATCGGCAACCAGTGGTCCGTGGATCACTGGTGGTCGGCGGACCACTGGTGGTCCGTGAAGTAATTTTAATGGCCCGCAAAGAAATTCAGATATCATTTAAAGTGGCTGAATCCTCATGTTCGTATTAATTCGTACCTTTGAAAATTATGTTAGTGGTCCGGGAAATTTTAAATTGCGAATTTAGTGGTCCGCAATAACTAAAAGGTTGCCTACCGCTGATATAGTGTATAAAATCGCTCCATGCTTTCTATCCGTCAACTGGAGCAGTTTGGAATTTAAGAGCCTTTCCAGTATAGCTGGAAAAATATATTTAATTTATTATAGCGTTTTGCTATTTTAAATTGGTTTTGTATACCATAAAATGTGGAACAAATTTAAAGTTTGCTTCAACACTAAATTTCCTAAGTGCAACTAAAGTACCAGAAGAGGATTTGAATTAAATAAAATCCTTGCTTTAGATATGCTTTTATCTGATTAACCTGCACGCGAGAGTGAAAGAGATTATCTATTGGTTTAAACATGTTTTCTGATAGTTGATACTCGGCAGATAAATTAATTGTCTGGTAAATCGAAATTAGTTTTGCAAAGTGTGGAAACTTAGTAGATTTTAGACAGTGCCACTGGCATACCTATTATCTTTGAAAAATGATATGCATGGTAAGCATATTTGGTCTTTTTCATTATTTGCATTATTATATTAGGAAGAACTAACTTTAAATCAAATTATAGGGTCAATCATAAAACCAAATTCCAAGCTGTCTGTAACTAGAATATAGATGCGCCGCGATCATCTTAATGCGTCTACCGTAAAGGTATGAGCTTTGCTGTGTCGATTTGGAAGCTTTTTTGCTGCTATAGTTCATAGGTTATACAAGGAAAAGTTTTTAGATTGTCGACAAAGTCGAATGCACAATTCTGAGTTCTATAGTTTTTGAGTTTTTTCAACCGTTGTTAATGAAAGAAGAATCAATTTGAATATCTAGTTAGTGGAGAGTACGATGTCATATTGGATTTTTGTTAAAGAAATATAAGATCTTCTGAGATATCTCTTAATGGGTCGCTTAACTATTCTTTTGGTCTTTCAATTTTGCTATTTTTATTTGCAGCTCTAGAAATTCTGTTTTCTTTTACAGTTAACATACTAAAACTGGGCAACTTCATATTCACACTTATCTCTAACTTACAGGTTATTTTACTTTTTATGGATTTTTGATTTTTGTTTTGCTTGTAGTTTCTACTATCTGTTTGTTTTTTTATTTTATTACTTTACCTTTATAGCGACTTGTATGACATATTTAAATGTGAATGTTAAGATTTCCAAACAGGTTTGCGTTTACGCCAAATCTGAATTGATGGATTTAAATTAGTGACCAAATAACAATTTCCGGGTCTAGACCTTGTTTACATCGAACTACTATAATTTAATATTTTATCCTTTGTTAGAAGCATGTCATTTATTTATCCAGTGGAAAAAACAGAACAAGAAAGCAAAGAATGTAATAACATATCTTCACTGATGAACTACGCCCTAGACGAGATCCCAGAGATCTAAGCAAAGGAGAAAAAGACATAATATATGTGGAAGGAAGTCTAAGGTTGTTTAATTATTCTTAACGATAGGCAGTGCTATGACGTCAGCATGACAGCTTTTACTGTACTTGTACTGCAAGTTGTTTAAAGGTTATCACATCGTTACCGTTACACTGGATCAGCGGTAATACTTTTTCTTATCCTTAGTCAAGTCAGAAAATTTTGCTCTTGGGCGGTTTTGCCATCTTTTTAGTACGCCCTCTGTTTTGCTAGTTAATCTGTGCGTGCTATTTGTTCTTCTGAAGGTTCTTTCTCTTAAAAAGAATTCTTAGTCAAATTACAAATACAACAGGTATAGTTAAAACTTGCATTGACAATTTAGATTGATTTGGAAACCTACTTAATAAAACCTGCTCTAAAATTATGGAAAAATAGATAGATAAAGTACCAGAAATGTTTAAGTCTCCGAAGTTGTGTGTTACCAAACCTATACGATATATCAAGAAATGTGTAAATTCTATTTAAAAACTAACGGACAAATTAAGATCTAAAATTGTTTTTCATACCAGTAGACATATATGAATAATTCACAGACCCTTCCTACTCAAACTTTTTCACGTTAACCTCTTCAAGGGTTTTGAAAATACGATATTTAAACAGTAATATTTTGCAAGATTGAATTTCTTTTATTTACTAAGCTCTCATTAAAAAGTTCATACGCATCAATTTTCCCGGTTTACTTAACTTTTATTAATTTCGTGTGCTTTTGCCCACTTCGAATCTTTTAGAAACACGAACCAGAACAAACAATTACGCTTCACTACAGCTTCACATTTATTCCGAAAAGAAGAATTTCAGCTTAAAATTAGATTAGCATGTACACAGGATAGGCACTTTACTTCCAGTTTAGTTTTTCGAAGAGTCCTGGAAAATAAAGCACGTTTTTATGTAGGTAATTATTTCAATGATTTTAATTATGGTAATTCTATTTAATGCCTGTAAGGTAATTTAATTTCCAAATCTATTTGGTAAATTCATTAAAAGAAATTTCTTGAACAGTTTTCGAACTTGAGAATCTAGGAGTAGTATTTTAAAAATATTTAGAAGCTTCCTAACAAAGGCACTCTTGTTGTCAAATTTCGTAACCAATTTCATAATAAAACTGTGGTAACGGTATTTAATTCCAAAAGAAGGTTGTTTTATCGGAACAAAAATCACCATATCTTACTAATGTCAAAAAAATGAAATTGCAATTTAAGTTAGAGTAGGAAGTAATTCTGTTTGTTATTAGAATAAATAAGGAATAAACTTATGGTAGTAATTTTGACATAAAACATATTTTTTCTGCACAAATATTTATTTTAACAGCAAAATATTTTTTTTATTAATTAGGCAATCAAAAGCAACGTCAATATTTTGTAATTAAATACGATATATTCGCTTGTGCCTTCATAAAATGATTTGTGTGTGCTTTATGTTCTAGCTGTAAAATACGTGTTGGCAAATACACCCCCACAAATTGTATGTATCAAAATCTTTGTAATTCCTTCATGCGCAATGTTATTACCACGAAAATATGCTTGTGTAAAGTGTAATGTCGCGAAAACTAATTTTGTGTTAATTGTTCCCTTATTCCTGTTCACATTTCTCTTACAAAACTGTTATTTCTTATACCTACCATAAAGTAAGTTTCTACGACTCCATCTTAACTTTTTAGTTAATCTATGGAATAGATTCCATTAGAAGATATAACGTAAAACGATTTTTATTAATTATAATTTTTGATAATTTAAAAACAGTTTTGCTACAAATTTAGTACTGCATAAACTATTCTTTTACGACTTAAAACTTGTCACACTACCTAAGTAAAATTAATAATAATAATTTTTTAAGTCAAAGATCACAAATAAAAACAAACTTAATCATTAAAAATGCGTTTACACTGAAACATCTAAAATAGAACTAGTCTATACAAAAAATATGCTTTTCACAAGTGCTAATGTATTCAAACTTCAAGTCTTATTGTGTGTATTTTTGATCCACTCCAACTTATAGAAAAATTAAGCGTTTTTTATAATTTTCCATCATCTTATTCTAGCATTTGTAATGCTAAAAATATCAAATAACACTTTGAAAGATATAACTCTATGAAATGCTTAAGTACCGGATTATCTATGGTTTTCGGATCATTTTTGTATTTTGTCAACTTTTACATTCAGAGCGAAAGCTAGCTCTTGATCTAGCAAAATTTCTATCTTAATAATAAATTATTAACGATAACGATAAAGTATCCTCTCAATTTGTTTCTTTTTCATCTAATTGAATGTATTTTTGGGACAATAACTTTGATATTTTATATTCAGATGTTTTCCTGCTTTTTTTCCCAAATTTTGCCACTATGGCTACTACATTCTTTAAAGTATCAGACACTCTATTGCTTACTATGTATTTTCTTCTTTCAATCAAAACATCTCTGAAAAGCTTTGCTTTTGATTATCTTATTAGAAACAATCTAACGCTCCTTTCTAAAAGAATGTAAGGTTTTGCGAAAAATAATGCATAGGTAGATACATAGTTCGGTTTCCAAAGTATTTTATGTTAAACAACATACTTGGCACGCTCACTTAATTAAATATTTCACCAATCACGCAAACAGGTCAGGCAGGCCACATTTGATCCGCAGGACCACAGTTGCTTACTATTGACCTAAATTGTCAAGAAGAAATCTCTATATATGGTTCCACTCAAGAAGTTACACCTCAAGTGTGAATTCAGTGCATTTACTATCTGCTACCTACCACTGCTGACAGTAATTCCTCTAAGCTATATATCTAAAGCAAGAAATAAGATAAAAAGTATATCTCTTGTTAAGGTTTCTTCACATCAAGAATGTCGCACTGTCATGGCTCATAGGTAATTTAACCTCATCATTAATAAAGCTGCAGATTAATTCCATACTACTGAATGACTTGTGATTATTTTTAAATGAACTTACTAGACAAACTTATACATATTTTTTAAGGTTATAGTATCAAAGATGTTCACAGCATAATAGCTATTAGTACAGTCTAGAATTTTATTAAAAGCCCAGCCCTAGCTTGTTAAAAACGTACAAAAAAATACGGAAATAATGGCAAAGTAAACTTTGAATTTCAACCAAAAGAAAAAAGCAATCTGACTATGAAAATTAGCATGTATAGAGTTATTATTATTCATTTTGTCATTGAAATCAGAATTAAATCAATAAATGTAAATATTGCCCGGAAATTTTTAAAATTACTACTAACCTAAATTGCTAAAAATATGCCTTCAGTTAATTTAATCCAAATTCGCTTACTTGTAAATACTCACTCGAACATTCATATTTACGTTTTTACGAAACTGATCGATACGCTCACTTAATGGAGAATGTAAAAAACCGACAAAACAGTTTATGTACATTTTTAAATTTGCAGCTAACGTAATAAACAGCAGTGCGAAATGAAATTCTGTAAAAAAATTATATTCATCCTAAAAACGCGAATAAATTGTACGTCACTCGCATATTGAGTAAATTGTAATTCTAACCGGTTGTTTGCGTTGTTTTCTTATTATTACAAATATCCTCAGGATATTGCTCTTTATGGTGAATTTAGAAGAGGGTACAGATTTAAGAAGGAACATTTTATTTTATATAATTTATGAAATGAGTTTTAATTTATGTAATTTAATACTCAACGTTTTCTATAAAGACATTCTTTACCATTTTTGTGCACGTGACTTACATTTCTTTTATCTCTATTCATTCATCATTTTCTTAACTTATACAATATAACTATACTATTTTGGTTTTAAGAATACAAAGCAAACTGTAAATGAAAAAATTATTTGATGTCATTTGATCTATAACCCTACACGAGAAGAAAGATCCCGGCGCCTATTATTTCTATATAGCAAAAGATAACTGTTGTTTTTGAATGCAACATCCTTTATACTGCAGTAATTGTGAAAGCTAATAAAAATCTCTATTAGATATGTATTTTAAACTTTGAACGTTTAATGACTTTAAGCTAGAACATATACGAGAAAACTAACAGATTTAGTAGCTTGGCATTATTCTTAACTCAGTTTTGGTTTCCTATAACGAAACTCAATATATTTTGAGAGTTATTTTGAATTGGTTTTTCGAATTTCATCAAAGTTACTTAAGTTTTTTGATTTTCTATCATCAAGATAGTAAAAAAATCGCTTAGTTTAATTTAATAAACATTAAGATTAGTCTTGTTTCTTCTAGACTGTCTATTAAAGATACATTTTTGTCGACTATCCAAAATTGCTTGTGCCCTTGAAAATCATTTCTATCAGTTTCTTAATTTAGAATAAACCATAGATGCTTTGAAAATAGCTTCAGATATTCTTTTCGAAATCACAATTCCGAAATTTCTCATAAATGCCCTTTATATTTTGATTTTTGTTTTTTCTGAGTTTTTGTTGGAATATCTGCTCGAGATTAGACTCCATATCCCATTACACGAGAAATTTCTAGAATAATCTTTTTAGTGTTGAATACTTGTACAGATACCATGAGGATTGATTGTCATGTAGTGGCTGTTTGATAATTCAATTGTGTTGATGTTAGAAAATGGGTCCTAGCCCTTAAGAAGATCTATAGCATCAAGGTTCATTTTTAAGGATCGTCTGGCGTTTTCTTAAGGTTTAGTCTTTCGTGTCTAACACATTACCCGATAAAGTGTGTATTATGTTTTTATAAGTAATACACCAATAATCAAAACCGTTGAACAGACAAGTTCAATCTATATTCTGATATTATTCTTTTCTAGGTATCGACAACTCTCTGAACCTGCGATTTGGCAAATAATGAATATTAGTATCAACTTAATTTTACTTTTTAATTCAAATATAGCAAACGGCTCAAAGATATTCTGAGATACCTTGCTCAAATAATAATTTTCAGTAATTTATTGTAAACCGTACAGCAAAGTAACTGTGAATAGACTCTTCATTCTTGATTGCTAGTTTTACTACATCCTTTTTGTAATTAAAAGCTTCAAAACAAAGTAATTTTTCGACCTGTGTAGTTAGTACATTATATATGTATCCACTTAGCTTATGAAATTTCATGCTTTGAAGCACGCCGTATGCTACTAATTCTAATTGTCCAGTTTTTAATTACTTTAACAAAAATCTGTATTTAGTAATTTTGTGTTTAAAATAATGTTTTTCCCTTAAGCTGTCGAAATTAATTTTACCCATTTCGAATGAATATAAACGTAGTATTAATATCAAGGCTAGATATAATTCGTTTTAATTCCATTTAGTAATTAGTTTCATTAGCATTTCCAGCGCGGTGTTAGCATATACTACACAGCATTAACAAATGGAATGTTTGATATTCATGGTGTGAGGCTATTTATTGCAAAAGATAAAATTCAGAAAAATTACAATGGGCTATCAACAACATACGCTTTAAAATAAATGGACTGAAATTAAAAGAGATTACTCTTACTGCGTTATATTATATTTGGCAAATATTGCACGTTCTAGACAAAATTAATGGAATAAAATTATAGCAAGTAAACACAAGCTTGTAAATGAAAAGTAATTAATTTTCGAAACAAAGGTCTCGGATGTTCAAACAAGTAGTGTAAATAAAGTGTTGAATAGTTTAAAGCCCCGTTGGTGGTAGAATCAACGGGAAAATTCTAATTGTAGGGATGTCTCGGCATTATCACGCCTCCCCTATAAAACCTTGTTTTTTTCTTTATGTTTTAAGAACCAGAGTAATGAGAAGTAACTTCTACAATTTTTTTAATAAGTAACGCCTCGTTCTGAATTTAATTTAATAGGAACTTGTTTCGAGAAGCTATTTCATGTACGACTCTTTGAGTATAAAAAAATATGAAACTGAGAACAATCTCACGTTAGGCTCTTCTTTTAATTACAAAGGCTATGAATTATTCTTCCAGACAATTTTGATAACGAACAAACTTTATTATACAATCTCTTCTCTTCCCCGACTTTGAAATAATTAGTATTAATTAAACTCATCAACGCTTCCATAGAAACAAATACGAAAACTTTATAAACTCAAAAAGCATAAAAAATCTAGAAAAAAAATATTAATCGAATAAATAAATAAAGCCTTAAAAGAATCTCTAAGTAGCAGTTTTTCTAACTAATTTATATACCTCTTTTCCTTAAGGGGTTTCTGGTACAAGTTACTGAAAAACGAATCGTTTTCTTTTAAAAGGTTTCATTCCTTGTTCGAACCCCTACTTGAAATGCAAAACCCTTTTTCTGCATTCTACATTTTCCCAAAGACGAAAGAAATTAGATTATTCCAGACATTAACGTACCGTTAGGTTGCACATTTTTTCTCATAAATTTTAACAAACATTAGAAATCGAAGAAGGTTTAGTCGTACAAGGAGAATAAATGGAAAGGATAAAATAATCCTAAAGCCTGTTGTATAATCCACGTGTAAATTAAACACTGCACAGTTTATTTAAAATAAAAATCTTGTTAATTACTGTATGTACGAATTTAACTCATTATCTTAAAGTCAAGCCGTAATTTTTGCTATGGTTTATTCATTATTAGAAACATATCTACTTTGCATTTTTTTCTGTTTAGAGTAGTTTAGTGCTTGTTGTAATTTCTAACTAAACATTAAAATTAGAACACTTCAGCATAAACGACAAGATAGTACAATTTATAAAACGAAATGTTTTAGATTAGCCGTACGTCTTCAAATTTTATTTACCAAGAAACACTGACCGATCTACAATACGTGTTGGATGACGCAGTAAAACTTTTTATAAAAACTCATTCAATCATTCGAACACAATTTCACCTATTCAGAACGTCTTTACCCGCTAGTTCGCCAAATTTATTTGCAGTTGATTACATTCTCTGGGGTTATCTTATACATTGAAGTGTGATGCAGCCGATAAAGTTAATTTAAATCTAGAAAGATCAAAGTTCAGAACATCACGAATACAAAAGTAATTAGGATTTTTCCTTTGGGATCACAGCCAAACTTTCTTTTAAATCAACGTATATCTATATATTTATTGCCTCAATTACTTGCAACAACCGCCCCATGAAAATGACTGAATTTCAATATTTTAAGAAACAGATGAAGCTAGCTCCAAAAAGGTATTTTTTCTTTTTGCGCAGTTACTCATAATCCACGTTTCTATTGCAAATATAATCTTAAATGAAATCAACCAATTTTATCAAACTTCCAAAATATTTTCAGAAATCTCGTTCCTTTTCCAGAGCGGAAATCGTATACCTAGTTAAAGAACGAATTAATATAAAGCTTCTTAAATCAAAAGAGAGAGAAAAGATTAAATCAAGACAATCACTAGAAACTTCAAATTTAAAGAAAATGCTTTTGGACAGAACGAATTTAGAATTCAAACTTCATCAATCAATCTATAGCTAGTCCTATTAGAAACACCTGATAGTAAAACAATCATCGTATTTTGCATCTTTAGTGAAATGTTAAGAGTTTTGGCTTTCACACAGCAACATGAGCGAAAACCATTAAAAGTCCTATAAATTATTTTTAAGGAAGGACACAGACCCATACTTAAGCACATCAGAAAGGTCAAATATCCGTGTTTAGAGAAATCACAGGTGAGGTTTTACCCAGCATTTATGAGACTGGGGAGACTTATAAGAAACAATACTTCTGCGACACTGCAGACAAGATTTTGAACGAGCATAACCAAGGCAAAAATTAAAGAAAAAGGAGAGGGGCAAATCATTATATCGAAAATTGGTTTTTCCATTTTTATAAATTTAGGATATACACACTGCTCCAACAAAAACTTGATTATTTGCAAAAACTCGCCACAAAATGAATTTTCTAAAGATTGGCAAAACAAATGGATTATGATTTTAAAGGCAAGTTTTATAGGACCTCTTTAAAAACTGTCGCAGACAAACATTATAATTCGAAGGTGTACCATCTTATTGAAAAGTTAGTTCTTTTTCTAAAAAAGATGTTATAGTTTTTAAAAATTTTCGTAATCGTAGAATCAAATTTTGCTATTCCAAAATATATTGGACCTAAGCAACTGTTTAGTTTGCAATATAACTTTGTTTCTTTATAGTTAGAACTGATAAGTCTTTGTGTAGTTGCTACCATGTACAGCATTTTAGTTTTAATCTTTGTATCTTCTTAATATTGGGTTTAGACCATGTACATAGAGTCCTAAGTATTTGATCGGAGTGGCTTTGGCAATCTAGATAATATTCTGTTGATAAATAACTAAGTTATCGGAATTTGTAAACCTTCTTAAACCCTTTTGCTTGGGTTTTAGATGATTTAATTTAAAGTTCTATTTGTTGCCCCCCTTTTTCAATTATACCTATTGGAATTATTATTGTTATTGTTAAATGTTTGCGTTTTGAGTTAATGTTGTAACATCATTTACAAAAGTGGCTAATTAGCAGCTATTGCTGTTAGATATATTATGTATATATATATATGCTATGCAGCAAAGGTCCTAAGTCCAATTCTTGGAAAACTTTAGCAGTTCCGCTTCTGAGCTTTGAATACGCATTATTCACTCATACTGAAGAAGTTCTGTCTTCGAGAAATGATTCAATTAAATAGGTTAGAGTATGGATATCCATCAACTAAAAGATCTTTATGCCAAACTTTATCAAACGCTTATATGATATCGACAAACATTCCAAATGTATGTAAATTTTTTCAAAACCGTAATAGTTATACTCTATTGGTCGGTGTAATTAATGAATGGTGCTGTGTTAGCATTGGTAACCAAAATAATGTTCTCTTCAATAAAAGAAGATAATCGGTTGATGATAGTAGTTTCTAAAATTCTACTGAATATATGTAAGACTAGTAGGTATATAAGTAGTACTTGGCTCAGCAATAGGCTTTCACGGTTTACGAATAGTTATCACCTCTGCATGTTTCCATGCCCTTCGAGAATATTTTATTGGCAAACAAGTATTGTAAATAGAACAAAGAGCAGCTATGACTTTCTTTGGTAGGAGACCATGCCCTGAAGAAAAAAGTTGGGAAGACAGAGTAGTTTTGCTTTTGTTGTGTTTCACACGTAGGTCTTATGACACCATCCAAATCTGTAAGTCAGAACGTTGTTTTTATCGTATTATAACACTGTGCTTCTGACCAAGGCTTTCAGGCGGATCTAGTTTGATACATCTCGATTATTTCTTATAAATCTGACAAGTAATAGTTGCTGTATTGAAATAAAACGATTTGGAATACCTGTTGTAATTATTATATTATCAAATATTCTTGAATTTTTGAAAGTCTTTTTGTTGCATGTTGTATCGGTATCACGGGAAGATATTCAAGTATTTCTAAGTCGATTTTTAACTTAGTAGTAGTCTAGTATAAAGTAATGCAATAGGTTTTATGTAAACATATTCTTCTGGAATATAATTTTAAGCAGGTTTTAATAATATAATCTCACAGTATTCTCAAAACTTCATCTTAAGAGCTATTTTGTCTGGACTTTAGTTGCATTTGTGTGAAAGATATGTTTGATAAAATTACTATAAAAATTGTTTGTTCATGAATTTGTTCTATATGGAATAAAGTTGTTCGTTGTTCTAAAAACTTCAACGTTACTTACGATGTCGGACTTCTATAAAAAGTAGTTAAAAGTTCAATGAATTGGCAACTTCAAAAGGAAAGTAAAAACAAACTTTAACAATCCTTTATAATTCTGCAACATTGTAGCGAATGTTTTTGTTTTTTTCTTGTTCCTTTTTAGAGATTTATTGATCCCTACAAGCAAGAGAACCTTTACTCAGATTTTTGTTAAAATTCTTCAAAAAAACTGTTTGTTGATATAAAGTATTATCAGTATTCCACGGAGTACAGCTATTTAATTCAATCAGCCTACATCAACTTGTTTTAATAAAATTAATTACTGCTGCAAAATGTGCTTCTGCATATTTTATTTGGCTTGTTATGGTGTGCATGCTTTTTTATAATATCAGCATTAATCTCTAAAATTCTATTAATAAAGCAATTTAAATATTCCAAATAAAAATCTTAAATGAAGCAGAGTATACTAGACTAAAAAATAGTTAAATTGCTCTAATGACTGAAGAGTTTTTGTTGAACTTCTGAAAAGAAAACACAAAAAAGTTTACTTTAAAAGTAGATTCATTTATGTAATTTCCAACGATGCGAAAACTTGAACCATAAAAACATTTTAAACTGAATTAATATTTGTTGATAATGGTAATAGCAAAAATTCTTTATTTCTTTTGTTTTTCGTTTTTCACAAAATTTTTTATAACTGAAACTTTATTGTTATGCTTTTAATGTTATTTAAAACATTGCATAGTCCAGTATAACTTACAGTTACTTATAAAGACAATTCAAAATAAGATTGACACACAAATCTATCTATATATTCGTTTTATCTTTTAATTCTTCTTTATAATGTTTACTATAATGATTGCTTGTTATTCTCTTCCTTAAATAACAATTCGTAACTGTACACGTTAATTTATATCTGTTGTGATATCTGTTATTTTGACGAAACTTTTTCCAATATTCATAAGTCAAAGCTTAACATTTAACATGAACAAATATTACCCATTAAAACATATCATGCAAAACTAGACAGACACGTTGTATAATTCATTTTGAATACAAATGTGTGTATGGTTATCAGAATGTCGAGCGCGTTTAAACCTTGTCGAGCGACGTGACAATTCTGTCTTCGGGTTATCACAGATTTCAAACAATATACGGATTACACAACTGCATATTACTAGGCCAATGTCATATAATCTAACCCCAAAAATAAAATGTTGGCTAAACGTCAATGATAAATTTGCAACTGTCCGATTATAAAAAGAGCTCCGCAAACATTTACCAATCAGTTCTCTCTCATCCAACAATTAGTGTATATACAATATAATACAACAATCAGCAAGAAATACAGAATGAAACTCTTCGTTGTAATTGCTGTGGTCGTCGTGGTTGCTGTTGCTGAACCACCAGCGGGTCCAATTTTCATTGCAAGATATTCAGCCGCACCTCAACAACAAGCGCCAGTTGTGCCTTTTCCGATTTCGGGAGCTCGGCCAAGAGTTCACGTGTTAGCAAGACAGCAAGTACCACAAACTGCTTACAACCCACCTCAAGCGACTGTAACGGAAGCCGAGGGAAATTCTACAGAAGATTCTGTTATCGAATCCAGTACTGAACCACAGTCCGAACAAATTCAAACTCAAACGAAGAAAAATCCCAAAGATAAAAATGAAAAACTATTAGAAATTGCTCAAGGTGAGCCTGTCGATCAAGGAGTTTATTATCTCTACCATCCTTCTGGAGTACTCCAGAGGGTTGCTTACGCTACTTCTAACGATGTAAAAAATATGGCTTACGTAGCTCAACTGAAATATCAAGATGTTGAACCTATTAGAGAACCAATTTACACTTACGACCCAGAAACATTCCTTTTACAACAAGTAGCCGTATAAATCAAGAAACTGATCAAATGTAAGGTATTTCTTGTAATTAATTTCTAAGTACTTTAATTTATTAAGTATAATTAATTTAATAAATTAAAATGTATAATGTATAAATTAAAAAATAAAAAATAAATTATCAAAACGAGAGTAGACTTTCAATTTTACGAAAACAACCGAAAACATGTTAGAACTCTTCTCTGAAATATTAGCGGCATTTTTTTTAATAAAAAAAAGTTTTAACTAGGTTTCAGTCTTTTAACCCTACATAAAACAAAGTGACTGAGTAATTGAATCTAGAAGCGATTCTACACCTGATCATTCGTCCCTTGTCAACGTCCATTTTGAATCTTATTTACCATCCAACAAATTGAAACTTCCCGAGTTCAGAGAAACTTTTCCGGATTTCCGCAATGCTGAGATTTCAATCTACAATCAGAATTATGATGCATACCCTACTTCAATGCCATCAGAGCTCTCACCAATTTTCATTTAATGTCACAAATTAATTTGCCGCAGTTTCATTTTATAACTTACAACTTTCATCTTCAAAATGTAATCGACGTCTTTTGTCATATTTTAGTAGCGTGAACCTTATTTTAAAATAGTAAAGTCAAGATGCGATTAGCGTCTTTGTTATTTCAGTTGAAATTCTCAAAAGATCTAAATTGTTATTTGGATTTTTATTTGTTTAAATAGGTAATAGAAAGTAGATGTTTGTGAAATCCTATTTTATATCCATGCACATCTGTTTGAATTGTACTTTGCAAGCGGGATATTGGAGTCTATCTACTTGTTGCTTTAAATTCCAATGTTCCCTGGTTTCTTCTCCGGTTTCTTTCACTTTGTTCGACATATATAGTATTGGATTCCACGCCATTCAATCTGTAAAAGCTAATTTATAATTCACTTAACTTTAGGAAATAAGTTTTCGATTTAGTTTAAAGATTTACCACCAAAGCTACTACACGTAGTTGATGCAACTCCTTAGTAAATAAATAAACAAATTTTCTTGATTTACTACTGTAGTGCTCAAGATAATCTGTAAATTAGATTAAGTACAGTAGTCTTAAGATACCTAAACAGTATTTTAACACTTTTACACATCCATGTCACAAATAGTCTATTCATTATAATAAGTAAATTTTATTTACGTTTTTTTTTTGGGTGACATATCTTGTACAGGAAGTTGGTGATTTTTACTCCATATTTGTGTTGTGCAATTCAGCAGACTTGTATATAAGGATTTCTAAGGTGGACTCTGGATTATCAAAAGTGTGTGTAGGCACTTCTATTTAAGGAAATTTCCTGAGAAAAATACAATTTTGTGCTTTCCGAATGGAAAACCACCGTAAGAATTCAATGTAGGTGTCGATCGGGAATCTAACACGAACCGCTCATGAATCTATCATGAATAAAATGCGTGATGTAATATTCATGCAAAAAACTTATAATAATAATAATAAAATGTGTAGTTAGCGTTGTATTACATTTACTACCCAATGTGAGAATTAAATAATTTTAATAAAACAATAACCATCGTGTAAGTCAGTGCCGGCTCTAGGCGATTTAGCAGTAGGTATCTGTAATTAGTATGCACTATGAAAAAGATAAACTTTTTTCGGAACTGTACTTTTAAAAATTAATACTTCATTTTGTGATTAAATCACTTGGCTTGTTGAAATTATTCTTTTATGTATGTAATTATCAAATCATTACAAAATGATTCATAATTACTATTAAATTTACATAAAATTATTAATTTTTTGTTATTAAATATTTTTTAAGAAATAATAAAAAATTCGGCAGCGTAGCAACTTTAACCGTGTTTGCGTATGCGTCTACGGTATTATAATTGTGTTGGTGTGTGTAAGTTTACAAATAAAGCAGAGGTGAAATTTAATTAACAAGACTATTGAAAGCAATAAAAAATGAACGAAAAAAAAACGTTATTTTTGGAAAGGTAAACGAGTCACTGAAAAAATTTACAACCAAAAAGAAAGTTTGAGTGTCTAAGTCAAAAAAAATTATCACTAACCTATTGAATTATTTGAAAAATTTAAAAACTACAATTTTAGAAAAAGTTTAATTATTTCTGCAATATTAAAAAAATTGGGCAACAATTTATTTATTACGAATTATTATTTAATTTTGTTATGTCTTATAATATATAATAAAAGTTTTTAAAAACTTTAACATTTATTTTTTGAAATACGACCTCCTTGAATTTTGAATTTCCTTCTCAATCCGCCGTTGCGCCGTTGCCGTCAACATAACCCACATTAACTATGGCTGACTGCTTTTTAAAAATTAGTGTTTTTTAAAGTTGATTATTTTTATAAATAAAGCTATAATTTTTTTTTCAATAGTTTTGAAATTTTTTTTTATCTACATGTAGTTTTTCAGAGCAGTGTCACCATTTTTTCATAGCTAACAGTACTGATATATAGGTACGCGTGGGGTCTGATATGCTGTTATAAAGTTAAATTGGCTATTTTTAATATTTTATTATAGAAAAACTATAAATCCTAGGTCGCTACAATTTTTAGACAACAAATATTAATATTTTTATTGATCCTCAAAATTTCATGATGTTTTCATCATTTTGACTAAGGTCCTGTACCTCCTTAACACTAATAATAACCCATATTTCGTTTATTGCTTTTAATTTATCTTTATGTTACTGTGCCTAACGTCTTCTGAAGGAAGCGTCTCGCGCTTTCTATAAAAGACGTCCAAATGCAACGTATCGTCTCCTTATTGTATTAAGCTGGCACTGGTAGAACCACGCCAATACAGCATCAAATACTAAATCTTAGAAACTCATCTTAGAATAGAATAATGCCAACCTACTCTGACTACCAGGTTTATATGTTAAGTGCTACTAATTTTAGTAAAGATGCATACGAATGTCTATACTAATAGTAGGACTACATCTTGACAAACGCATCAAAATAAAAGCAGAAAAGCAGTAAATACCACCTGTGCAAACACCTAGAAGAGATAGTAGGACATCTAATCCGATAATCCTAGAAATTGCAGACTACAAAAATAAGATAGTCCCCATAGTTGTGGGGCGTTTGCGAAAACAACGAGCTACTAGCAAGTAATGTTGGCAAGCAATAAGCTACTAGCAAGTGATGTTGGCAAGCAATTATGCCATAGTGAAAAAAATTGTATTATTTTAAAGTTTTTATAAACAAAAAGGTACTTTATGTTTGTTTCTGTCTTAAGATAGTTCTCTCATTTGCGACCCAATATTCTGAGCAGGACAAGAACATTTTCCAATATAGTTAGACCAGGGACTAGCAAAACAGCAAACACTACTCTTCAGAGTGCGTCTAATCTTCCCATGCAAAGAGGTGATCCAAGAGATTAGACAAGAAGTAGTCTATAATAATATGAGTAGTCAACAAAAATTAAATAGGAAACGCTACAGATCTTAAGACATCTGAAGATTAAAAAACGTACATACTACATACATAGCCAGCAACATCATGCAAGATATTTACGGGTGACCTAATCGCAGATTAACTAAAAAGCATGGAATGGTCATACGGTACCTTTATAAACTGTTCGGAAGATATAAGTATGATCTAGATTAGTTCATAGATCTATTCTGTGAGTAACGATAAGACGTTCAGAAGTTTAATGTAGTATACTCGTATTTTAACTGTACCCTCCAAACAAGCAAGCTATACAGTGCACGATATACAGACATTAACGACGAGTTTTGTAGTTGAAAGGTTCAATAACACTGGTCGACAAATCTTGACTTATTTTTTCCTCATCAAATGATTTGAACAAATTTTGATACACACTTACAAAAAGATTATTTTTATCATAAATAAGCATCATTAGCTCGATTTATCTTTGGACAAAAAGAAAACTGATATTAACGTTTTCGTCAGGTTTTGTTTATATTTATTTCTTAGATTTATTAACGAAAATAAATTTGAGATGTAAATTTTCGTTTATACTCGAGGACTACCACATCTTTTCTTAGTGTCTTACAGTAATTGACTAGCATGGTAGGGTTGCATCTGCCCTTCATTCTCAAGACACCATGATTGAATCACTCCTTATTTTTCTCGTTAGTATGCTCTAGATTTTCTGGAAGAAAGTTAAATGTAAATGAATAATGTGCATTTTTAAAGACTTATTGACGTTTTCAGTCTTAAATAATTTTAGCATGTTGTTCATTGAATTTTCGTTATCTTTTCTAGACCTTGAAAAATTCTCAAAAAATAGCTAGCATTGTGGAACCTGCTTTGAGAACCTTACTTTGTCTTTGCATTCGCATGGATTAAGGATTTCTTGTCGAAGGTACACAAAACTCTTTGTATACGTTCTTTGATCTTAGAAAGTTCGTCACTATCTCTAATTATATAAGACGGGATATTTTGTGCTTCGATACATACCTAATTGGTTGGTATCTATTTTCTAAAATTTTAAAAAGCAATGCTATTACGCTTAGAATTTGCTCAGTGGGTTATGTAACCTACTAGTAAGTAGTAAGTAAGCATTTAATTGGAAATCTAAACCAACATTATAAATATTATGTTTGGGAATGTTTCCACTAAATTTAGTTACTATAGTTATTAAAATTTCATGCGGGAAAGCCATGTTCACAAGTACAAGCTTTAAATAATAGATATAATATTCAACAGATTCATTTTCAGTTCTTAACATTGAGTTAGTATTATAATTGAAGAAACATATTGCTTAATGACTAAATGGTGTTATTTTTGTGTTACAACCGCAAGTTCTTCAATTCAATAGTAACAGCAGCACATGTTGAACTCTATACGAACAGGTCATAATATTTCAATAGTAAACTACTTGACTCTGTGTTAATTACTTTTAAGAAAACTATCTGCTAAATATTTTCTAAATAAAATAATTGGTGCTTTTAAATAATGGAAAGATTGCGTCTTTCCTATAATACTTAAACAATAAAATAAGACGGAAAAAAGTTTAAACTCATGGAAGTTAAAATGCTCTTATTACATTTGGATTTATAAATAATTAGTTTTAAATGTCATCAGGTTGTCTTTTCGTCAGAAAAGTCAAACTATTTATTTAATAGTGTAAAGAATGTATTTATAATTCAAATAAGTACAAAGCTTTCAGAATGATTACCATTATTTTTTAAATACAAACTTATTCTTTTCTTAAGGTTTTCAAACACATTAAAAGAATATTAGAGGTAAGTTTATCTAATTTGTGAAATTGACAGTGACAAATGTCACTATAAGGGAAGCTTGCTGCATCGGCTAGATAACTATCTCTAAGTTCTTCGTAATATCTTTGATAGGAAGATTTTCATTTCCCGTTTTCAAGTTTCGTACCATTACGAAATAGAATTTCAAAAGGAACATTTACGTCCTCTCTTTAACATATTATAGAAGTCGTACAGTTCTCAGCATAGGAAAAAGCATGACTGTCTTAATTGAGCGTTGAACAAATAGTTTTCATACAAATGTAACATAAATAAATTGAAAAATTCACAATTAGTTTTTTTCTATCTCATTGTATTAACAGGTGAACGATAGTTTTTTTCATCAATAAAATGCTTTATTACTGACTGCTATAGTCTGCCCACTGAATAATTAGGATTTTTCGAATTATGGTTACTCAACTTAACAGCAAGAAAATACACCGGAATTAAACGGAAAAAAATATAGCTTATAAGATTTTTTTATGATCAACTCAGCAAAGTAGATTTAAATCACGTTTTTGATGATTTCTATTTATTACTGTCCATAATAACCATAGCTAACATGTCTCGAGTTCATATTTTGTTTTCTAATTTCAATAATAGCACACAAGCATAATCTTTCAACACGTGCTCTTTTCTAAGTTCGGCGCGGTACTGCTTATTATGAAGGCGTAAAAAGTCAAGGGTAATTTCTTTTTTAAATTTACAGTTTAAACAAATTAAGGTCCGGTCGTTTCACCTCCTCATAGTAGCTATGAATACAATTGTATTAGCAATGGTTACTATGGTATTTATTTAGCAAATAAATTTATTGAGAGGTGAAAAGACCGGGCCTAAGAGTAATTAACAGCTCAAACGGTCAATTAAGCTAACTTACTAACTGATACTACTAACTAAGACTAATTTACAGTTCAAACTGTAAAGACTAATTTATAATTCAATCTGTAGAAAAAAA
>VTPC01090167.1:235329-262082 GCA_011009095.1 Ignelater luminosus
CTGGCGTTTATAAATTTTTGTAAACTGACGAAATACAAGTACCTTGGTGAAGACGTCAGAACGCTAGACATCGGCGGTTCCATGTAAAACACGAAAAACAGTAAACGGAAAATGTCACTTATCGTAACCAATCCTAACTACTTGAAATCTGCGTCATTTTATCAGTCTTTTTATCCAAAACGCCAGAAATACCAGCGTAGTCTTTGTTTCTTTAATTAACATTTTATGCGAAAAAATTCACTTTTTTCAGTTTTTTCCAGATCTTTAAAAGATCATAAAACTATGCTTAAATGCATATTAAGACTTGAAAATTTGGTTGCCTATTATTGAAAGTTTGTATTATACGAATTTTAGAACGCCAGAAAGGTACGCCCCTTCCTACAGCCAAGGGTGTCTATTTAGGACAATAACGATTTACGGCAATTTGGGAAATAAAATTTTGCAAATGAATGAGCACCCTATTGTAGCTCTTCAAGCTATCTAAGAACCACTAATGCAAAATAGACAATAAAACTTATGCAACTGCAATTCTGAAAAGAAGAGAAGCTTCAAACATTCTTTGGTTTATAATATTTCCATTATTTTCTTTCTTAAGGTGACATACGAATGTAGTAATGTTAGATTCCTTTCCAATTGATAATTTATGTTCATTCATTATTATGACACAGAAATCTTTACCACAAGGAATATTTTCCGGAAATGCGCAAATCTTCTTGCAGATGTGAATGTCTTCATCTGTTGCTGAATACAAGCAATCTCTTGTTCTATATACTTGAAGCACATTATATATGAAATGTATGTATCATTTTGCAAATTTAACTTTACTCCAAGGAAACAGTTAGAAGTAAACTAAAACAATTACAGGAGGAGTTTTATGTGCAGTTCTGATTTTATTATATATTCTAACTTACCTTGATTATGTTTAGAAAGCAAAACTGAATAAAGGTTTCATCTATAAACGATCCCGAAAACAGTCCCTCATCTTTTAATTTTGTGAAACATGTTCAAGTATAACTGGCTATGATGTTTATAAAAATAGCCCATCATGCTTGTATTCTTTGACTTGAAGGGCTCGTTTCATAAAGGAATGGTGGCAACTTACTATTAAGTTTTTCATTATATTTTTCGTACAAATGCCTAAATATTTGCTCCACGACACCCTTTTCGTTTTCCCAATCTGCGCATACTTAATTGTATGTGAAAATCCACCTATCTGTTCAACAACTTCTAAAATATCATTTTTTCCTAACTTGTAGTTACATTATGCGTTTGGAGAAACCATCAATGCAATCTCTCATACGTATTCCCAAAGGTTTGAGCTTATCATAACCATCCATATGCCTTCTACCTTTTTACGCGTAGTGTTTAGACAGCATCTTTTAGTTTACTAATTATTAAGTGGATAGACTATATAAAATCAACCATATAACACACAATTTAGAAATATTAGAATGATTATATTATATTATATTGGTGTATTTAACCCCCGCTGTAGTTTTCGAAGCTGACCAAACAAGCAACATTTGTATGTCAGTGTTAACTGTGTATTTTAACATTGTCTCCCATATAGTATAAGTTGGTCTCTTAGTTCTTATTTCGACATCTTCATTAGTTTATTAAATTAATATTGAAAACGAATCGATTTAAAATGAACACACTGTATAGTGATTACTATGGCATGGAAAGATATTTCAAAGAAAAGAATACATCAGAATGTTAAGAAAGGGTTTTATACGGTTGGCTATTTTAGCATAATATCGTATTTTGTACAATAAAGCCAAATATGGAAAGCTAAATCTACTAGACAAAATATGAAAATATAATAACGGTAAAATTTAGCAAATGTCACAAAAAGAGGGTTGAACTACGGAAGCTTGATAGAACTAATCCAGCATATACAACATAACAGTAACAATGCAAGTTTACAAAAGCAGAAAATTATTACACAAGTGTAATCCGCAACTAAAAAATTACCGAGTTAACCACTGTGTTTTTTATTTTTGTTTTAAAGCAACGGAATCAATATTTATTAACTATGAAAACCCACTAATTAACATGGCATACCTGCTTATTAACCTATAAGTTATAAAGTAACTAAAACTCAAATTCTAATTTACTTACTTGTAAGAACACATTGGAATCGATTACCTAGTACACAAAATATCATAAAATAAGCGAATGAATGCACAAGAAGCGTATTAATCTCACAATACCTCATAAAATATTTATAAAACGGTCTTAAAAGCTTTCTATAAAACAAGTTTAAGGGTTGGTGATATAGAAAATTTAAGTTAACTTCATGGAAACGGAAGTGTGGCAACCCAGATGTCATTAAAAATTCATTGATTTATTTCCTTTATTGTTTAATTAATAAGCAGTTTCAATTTAACAAGCTCATTGGTAGCATAAAATTGAATAAAACAACCGCGGAGGAATGTCGGTATTTAAATACTTTACAAAAATCTTAATGAATGTACCAATTAAAAAATTTGCATGAATTGATTACTTGGCATATTTTTAAATTTCTAAGATGAATTTGTTATTTTAATGTTTAAAATAATATTTCCCATTTATTTTATTAAATGAAGTTACTTAAGTTAAACCACAATTAAATTTTCTACCGGCGTAATTTATTTTAAATATAAATTAATATTTAATACTGTAAAATATATTACAAGGCTGAGCTCCACCAGAAATAAATGTAATTTTGGTTTTAATTGAAAATATTCTGCCGTTTATTTAAATTTGGAAACAGAAGAGTGAATTAGTGAGGTTTAATCCTAAAGTAATTATTTCTTTAATAAAAGAGTAAAGAACTGTCATTAAGTTCGTGATGTATTATAGAAATCGACTTTCTTTAACGAGATAAACGTTTTATCTGATTGAAATTGCGTGTAGTGCAGAGAACTCAGTTTAGTTAGTTAATTCTTTAGGATAAAATATAGGTAGATAGCATGCCAATCAGTTCCAAAAAATAAGATTAACACACGTTTTCTCTCTTCTTTATCGATAAACATCCATCTAAATTAGAAATATACTTCTACATCAATCATATTTAACTTTTTTTGAAAACAGAGTCAAAATGAGCTGGTAGACGAATTTTATTAAATATCATTGCAATTTTCGAGGCTTTAACGATTATGAAATTATAGAAACCGTCAACCACTGCATAGAGTACAATAAAGGGTGTTTTAAGTACATAATCACTGAAACTGTCAACGGAATGGTGAACCATCTAGCATCTGGAACTTTTAATAGTTGTGAGACTTAAAAATTGCAATTATAATAATTCTCCTTTACGTAACTCCAGCTATAAAATATAATAGCTGTCATTTCTCATTAAGGGAAAAGCAGTTAGACTAATTGTTGTCATCTTTAATATGCAAATATCTTTTTCAAAGAAATTTGATAAAAAAATTATTTACTTCTAGTAGGTGTGTTTTAATAATTTTCTGCTTTTTGTTGAATATCTAATTAAGAGAAATAAAGTATTTTTAAACAAACGGCAAGTCAATACATAGTTTAGTCGTTTAACAACAATATAGTGAGTTTTTCTTACAAAGTAAGTATTTTGCCAAGCGTTCAAATATACAAATGATATTATCAAATATATACTTGGTATTTTAAATAGAAATTTGTAAAATTGCAGTTTTGTTAGTCACCACGTTGCGTCGTCCGAAATTAACTTCATACTTATCAAAGAAGTATCAACAAGTAAAATCGATCCTGGTCCAATGAAGCGGTTACATTAGCCAAAGCACCAGCCTCTTCGTTATCATTACCTAAAACGACTTAATGTAAGGCTTGAATTTTAGCTTATCGAACACATCATCTTATTTATTACCATTAGCCGCAAGTGACCCTCTAGTTAACTTCTCAATATAACACTGGCTATTTTATAAATTTTACAAGACGTTTAATTACTTATTGGGATGATATAAATCTAGAAAATAGAAAATTTTTACAAATTCTTGTATAAGCAGCAAGAAGGTTATAGTTGAGATCATTTTAATAGACAGCGTAATTTCAACTGTCAGCGGTACAATTCATAATTTTGTAGAGTAGAAACAGTTTCAGAATAGCATTGCAACTCCATTTCTTTTACATTGGTTGGTATGCTATTCTGAAACTGTTCCTACTGTAGTTGCTTTTTATATCTAAAATGAAAGTATGTTAAAGCATGAGATGAGAACTTTGGATATGCTATTAAGAACAGCAAATAGTGCAAAGTATTAGCTATCTCAGGTTTTTTAAGGTTTCCCTAATTTTTGTTTAAAACGTACTTATCCAAGAAGAGACACCATCATCATCATATATTTCATCTATAGTGCAAGGTAGGTTTCTATTTTGTTAAAAAATCTGGTTTTCATTCCATTTTCAGTTTTTGAAACTTCAGACATAATGACAAAATGTATTTGCAGGAAGGTTTCTCCTATGAGGAATTTCACACCAATTCAACCATATCCAGGAACCTAACCACCTGCTGTTGAATGACGGAACAAGAGATTTTTGAGAATTTTCTTTAATGTCTGGTTTCAGAGTTACAGCCTTATAAAGTACCAAAAAATTCCATAAAAATCACCTGCTTTGCTAACTTTAAACGGTCATATCTTCGGTTTCAATAAAGATAGAAAGCTGTACTCTGCGGTATTACAAAGTTTATGAAATTATTGTTGCATGAACTATCCGAGAAATCTTAAATCAAGTTACACTTTGAATTTGAATTTTCCGAAACTGGCCATTTATAAAATTTTGGGGAAAATTAGGGATATTCATACAACAAATTGCTATAAACTTGCAAAGTTTCAAGATGGTATCTTAATGGGATCAAAATTAAAATATCTAATTTAGAGACCATATTATATATTCACTAGGCAGTATATTTATAGTTACATACTATCAAGAACAATTAACAGTATATAAGCAACGTTTGTTAGGTGTGTAAGTGTTCTCCTTCTCATAGTGCCTATTCGTTTCGAATGTTGGCGATTTCTATCTTGTTGACGGCTGCGCGGAATAGACTCACTGTCGACTTCTTAAACCATATTTCTGCGTCTTCCAGGCCCCCTTTTACCATCCACCTTTCCTTGTAATATCAATTGAAGCAAACCATATCTTTGATTGTTTCTCATGATGTAGCCTAGGTATTCTAATTCTGATGTTCATATTCCTATCAGTAATCTTTTTCCTTGCTGAATCTTTTCAGCACTTTTTGATTTGTTACATGGTCCATCCATGATATTTTGAGAATCCGCCTGTATATCCACAACTCAAAAGCCTCGATTTTCTTGCAGATAGCATCAGTGAGAGTTTAAGATTCTACTCCATATACTAATACCGGAAAACCACAGCATCTCGATAGTCTAATTTTTGTACTTATGGCTAGATCGTAGCATCTAAATAGCTTCGTCATCTTTAGAAATGCTGTCCTTGCTTTCTCTATTCTGCATTTGATTTCCATGAAATGATCCCATTCTTCGTTGATAGTTGTCCCCAGATACGTGTATGTCTTTGCTCTTTCAAGTCTTTCGCCGTTCACATAAATTTGTCCAGTTTGGTTTCTGTTTTTGGAGATTATCATATATTTTGTCTTTTTAGTATCTATTGTCAGTCTGTATTTTTCACTTCGCTGGATAACTCTGTCCAAAATCTTTTAAAGCTCTTCGCTGTGTCGTCGTCAGCATATCTTATGTTATTTATTTGTTCTCCGTTCCCTTTAATTCCACTGTCTATCTCTTATAAGGCCTCTTGGAAGATTTTTTCTGAATATATGTTGAACAGTGGAGGTGACAGAATGCATCCCTGTTTTACCCCTCTCTTGATTTTAATGTCGTCCGATTCTTCTCCTTAGATACTTATAGATGCTGTTTGATTTCAATACAAGTTACTTATAATCTTCAGATCACAGGAGTCTAATCCAATGTGTTCCAATATTTTTTATTAATGTGTCGTGCCTTACTCTGTCAAACGCTTTCTGATAGTCGATAAAGCATACATGCACGTCGCAGTTCACGTCTCTGCATCTTTGGAAGACCACTTATACACTGAACAAGGCTTCTCTTGTACCCACTGAGTTTCGGAATTCGAACTCTGTACGATTCAAGTGTTAATCGTACAGTCCGGATATTCTTTGATGTATTACTTTTAGAAAAAGTTTTTGTAGATGACTCATTAGACTAATTGTACGATACTTATTGCAAGATCTAGCATTTGTATTCTTAGGTAGTGTTACAAATGTACATTTCAGCCACGTCTTTCGTATACTTCCGTTAGCATAAATTTGATTAAAGATCTTAGTTATGCATTTGATGCCTTCTCCGTTTATAAGTTTCATAAATTCGGTGTATGTATTGTCCGGTCCTAGGGCTTTGCCTTCCTTACTTTTTACTTGATTATTTGTTGTTGGTAGAGTGGACGTGTTTCCAAAATTTGGCGGTTGCTCGGTTCTACTGCCTTCAAAAAGCTCCTCTATGTACATGCTCCAGGTGTTCATCTCCTCTATTTTTCTAGGATGATGTTCCCACTTTGATCGTGTATTTTGCTGGCATATTTGGTCTTCTGTGTACCAGTCGCTAGTTTCACCTTTTTATGTATGTTGAATGTGTCTTATTTTTGCTGAAGAAGTTCTGTTTCTTCGCATTGTACCTTAAGTCATGCTCTTTTGCCTTTCTGATATCTCTCCTTAACTGTCTCTGAATGTTATCGTATGCTGACTTATCGTTCTTTACTTTTCTTCTTTCTTCCATGAACTGCAGAATGTCGTCTGTCGTCCAGTTCTTTTTTCTTTTTTATCTATTAGTTATGCATCACCAATCTCATTAAAGACCGTATTGATGCTATCGAGTAATTTTTTCGTATTGTTTGTTACTGTTTCAGATAGGAGTTTTGTCGCTGTCCTTCCAGTTTCTTCATCTTACAGATTTCTCATTTTCTTGAGTTTTATTCTGTATCTTCTTACTAAGGCTACGTGATCTGATGATATATGCTAATGCAATGATATCTCCTGTTAAGCAGTCATTCAAAATGTCAAAATTAATTTAAATACCAAGTGATCATTGCAATGCAAAAACAATCAAATTTATTGTCACATTTGGCTTTGCAATTTTTTAATTGATACTACTGTCAATGCCATTTACTTCTAATTTCTACACAGGTGAAAGCACAAATCAAACATTTTTAAGAATAATGTAACTAAATATTCCTACTTTATCCAGAATCTTACCTCGAATGGGTATTCAAATTCATCCTCTATTTCAAAAACTTCTGCAATTCTCAATGATTTCAGATGGCGAAACAAATGTGAGAATTTCCAGGCAAATAAACAAAGTCATAAAAATACCATCACGTAATTAAAAGTCTATACGGAAGATGAGTATTTATGGTTTTTAAAATATTTTAAAAATGGGCCTTTTTGCGACATCCAAATTGAAAGTATAACTATGATCTCCTAATCTAAAATTTTTGAGACAGGTCATGCAACATATCATATGAAAACCCGTTGTAAGAGTTTTCAAATAATACCAAGTATAGCTTCCATCTTTATCAAAACCAGAGGTACGATCGTTTAAATTTGACGAAACAGACAAATTTTTAGCAATTTCTCGGAACTTTAAGGGGCTGTAACTCCAAAACCAAACATCGAAATAATTTTTAAAATGTTGCTTTTTACCTTAGTCAATTTGGAACATTAAAAAAAGTCTGAGACAATCGAGTTTCAAATTTATTTGTTTTTAGTTTTGTTGCTGAATTGATGTGAAAAAGTGGAATACCCCCTATGACTAATGCGATGATACTGCACCTCACCACATACTCCTAAATTATTATCTTTACGGTTAGATTAGGGCGGGAATATATACTGCTAAGCTCAATTAATATAATAAAATTATTTATATTAGAAAACGGGAAGTGTCAGCTGAAACCAAAACAAAACTATTTAATAGCGCATACATCCCAATATTAACCTATGGCAGTGAAACGTGGTTCCTAAACGATCGGATAAAAAGTAAAGTACAAGTCAACGAAATACGCTATTTAAGATCGGTAGTGGGAGTGTCGAGGAAAGACCGAATAGGGAATGATGTAATCCGCAAGTGGGTAAGTGTGAAACCAGTGTGAAGGAAAATCGAACAGAGTCAATTAAGGTGATTTGGACATATGGTGCGCATGAACAATAATATATAGGTGAAACACCGGCCAAAGCATGGAGAACGAGGAAGTCGTGAAAACATTGAAAAATAGAAACATGCAATGGAATGAAGCAGAAATGCTGGCATGAGACAGGAAAACATGGAGAAAGCACTTACAATAACCCCTATACACTGTGAGGTTGAAGAAGACGATCTAAAGCATACACAAAGTCATATTGGATATTCCATCACAAATTACAATGATTGCATTAAAGTAACTGTACTCATACTGCAAATTCTTAAATTCTCATAAACAAGACTTTTATAAGCAATCCTTAACTTTTCTATTTGTCAGTATGACGCTACCCTGAATTCACTTCATTGTCAGGGTGTTAATCGATCGTTGGAATTACAGGCAACAAAACATAGCAGGTGGTAGAACATCAGAAGTTGCGAAGAAATTGACATAACCATTATTCGATTACTTTTGATTTTTCTGAGTGTTGGAGTACAATAGTCAATGTTACCAATTTTTTGGAATCGCTATGGGGTGTTTTCTAACGTTAGTCACTGTTAACATCTCTATGAAATTCTTTGAAATAATTAAGTTTCGTTTTTATACCTAGACGGTATTTATTATTCAGCCACCTAGATGATATACAATATGCCACTTCCTAAAACAATTAATAATTAAGACGCTGATACATCATGGATGTCAAAAACAAGAGCCTTTTAAATTTTGTAAATGCGTTTATTCCACAGTATTGGTCAATTTTAGTCATTTGGTGTATCTAGAATATACAGACACAAAGAGATATCTTCGTGACAACCCTCATCATCCCTATCAGTAACTACAACATGAGAGACTTTAACAAATTACATATCACTTTTGCCAGAAACTTTCAGTTTAGTACACATTTAATGCACAGCCGCCAGGAATAGTTTCCTTATAAAAAATAACTGGAATATAAAGAACAAAAAAAACGTCAAAATCTCAATAATTACCTAGATATTACCAAAACTAAACGAAGCTGCATAGACTGTTAGGGAATACTACTGAAAGAATGATAGGATAAGAGAATTCCTGGCGTTTAGACAAATATTTTTGCAATAGGAATCTATGATCGATTCATCTTAGTTATGGAATAATCGGTCTTCAAAGTTGCGTGCAGACACAATGACTTTTGGCTGTATTGTAGTTATTTGTGAAAATATCAAAAACAAAATGTTCTAAACTTACTTTCAATTATAAGGGTATACTCTATAGTTGAGATACCTGACATTGGTAGAAAAACAAAAAGACACTTGAAATTCGACGAATCTCAGCCACACAGTACACCCTGTATAATTAAGTTCAGATGATACTTCTACGTCTACCAAAATACCATAAAATTCTATTCAAGAGTTCTTCTGTTATTTTGAAATCATAACTCTAAATTCTTTTAGTATATGCATTCTTTTAATATTTATTAAATTTTTTAATAATACTCTGGTTGCATAAAGCATTCTTAACTGTGTTGTCAAAATAAGAACGGTATTAACCAATCAGAGGTAGTAGAATTTAACGTCGACTTAAAATTAGCCAAACAGATTGCTAGATTTTAAAGTTAACATGACATTAGCTAATAATAACATTAAAAATGCTTTATGCAACTAGTAGTAAGTGTTTTTTCTGTTCATTTTTAAACAAGCACTTCTTATAACAACCACTAATGATTACTATTGTTACTACACAGAGAATATTAGATCATAGCGTTATTGGAATTACGTATTCAGTTTGTAGTTTGTAAATTTGCATTTTATGAACAGTCATAAAAATAATTAGTTTGTACCGATCTCCTGAATAAAGATCATAAAATGACATCAAGTACTCCCTTTTTTGTTTCTACCTGATTATTTACACTGTTGAATAATTAGTTTTTAATTAAAGTTAACATTTTAAATTTCTTTTTGTTTCTGTCTTGCTTCTATTCAGGAGCTTTATAATGTTCTAGGGACTATAGACCTTTTAATGCATTCAGAGGCGTTTTGAAATTTAAATTACACTGGATCTCTAAATTTAAAGCAAACACAGTTATTTTTATAATGTACACTTGACATGTTCTGTATCTTATTATACTTGTCAAAAAGTGGTTATTTTATCTAATTCTAGTATAACGAAAATAAGGAAAACGTCGCTATCATTGCTTCAGGAGGGTAATACCTGTCCGTTCAATGATGCACCTGGGTATTATCTTCTCCATCCCTTTTCCCTGAGGAAATCAAACATCCTAAGGTGGAAAACTCCCTAAAACAAGTCACTCGCAGCGCTCAGGTGCTTTAAAATTTTAATCTCATTTCAATGACTGAAACGCAAACCTGAGTGTATCGCTTGCCAAATATACAAGAACTGATTGTTATAAAGTAGTGCAAAACGTACTTACTAAAATGAAATTCAAACTGAATATCGATTTTGAATCATTTCGCGTTATATTTCTTACTAATTCAATGATGATGACGTTTTTAGGTCAACGTTGTTATCTATTAAACCTGAACAGCATGCATAAGACGTACGGAGTCTTACGTAACGAAGAGCTTTTCCTGCGTTTGGCAGTTAATAACTAAAAAGCTACTTTTAGTATTAGATACAAGCTTAGAGTACCCAGCCGTAATTTTGTTGCTTATTTGAAATCAAATGGCATTATGTTTTACGTTAAATGTTTGTTTATGAAGCACATTTACACCGGCTGAATTTATGATGAAGTTTATTAACCATTTAAGTTTTGCATTTAAACCTCGTAATTAAAATTACCCCCGTGGCGCATCAGACTTGTAAAACAAGAAATATACTATTATGTGTTGTCGTTCCAAGGGATCAATTCTACTATTAACATTATTCCTGCTAAATTTAATTTTAGATATAATACATTTAAGTGTGCTATAAGCAATGGCAATATATTTAATTATCTCTTACACAGATTTCTAAAAAACGAACAGCATTTTGCCCCAGGGTAGAAATAAGAACATAAGAGTTACATGTTGGTTTTATTTAGGAATTTATTAACAATTTGTAGCTTTTTAAATTAGAATTTACTTTACTGTATTGAAATGTGAGATATTTATTTACAGAGTACAATCACATTAATACAGCTTTTCTAGTTGGCAAATTCAAAATGTTGAAATGTACATTAAAATGGTTTTAGCAATATGCGATTTCTACATGGTAGATGGGACACTTCAGCAAGCCTTGTTTGCATATGCATTATATAATGGACGAAGCAGCCGCCTAGATATTGTGGTTATTATATTGAAACATGCATTTATTAGATTGCATTTCTAGTAAGAGAAAACTTGCAATGTTTATAGAATGATTTTATAGTTTGTTATCCATGTTGAAAATTGGAACTTCTTAATCAGTTGGGCAGGAATAAACTAGTGCAAGAACAAGCAATACTTTAGCTTTAGAATTGTCAAACATATGTATCTGAATTTTTTTATTACGTTTCTGGATTAAATATACCGCCTTTAGCAAAATGAGGCCATTTTATCTATTCAACTGTGCCACAGTTCCGAAGATGGTTTGCTGTTAAATACTTCATCGACCATTGTAGTTTCTTTTAATCCCTGCCTAGCTTCTCTAAAGATTTGCTGTTGCAGATACAAATTAGATAAAATGAAAAAATGTATTTGTTCCTTATCAAATTCCTCTTTATATTTGCACTTGTTCGATAAAATAACATCTCTCTTAGTAATGATGTTAAAATATGTTTCTTTCTTCAAATCTAATGTCTTTTATTAATTTTTTTATCATCTTAAGTCACCAATCATATTTTCAAGTATTTTCTCTCGAAAGTTCTCAAAGGCATAATATTACAAATGGAACAGTATTACAATAATGATCCGAAAATCCCCGAATTGATTACTAGAAGTGTTCAGTTTTCTAGTGTTATCTCGAATCATAGATTTGCTCTGTTTTCTTTTGAATACAACCCGAATTATTCCTTCTAATAGCAAACTAAAAGTAATCTATTTGCACTTTGGTCTGTTTTTAAGAAATTCTTTCATTAATTTGTCTCATTTAGTATATAGCAGTTGTTTTGAAGAAAAGTTATTTCACAAAAATCTAATCTCTTTGACTTTTCTTTTATTCTTGGAATTAGCTTTAATTAATTTCCCTTTTTCTAATATTCATAGAGCACTACATCATTTAACTGTGCATTACTATACAAGTATTCAATCGTCTGATTAATTTTATAATTAATTCTAATAACTGCTGGTACTTTTTATGTTTTTCTTAATGTCCCAGGACATATTACCATCCTCTTTGCAACCATTCTGTACGATAAATAAGTATCAATTTGATGTTGCTTTGCGATTTTCAATACCCATTTCATTTCAAATCAGAGTTTCTTCACTATCTTTGGCTGGTTCATATACTTGAAAATGTAAACAAGCATTGATTCTCCGGATTATTATTCTTACTAAAAAGTTGAACACATTTCTTGACTACTTCATTTCTAATAGCTTTTCTGGAGAAGATTTTATGACGATTACTTCTTTACCTAAAATGATGCAGGCTTTGAACTATTGAGTGTCTTCACAACTCCGTTGTTAATAGTCTGAGACCGAAACCTTCCAGTAATCATGCTTTAATAATTTTAGCTCAGCTATGGTAGTTTCTTCTGTTCAGAATATTTAATATGCGATAAGTCTTTTCAAATTGGAAAAATAAATATGAAAAGGTCAATGGTTATTTCAGAATAAAGGCAAACAAAAATAATAAATGTAAGAAAAACAATTTAGTCAAATCACCTTTGATATTTTCATTCTATGTAGTTACATTTTAAAAATAAATTTTTGATTCTTTTTTTCTTTCGCCAAACTGTTGTTTTATTTGTATCATTTTTTTCTTTTATAGAAATGCTGAAGTAATTAATTTTAAATGACAAATTATTTGCATCAAAGCCGTCGCAATTGAATAATATTGTGCGTTTTGTTTGAATGTAAAATTAATGAATTCTGTTGCGCACAACTGAATGTTGTATAAATCAGAGTGTAAAATTTAGTTAGTCTCGTTTATTGCATCACGTATACAAATATTATATACGTCAAAGTATTTTTGATATTATTCTTTATCTTTAAATAAATATAATCTATTTTCAATTTCTAATTTCTAACAATTTAAACAAACGATGTAATTTAGAATAACACAATGGCTGGACCAACAAATCACTAGACACCACAAAAACAAAAACACCTAACTAGAATTGCAAATCCTTGCAGTAAAGCAAACACTAAAATTTGTTGAAATATAATTGTCTGCATTTATTTTTTTAGTGCAAATGATACTATCAACGCTACTGATAGGAAATGGATCTTTACGTATGCTTAGAATTTGATTAATACAGTCACGATTAACTAACTAACTTCTACAAAACGCGGAAAACTAGCTCGGAAACAAACACGCGAGCTGGCTGGTAGTACGCGTTTCTATAATAGATGTCACGACGGTCAAACGCAGCGCGAGGTTACCGGCATATAGTAATTGAGGTTAGACCCATGTTAGACCAGTGTCGTACACGTTTTATGTGCAAGTTTTCATAGTTTTCATTCATTTTAATGTTCATTTAGCGCTGGTGAATTTTTTTACAAATATGTCTTTGAGGAGCATTTGTGTGGTGAAAGGGTGCCGTGCAAATAACGAAACGTTTAATGTACATTTGTTTAAATTTCCCAAGAATAAACAAAGGTAAAGGAACAAAAGTTTTGTTACTTCCGATTAAGTATAATGATGTATTGATATAATAAATATTGTAGATGTGAAGAATGGGCACGTTTTAACGGAATCTATGATGTGCACCAAAATAACTTAGATGTGTTGGTGCAAATGTGCCCAGCACATTTTGAAGACCATCTCATTAAAGACAGAAATAAGAAATGTCTTGCTGCAAATGCGATACCAACAATAATAACCCAGCAAGCAGCAGAACAAGATACAAGTCAGGAGCTGTTAGGTATGCCTATCTACTAAGCTTTTAATAAATATTGTAGTAGTATTTACTAATTCGACTTATCTAACAAAGACTGTTAAGTAGTTCATTATTTATACTTTTGAAATAATCACAAATATATATTTATATCATTACTAAAATTATTAAATTGCAAGAATGATATTGTAGTATCCCTATTTAAGAATTTTTTAATACTTTAATTTTCTATTGTAGAGATAAACGATATTTCAAATGATATAATTTAAATATAACAAATTTAAAGCTATTTCTAAATTTAATAAACAAACAGGTGTTGTTTAAAGTAAGATTATAATGCAATGGTAGCCTTTCTAGTAATTCATAATGTCCATAAATAAATCTACGTACGCCACTGATACAAGCGCAGCGCGACCAGTTTGAAATACGGTACTACCAGCCAGATCTTGGTTCAAGGTCACCGGCCGGCGTTTGAAAAGAACAAAGGATTTTTAAAGAGTTGGCTTACTTGTCAATATCTATACGCTGACAATTCATCAAACAAAAGTTAAAGTTTTTCGTTTTTGAATTATAAGCTGTCAAAGCCAACACAACTTTTTCTTAATTTTCTAACTACGTCTCACTGAATCTATCAATCGCAATGAAGTTTGGTATGTTGACTCGTGGAGTTAAGGTGATCTTTTTCTTGAAATACCGATGAAATTGATCATTTGGAACAGAGTTTTACACGCACACCTCTTCTCGAAGGCCAGTACTCTTCAAAAAGAGGTGTGCGTGGAAAACTCTGTGTTCTAAATTATTAATTGCATCGATACCAAATTTCATTACGATTGATAGATTCAGTAACACGCAGTTAACAAATTAAGAAAAAATTGTGTTGAGTTTGACAGCTTATAACTCGAGAAACTTTTTACCTAATCCTTTTTCGATGAATCGCCGTCATTTGTTCTCCAGAATCAGTGATTAAGCGTTGTCGGTATTATTACGAGATACACTGTATAACTCAGCTTTTTTTGTGGAACGTACTTTTAAGTTACAATCATAATTCAAAGAAAAATGTTTTAATGGGAATTTTGCTCCAGTTATATTTAAAGCAAACAAATATTTCGGAAATATCAGAATTTGCTTTTTGTATCCCTAATTAATATTATTAATTACGATATTTAAAATTATGTTTGATCATAGATCAAATTACTTTATCCGAAAGTTCAAGGACAAATATATTTTGTTAAAGTTAGAAACAATCTTTGAGATCTATTAAATCTGAAAAATTATCTAAACATTTTAAATCTAATTATATGCATAACATTTCGTCGGATATACTGAAATTACAAACTGTCTTTCCTGTTTGTTTATATCCTATAAAGTTTAAATCCCGAAGCAACACAGGTAATTATTTAACTGTTTATGCATGTATAAAATTGCAACATTAACAAAGTTCTATACATTCAAATCTAACAAGTTTGTGTTCAGTTCTGAGTTTGACGGTGCATCACCGTTGCGGAAAGTGGTTTGAACGTCATCAGGACACTGCGACGGTTTAGCGCAATGTGTTTGTATGCCACACTTTGCTTTAGGAGGTGAAGCCACAAATTACACTCCTATTATTAATTATTGTTTGAAAAGGGGACCACCAATGGGGCCACTATAATGTTATACACTTTAAGGTGGTATTAAGTGATATTAAATTATGACATTAATTAATTAACTCAAATTACTGTATGCAGAATGCACTGTAGTTAGTGTACTTTGTCCTTAACAAGATTATAAAGGTAGACTGCGTTAGTGTTACTAATATTACGTGTAGAGGATTTGAAGTTCATTGTTATTTTATAATTTATGTGTATAAAACATGGCAAAGGAAGTATAAAGGGATTACATTTAAATTACAAAAACTCGTTAATTTACGTTTTTGCATTCTGTTTTTAAAGAATACACCAACTTCTAAATGAAGATCAAAGGTATGTAATGTCAACCTCGTAAACCTTACGAAATCCCTTTTTTAATTTATTTTGTACTTAAAATGGTGAGAGGAGAGCATGCTCGTCTGTGTACTCTATATTAAACGTTCTTTTATCTTTAATCTTATGTTTTTGCTAGAAGTTTATTTCAAAGGCAAATTCCCTTCTTATTGCCCAAAGAGAATTAAAGTAAATTCTTAGATTATATTAGTTTTAAGAAAAGCTTTTCTAAAATTATATTTGTAACTTTCCACAAATTTGATTTGGCTTAATTCCCTAAATTAATAATTAATATTGATTTCTTAATAATAAGGTACTTACACTAAAGTCTTGTTACAGATACATAGAGAATGTTTGATTCTGTTCAGAATATAATCTCAATAATTAATATATGCTGTTCAAGTAACAATCGCTGTAATCAAAACTTACCATTCCTCTATGGTCAAATCAAGTGATCACGACTACGGAAGATCCTTTCCTTTCTTTCCTTGTACTAGCACCGCACCGTAGTAAAACCAAATAAAGTAATAGCAATTATGTCAAAACTTCCAAACTTTAAAACTGTCACATTAAAATGTATCTATGAACTTTTCAAAGAAGTCGCTAAATCTAACCAAAATACTACAAGCGTTTGCCAATTATTGGATGGTATTTGTTTTACGGTTGAACAAGAAACGGAAACAAATGGAATGTTGCAAATCTATTTAGTTAAAATTCGACATAGGTGCTCTGAAACTACGCATATTGTGACAGGTGATTAACTATACCAGGTGTATACCTATGAAATGAGACTTTCAGCTATTAGACCACAGATGTCGCTAGGAGTATTTTTAAACTGTCCCAAATGTCTTATTTTTTTCGTCTGTCATCTGTCAACAATATTCAATTCATTGTTTGTGATGTTTCATACAACAACGCATTTTTTTCGCTCTTAAAAATGTCGAATTTCGTGCCTTCAAACTACGATTTGCGGACATCGTTGATTTTCTGTTATCAATTGAAGAAAAACGCTTCTCAAGCTCATCAAATGCTTATAGAAGCTTACGGTGGACATGCTCTAAGCAGAGCACAGTGCTTCAGGTGGTTTGAAAAAATTCCGAAGTGGTGATTTTAGCGTGGAGAACGAAGAACGTGGCCGGCCACCGAAAAAGTTTGAGGACACCGAATTGCAAGCATTGTTGAATGAAGATGATGGTCAAACGCAAGAAATGATGGCAGAGCAGTTGGGAGTGACCCAAAAAACCATTTGCAAACGTTTGAAAGACATGGGCATGATTTTAAAGGTCGGAAGATGGGTGCCGCATGAACTGACTGAAAGGCAGCAAGAGAACCGAAAAACCACTTGTGAAATGCTGCTCTCCCGGTTCAAAAGGAAGTCTTTTTAGCATCGAATCGTTACGGGTGATGAAAAATGGGTGTATTTCTCCAATTCCAAGCGTAAACGATCGGCCACAAGCCAAAATCAACGGCCAAACCAAATCGCTTCGGCCGCAAGGCAATGCTGTGTGTTTTCTGGGATCAGCATGGTATGATTTGGTACGAGCTATTAAAACCAGGTGAAACAGTTGACGGTGCACGCTACCAACGACAATTGGCCGATTTGAACAGCGCTATACACCGAAAACGCCCAGAATATGACGATCGACGTCACAAAGTAATTTTTCTTGATGACAATGCACCACCACATCGAACAAGAGCGACCCGGGAATTGGTGGAGACGTACGATTGGGAACCGCTGGTGCATGCGGCTTACTCACCAGACTTGGCGCCTTCCGATTATCATTTGTTTGCATCGATGGGCCACGCACTTTCCGAGCAGCGCTTCAATTCTCACGAAGAAGCCAAAAAATGGCTCGATGATTGGTTTGCGGCCAAAGACGGCCATTTTTTTGGCGCGGCATTCACAAATTGCCTGAGAGATGGGTAAAATGTGTCGCTAGCGATGGCTATTATTTTGAAGATTAAATTTGTAACCATTTTTTGTTAATAAACGTTTAAAATTGAAAAAAAAGTCTCATTTCATAGGTATACACCTAATAAACTATGACATCGAAAAAAAGACCGCGCGAATTTCTAAGAAAAATAAGTCTTTCACAACCACTGTTTGAGACAAAACCACGCACTAAAAAAATTATTTAAAGAGAAATAATGACTGCTTTTAGGGAATAAGAGTTTTAAAGCAGTTGTTCTACTGAAACTCCAAAGACGGTTACAGCAGAATAACAGAGGGTATCTCGTTTGTCATAAATATTTAATATGTAAAGTTCTTATGTTTTTAAAAACCTGATTAGTAACACAAGTAAGAACTAGATTTTTTTAGTTTTTTTATTTGGCAAAACCTAATAATTACACTTTTTTCTATATTTGAATAACTATTCTTTCATGTTAGTTCACGTTTATTATTGCCAGACGTTCTTCTGCAGTTACTTGGAAGAATGAGTAATTCTCTGCAATTTTAACAACGAGGTATTATTACTTTTCGCATTTGAACGTGTCAGTTCTAACCAGTTCTCTTCACCTTCTATACTCTTTTTAGGTGTTGAACTCCATAGCTTTTAATGTTTGTTTTTATCTTTTTGCAGTTTATATATTAGATTTTCTATATTTATTGTTTTAAGGATTTGCTTCTTTCTTATCCAACTTTCCTCGATAGTATAGAACAACATCAAGATTTTATATTATTTGTATAACTTTTAACTATTTGGTAAATGAGTTTTACGACTTGTTCTTGTTCATTCTGATGTGGTTATAACTTTTTTACCGGGTCTATAAACCTTGCTTTACTTCCCTTTTTAAAATTTCGCAAATGTTATCTCCCGAAACTTTGCTACGTGCCTATGAAGTACAACTAGATTTTGATCATTTTTGACCATATAAGCACATTACACTTAGTCGCGCTGTTATTTTGGGTATAGAACTATTACTGTTCCTCCTTTATACCTGACTTAATAATTATGTTTTTCTAGAACTTTTTCAGCAACGCGTAACAGTGATATTTCGCGGTAGTTACCATATTCTTTAAAGTCATCTTTCTATAACTGAAATGCAGAAAGTGAGGTATTTTTCTTTTCTAGGTTCCCTTTAGTACTTTAACATTTCCGATGTCAGTTCTACATGTTCTCTTATGTTTTTCATTTTGTTTCCTTTATTTTTTTCTTATTCTGGAAAGTTTAATAAGCAGACTAAAAACATAGTATTTACATCTACATATAAATATCAGCTCAATTGACAATACATTCCGAAAATTTAGTTTACTAGCTTCTTTAATATTTATTGACTGTAATGCAAACTAATAGCTGTCAGTATCATTTTAATTTAGCATCCATATTCAAATTAAGCTTATGTTAAAACGTTTTAAACAAAAGGTCATCAAACACAAGCTAAACGAATTAAGAATCATTCTTTGTTTGTCCACCCCTGCAATTTGCTGCTGCTGTCATTGAGAAATAACTGACAATGTTCAGTGCCGTTAGCCATAATGTCACCATTTTTTTGTCCGTTTTCAAACGAAATAACTGAATTTGATATTAGAATGGCTTTTTGTGTAAATGTATTTACATACATAACAAGTACACTTTTAATTTTAAAACAAAACGATATGATCTAGCACATCATTTCCATGTTTTAAAAGGGACTGTCACTCATTAACTATTTTTGTACTAGAATCTTTTTCAGCAAACTGATAAGAGATTCCTCGTTGTATATCAGATGCTGCCTAATTAAAATTCCTAATTTTCTGGAGCGTTTTTCAAAACTAAAAACTCCGTAAATATGAATACGTAATCAAAATCTCGTCCGAAAATTATGCAGATTACGTACCGCATTTAAAAATCTATACACGACAGCTTTGTTTGTTGTTGTTGAATTTTTCCACCCTTTTGGAATAAAACTGAAGCTAACAAACATATATAGGTCGATTTATAGCTATCCGCATTCGCCAATTTCAAATCGGAATCAGATTTTGCAACTTTAATTAAATGATCATTATTACAACTCTGAAAATGTACAGTTTGTTGGGATGGAATTCGTTATAGTAAACTCATTTAATTCAATGTCCTTTTTTTAATCAAAATATTGAAACTTTCTTGCCGTAAATACCAATATTTGCATATTCTTCGAGTGCAACTTGCAAAAATATTTTTATTGCAACCATCTGCTGCTACTCATACATGCGCGTTTTATTTTCAGGTATATTGAAGTTGGCCTTCTATATTAGAAAACTTAGGAGAAACTATTTGTTGAGAGTGTGCTGCGTATTTTCATCTTAGAGAAATGAATATTATTGAAAGGTATTCACGGTTGATTTCAATATGCATGGATCCGTATTAATTTTGAAAAGCTTCTTGACTTCTATAAATTGACTTCTTCAGAAAACCTTCCGAAATGTAAATCAGTTTCAAAGTTATTTTATAGTATTATCAAGAAAATTCATTTCCTAACTTGAAAAGCTTTTCTTTTTTTAAATGTAAATTTATATTTATGTATACTGAAGTCGTTTCTCTTTTCATTTCAACACTGCATTTGTTTCCATGCATCAAATTTTTTAAATCAGGTTTTTTTCTGCAAAATGCTCATAAACTCAATAATTCTGCTCTAACATCAACAAACAAAAGCTAAATGGGAAGTCAGAAAGTTTCTTCAATACGAATTTAATGGAAGAACAAACTTCTAGCACTACTTACATCAAAACTTATATTCAGAAAGTAAATCTTTTCATTTATTTCTTGTTAACGCGATAATTAACTACGAAAAAGCTAATTTTTTATGTAGAATTAAAATTCTGTTACAATAAAATGAAGAGTTCTCGCGAACCTTACTGTGATAAATCTCTCTTAACGAAATCTGTTTATGTCACTATAAATGATTTATAGGTAATATTCAAATAACGTCGTTATTTAGACTCGTTCAGAATTTTCACAGTTTGATATAAATTCTTATTTATGCTTTTTAGATCCAACATTGATATGTTTCTGTCATTTGTTTTTATTCATAGAAAATGTCTTGGACGCTGAATTTTATTGATTAAAAAATTAAATTATTTTAGTGTTCACTTTGTCACACGTCTGAAGTACATAATATAGAAATAAGACTTAATGAGAAAGTTAGAAAACCTTAAAGCATTATTATCTCGAATAACTAAAAAGAATCTCGTTAGAATCCGTTAAGATTTTATTTTATGATACACAGTGTGTTTCTCGAATGGCGAAACCTATATTTTTGATATGGAAGATATTCTGATAAGTAGATCCAAATATTCGTTTAATGGTTTATGAACTCATCAATCGAGTTCCAATATACAATATCCAATATGAGTTAAGCAGTCAACATTATTTCACTTGGTGGATCACCATTTTCTAATTACGATTATTATAAATATTCAAAATTGTTTTGTTGTCTGTTATCATGAAAATTAAATTTGAAAACGCATTTTGGATCAAACTTGGCTGTCGATACTTGCGGCTATGCCCAACTCTTATATGTATACAAGAACTCTATGCTTCAAGTAATACCAATTACATATATCTGTCGTTTATAGAATAGTTAGATATATCAGATTTTTTTAAAAGAATACTGCCTATTCAGGAGAAATATAGAAGTGATTCATAATAATAATACTTAATTTAAAAGTTTACATAATTTTTGTTAGGAAAATATTCATTGAATAAAAGAAGATAGATTGCTATACAGGATGTTTACCACTTCACACTTCACGGTTCGATCTGAATTGAGGAAGTAGTCGGACCTTAAAGCAAATAGCCTCTGATGTGATGCATTGCATGGTTAAGTTTTTATTATTCTTCTTTACAATAACAGTATCCTTAAAAACTTTTGTTTAGTTTTGCCTTATAAGCAAGAGACTTCTGTTTTCAAGTGTGCACCTGTTTCTGATAGAAAATATTCCTAAATTAATTCCAGACGTTTCTCACTAAACAGGTTCCTACCTATCTAAACCTTTGAAACATCCAGTAGCGTTTGTTCGTGGAATGACTGCCATCAATCAAACAAATGAACTCTGAAAACAATTATTCTTATTTTGCTTTGTGATATTGATTGACATTTTTATAATACCGGGTGGATATAAACAAACATGCCCTGTTTAACAGTCAATATCTTCTGACAGGTATCTGATATTGATCTCAAACTTTGATCACTTATAGTCATAAAAGTAAAAAATAAATACTTAGAAAGAAAATCATTTATTGATCAAAAAACTGAACAGCTAAGTACTAAAAATGAACAACAAAAACATGTTTTTCCAGAAGTAAATTTTATGAGCGTATTAACTTTTTCTGTAAACGCTTTGGATTTGTCCACCATTTGTAAACTGTGGTACAGACTTTCTAATTACATTTTAAGACTTTTCTCACTACAACTCTCAAGTTTTCAGAAAGTTGTCGGCGGCCGCCATTCATTTGCTCTAGCAAACAAAGGCACATTTTCTTCTAGCAAATTAACCATCAACTCATTTGGTTTAAGAGCTGTTTACTGCTAAACATTCCCTTTACCACCAGACACCTGCTTTTTGAACTAATAAATTTGAAAGTTTCTAGCAGCGTTGTTTTTCAATATTAAAAAGTAAAACTTCAGAAAAGCATTTTTTAATTCATTGACTCAAAATCTCTAAAATCTCTTTAACACAAGTGAAGATATTTAACCTCAAAACGGAACGCATCTTTTTATAGCCACCTGGTATACCCATTTCAAATTAGATTAGTATGGTAGAGAAAAACAGCTATATTTATTTTACTTTCTTTAATGTTACTTTGAATGAGCAAATTATCCTTATAAAATTGTCATTGCAAGTATTGGACGAAGACTGAAGATCATAACTTCTGGTTGAACCTCAGATCAAGTCAACTTGTTTATTTATGCTTCTGATAATGATATGTATTATATCAGGCAAGTAAGTCAGGGTTATATAAAGTGAAAATATGTTTTATTGTAATTTATTAAAAACAGCCGGACGATTCAGATAGCATGCGCCAACGTATTTTGGTTGGTTCTTTTGTAGCAATGAAATCAAATGAACTCTTTAGCTAATTAATAATTTTCTTTGTTTTCCGAACAGAAGTAGCAAGCTGCTATTTTCACAAATGTAAACCTGAAGACTAGATTCGGGACACGCAAACACTGTACTTTAAAATAATCCATATTGTTTGGGCCTGGATTGAGCTTTTTGAGTTGGTTAAGTTTTTCAACCCAATTGGACCTTATGGACCTCTCGCGCTTTTTGAACAGATTAAGTTTATCATGAACATAGTTTTCGGGCTAATCGAGTTTCACTGGCTGATTGGTTAATTTTTCAAACTGACCAAGTGTTTCTTGTAAACAAGTCCCTTTCTTCTAAAAAGATGCTAATATTAAACTCAGAGTAATTTTCAATTCTAAATTGTAACTTCAAAACGTTGATACGGTGAAAGTTAACGCTGACGGTTAAAACTTCCCGAGCAAAGAACCTGCACGGGTCAGACTTTTATTAGGGTTTTTCCTTTTTTGCATTGGCTAATTCCTCTAGACAAACCAGCTTTTTAGGAAGCGGAGCATCAGGTTTTCGTAAACCTGTGGGTTTTTTTAGATCAAGTCAGACCTAACATGCTTCGGTTCGATCAAGGCTCTATATCATGATGCTAATATTTTTGATTATGGCTAAGATCATATCTACTGCAATTTCTCAAGCTAACTCCAGAGCCAATTTTAGACAAGACAACGTGATTTTGACGTTTTTCTGTAACTGTTAAAGCGGACAAGTATCCGTATGTAGATCCGTCATGAGTTTTTTCAAAAATCGCTTGAAACAAGAAACAACTTCTTTTTGTCATACAAGATTTCTGTTAATGTCTGATACATGTATTATTTAATTCCATGCACTGAGTTGCAGTGCCTACCTCGTCCCTTAGGAGATTGCTCGATGCGCTGAGAACTGCATTATTGATTTTCAGAAAACTTAAAAATCAATCCTTTTTAGTAACTATTTCATGAAGAACGTTTCTTTGTTTAGTTTCGATAAACTCTTCAAACTCTTCAAGATTCATATTTCCCGTCTCTAGAGAATCTTTACGTCTTTTTTTACTTCGAAGAGCTTTGAAGTAGATAATCACATCATACACTGTAGAAAAATCAGATATTTATATATCAATACGTTTATGATACTGTTATTTACTTTAATGCTCTTGATTATTCAATATTCAGAGTAATAAACTCGGAAACAATTGAAATTTTCTGACTTTGGTACTTCTCTGTCTGTGTTAATTTGAAAAGGCAATTCATTTATTTGCTTAGTAAGTAACCCTACTTGGACATTTCTAATGGAAATACATTTATAGAGATGGTGTTATTTACCTTAAAAGATTGCAAAATCATATATACATCATCCTAATGAAAAGGTTCTTTTCTCTCTTTCTTTCTCATCTTCCCTTTCCTGTCAAATTAATTATTTATTCGTCCAAGGTTGATAGCAAAACTATAGTAATATTTTGATACAAGTGCTCTGTCATATCACATTCAGGCAAATTTGAAGCACAAGCTGCTATCCAAGTGCTGCAAAAAAGGTCGAGCGCCTCAGAAGGGACAGTGCACGTGTATCGAACAACTCTTTTGTAATCGTTTACACAAAATGAAAAAAAACATTAATTTACTCTAAATTTTGAGGTTAACCTAGACAGATCTAAAATTCGATACATAAATTGTAAATATTTATTTAGTTATATATCGGGTGTCCTAAAGCACGAATTACCCAATTGCTTATGACAACAAAAGTAATGATCGTTGATTTATTCATGTGGATCAGTGATTAAGTAACAACTGCAACTGCAACTATCAAATAATTCAGTGTAAGTCTGTTAAAAAGTCAATTATGTTTACATAGGAACAGAAAGAGCTTTTATTAAAAGGTTACTGCAGAAACGGCAGGAAGTTGGATAATGAAGAATGACAATATTCGGTTGAAAATACTTTTTAATATTTTTGACGTTTATAATAATAAAAAATTAATTTTTGCTCGACTACCTGTAAAGTTAGTGCTTTACAGCTCGTTGTCAATGTCAAAAGTTGACACTTATAAACATTTGCAATAAATTCGACGTATCGATGTTATAAGCCGTATCGATGCTATAAATGAATTCATGGTACGCGCCTATGATCTTGGCCAACTTCACTTTTTAATCTGCCGTCAAAAGTTTTTCTTAATTATTTTCTCTAAAATACGATTGTGCAAAACATATTGCATATATCTCGAATGTAAAGGGACTTTTTTGAAGAAGTAGGAAGTTTATGGTAAATACGAGCAGTAGCGAGTATACAGGGTGTATCCTTAATGAGGGAGTAATCTGTACACTGCGTGAATCTACATTGAAATCTGAATAAAAAATTTTTTGCCATACATTCAGTTTTATAAATATGGTCAATTAAAAGTTTTTAAACCCAAAAACGTTGCATGCTATTTTACTATTAATTGACCATATTTATAAAACTGTGAATTTATGGCAAAAAATTTTTTATTCAAATTTCAATGTAGATTCACGCAGTGTACAGATTACTCCTCTATTAAGGATACACCCTGTATAAATAACTATTATGACATTTACCGTTTATTATTTAATAGTTTGGTATAATAAAGATATGCGGTTCTGAATCCGTATGTTACTATGTAACTCGTGTTTCAGAACAAACGTTATTATTTTTTCGTCTATGTATCTCACAAAACGATTATAAAAACAAGCATAATGACTTGATCGGCACGGATTGACTCACTAATTAGTTAAACTGTATGTTTTCATTATGAATTTGTTTTTGTCACCGTTTGATGAATGAAGTGTGGATCTCTATACAAATTTTTATCTCAAAGTGTACCATTTTCAACATTTTTTTCTATAGAAGAAAATGTAAAAGAAACTACAATATATAATTTGGGTAAAATAGTATTTTGCAAAATCTTGAAATGTCAGTACTGATTTTCAAACACTCTGATTGTACGGTATCTTGAAAACGACGTACAATATTCAGATTTTTTGATAGAACTTGATTTGAGTATATGTATCATTCGCACCCTGTATCTAGGAAACAGTGCGTTCTAGAACATAAGTTCATAGAGGTGACTAGGTTTACGTTTATAATCTGCGGTGTAAATAAGTATTTCCATCCACCTTGTATGCTAGTGATTCTTGATTCGATTGCTAAAGGTACAATGAACTTTCGTAACAAATCAGGTAGGGATCTTTTTGTTGTAGACTCCTTACTTAAGCTTTTCTACAATAGTCAAATTAACGTAGAATTCATAGTTTCATTTAAATAAAATCAATATAAGCCATCTAAATCAAAACGATCGACATACTTGTCTTAAAGTGGCCATCTGTTTGCCTGATTATTTCATCTATTTGATGGTATGTTCTTGCTGTAGTAAAAACTCTATTTTCCTATTTTCCATTCAGAGAGTGTAGCTCATAGAATTAGGAGAAAAGGGGATTTTAGTAAAAAGTTTTTGTATAACTTTATTCTGCATATTAATACATGGAAGTATCAGTAATGATTAAGTTGAATGCATAAGGCGGTCAGTGTTTGATAGTAATCAATACATGTATGTAGATAGAAAATAGCGTGAAGGAAACAAAAAACGAAGGTTTTACGATGCAAACATTTTTTACCGAGAAAATGCGAGAGGTCCGTTAAATATTAACTATAATGAAAATCGATGAGAAACCTAT
>VTPC01090168.1:6156-121604 GCA_011009095.1 Ignelater luminosus
TTTTTTTTGGGGAGGGGATCTAATAATAAGTATGCGTTGTTTATAATTATAGGGAAATTCGCCAAATTGGCTCGTATCAGATACCTGCTCTAAAGTTAGTTTCTGTTGATAAACTTGCCTTCAGAGGAGCCAATGCAGTCCTTGGGTGGCCCCTATACCTATGTATGGGTTATCCAATAATTTCCTCTTCAAGAGTGGCTATGTAAAGTGAAAACAAGTCATGACATGTCAAGTTTTGATTTGAATTTGTCAAAAATATCAAATTTTATGACATGTAAGTAGACATACCTTCATTATTGTATGATCATTCTTATGTAAGTGTTGTACTATTTAGATATACAGAATGACAATTATGTTTGGAGCCAGTTAAATTATCCCCCAATTTAGTACAAAAGCTAAGAAATTATATTTAAAGTATGTAATTTACATTAACTATTGTGTACTAAACAAAGCTCATAACTAAAGTTTAGTGCAGCCATCCCCTTCTCAAATCATAGGCCTTAAACGTCTTGGAAACTGTTCTCCGCACTGTATCAGCGTCTCTATCATTCCATGCAGCAATCAAAGACCGCTTCAGTGATTCGGTATTTCGCTGGGACATAGCACAGGCCCCATTCTTCAAACTACTCCATAAAGAATAATCAATCCAGTGAATCAAGATCGGATGAGTAAGGCAACTATTCTACGGTGCTAACGTAAGCTGGGAAATTTATTTCCGCACCACTATTGCACCTTTCGAGCTCTTTGAGCAGGAAGTGGATTCTGTTGGAAGATCCGTCGTTGTTTATCAAAGTGCTATAGACTCCGCTGAAGCAGAAAACCCTCAACAGTATATCGTGACGTATGAAAACAGAGGTATTTTACCATTTGATGTTATTCCGACCCAAACCAAACAGCAGCTCTAATCTTGATTAGATCTAACCTAATATTTCTGGTTTTCATAATCCCTTTGAACACGATTGGTTTCGTTTAACATAACTAATAGTTGTCTTTGCTCAGTGAAAAATTTCCATTTGTTTTACTTTCTGCAGTACTGATTCATGTTAAGGTCTTGTTTCTTTATTATTTACCCAGCTTTTTTGGTCATAGCCCTAGTCATTCGTTAATTTCTTATGAGTATAATCTTTGAACTTGAAATGCCATATCAACAAAATTTTTGAACAGTACATGGTGAAATCTATTACGTCTCGTGCATCTAATTATTAACTCCGATTCGTCTATTCCGATCTTACCAAAATGTAACCACTGTGATTTCTTAAAAAAAAAGCTGGTTTACTAGAAATGATTATTATTATTTACCTTCTTTGGAAGAAATCTTTGTTTATTTTGCCCTCTACTGTACCGATTTAAAGCTATGTTTCTTGATGAGTGTTACTTACCAGTTGATTTTGCTTACATCCCATCGATGTGTTGTGTAACTATAATCTCTGACTACACATTTGTCGCTTTTAATGCAAATGTTTTGATCAACTTTTTATGGATCAATCCTCCACCTCTCACTAAATTACGAATAACCACAAAACAACTTTCCACGTATTTTAGATTAACTGCGTGTTGAATCTGGTTTTTTGCCTTTTGATCACCAATATAGTAGCATGTTCAGTGAGTCTATGGGTTTTCGATAATTTTGTCCCTATCTTCTGGTAAGTGTTTGAACAATCTGCCTCTTTTTTTCCCTACTTCTACCAATCTTTCTTTTTCATGTTGCTTTGTGCGACTTCCACAGTTCAATCTTGTTTCTTTTTCTGTTTATGTGCAATTTTGACTTCTCTTACTTCTAGCCCTGCTGTTTTGTATCGACTTAAAAACTCTTCTACTTAGTTCTTCCTGTCCGAACTTTCTCATTCGGTTTATTTCTGACAGCAATTTGGTTCCACCTGTACTGTGTTGAGTTTTAGTCTTTTCATCATACTCGCTAGTGCGGCTGGTTTTAGAATGATCTTTCATAGAAGATGTAGCTAAATTGAAAAACTATCTTATTTTATCTTTCATAGCAGTTTTACTTTCTTAATAAATAAAGATACAACATTATATACACCTATACTCAGTTATTTTACAGCACCAACTATTCTAAGAATAATTTCAAAGTCCAAATTCTATACAGTAAACAGTAATGTAATAATAAATGCTGAAGGTAAAACAAAACGAAAGTCGATGTGTTTTATTGTCTTGCTTTAGGGCAAGCTTTTTTAGGATACTGGAGGCTTCTTTTAAACCAAGAACGGGACTTTTAGGAAAAAGAAATAACAGGTAATCAAATCTGTGAAAATTACTGTTTCATTACTCACCTACATTACTAAGTGAAATCACAGAAAACTTTAGCTAAAATAGACGACCTGGAGATATATAGCACGTTGCCTCTTGGTCGCTGATTCTGTCAAGTGTATTTTTCCATCATATTTACATATGGTAAGTGTACCTTAAGATAATTGAAATGTCAATATTGACTAGTATTAGATAATTTTGCTTTTTCTTTTTCACAGTAAAACACCCCGAACATCTTTTTATTATACTTCTCTTAGTAAGAATCTTCTTAAAAATCAAATAACTTTTTGTCGACATTTTCTCTTAAGTACTAACAAGTGACGTGTTACATTATTGTTGAAGTCTTGCCGAGGGCTTCAATGAAAGCGAATACGATACTTTCTGCTATTGTAAGTGGCTACAATTTTGATAACATTTTGGATAATCATGGTCAAAATGTAAAACGTACTACCATTTTTTTATGACATACTGAATCTAACGTACACCTTTTTGCATAGATAATGTCACAGTACATTTTGTCAGTGAAAGGACTAATTAAATGCACAGATTCTGACTTAGCATTACAAATTAAATTATTTAAGAGCCCAAAAGGCGATTTTGCATGTACTTCATACAAAATAAATTTTTTATATTTGGTTGAGTATTTTATCATCTATACTACGACATTATTTATGCAAATAGCTGTACAGCCCCGAAGTGAATATTAGAGAAAGATGCTTTGCTTACAGTAATGCAGAATTGCATATTACTGTATCTATTCATACTTGGGTAAATCATTCAGTCTTAAAATATTTTTAAATTCGGGTGATTCATTCTCACTAATTACAGTTGTGCATATTTAATTAAGAGTGTGTTTCAGTAGATTAGGTAGATTAATAACGTAAAGTAAGGTAATAAAGAATCTAGGCATTTTGTTATCCAACTTCCTGTTCTGAGTGTAACAGATTTATACCGAAAATTTAAGTTATTTATTTTTTAATTACTAGATAAATGTGATATCTTACTATATATATTAATATCTTACTCGTTATTAATTAATATTTTATCTTAACCGGTACAGTTTAAAAAATTAAGAGTCTTGTATTACTCTTTGTAGTCGCGCGCTGTGTATAGAAAAATAAATAAAATTTATTTATACAACACTCAACAGGTATTTTTCGTTTCCAAAATGCTTAAAAAACATCGTCTAAGCTTTTACTGCAACTAGTGCTACTTTCGATGAGTGGTTTGCAAGTGGTAAAGAGCAGTGAATAACGTAATACAGAGTGCGACTTCGCGTGTCAATGGTTTCAATGGAGTAAAGTTGGTTAGAATCGAAATCGGACAGTAGTAGTCGTCTTGATGGTATGGGGATGTTGAATGGTATGAATGGTGTCATTGTGGACCACTTAGCGATTCAAAAGATGCGTTACAAAATATCAGCCGTCCAATTGTTGTAGATTTGTCGAAAGGGCATAATCCTATTGTGTTCTCTTAAATGCTATTGTATCGCAGCGACAGCCTAATTATAGAAAATATAACTATAAATAACGTTTTAACAAGTGGATGTAATATGTTCATTTATGATAAGCAGTTTCGATTCTTTAGTAATATCCTTCAGGAAGTTTTTTACGGGAAACTAACTGATAAATGGTTAAAAAATGAATTTTTCAAGACACAATCTTCCTTAAAGTGGTAAAAAAATATGTACATCCAAGAATCAACTTATCAATTCCGGTAAAAGTAATGAATCGTAAAATTACCGTTTAAACGAACGGAGTGTAGCGGAACGCGTAAATAATATAAAAGTCACGACACTGCGTCATTATCGGAAACTGCTTTGCATAAAGATTCACGATAGCAGCCGTCGACAAAATAGCGACTGCACTGAAAATTGGGTACTTCGAATTTAGTTTATTTTCAGCAAAATTAGTATTGATTTATGGCGCTTTTGTGAGTGTATATCTGCAACCAGTTGAGTTCCCAGCCTTTTGTTTGAATTATTAGTTTTGCAGTTGAAGTGTGCCGTAGTTTCCTTTATTTTATTTCGCTCTATCTCCTTTCCAAGCATCCGTAACAAATGGAGCCAGGTTTTTGTTACGATATGAGAAGCAGAAGCTACAAAATATTGCAACCCCCGCGGATACACACACACATACCCTCTATCAAATGCCCCTTTTTATTGCATACACTCTAAAAATAAAAACAGCATTCCAGCTACTATACAGGAACAACTTTTCAGACTAGGTTCATTATAAAATAATTATCCTTGCGCTTGCTAATTCTTATTGTCTCTGTTTTGATTTTTCAATTTAATTGGAACCAATACAAGATCAACAAAGTCATTTAGCAAATATGACACTATCAGTAAGTAGACGAAAGAAGCGATTTTGTTTCTAAAACTGTTAGATAACTTACTTATTAGACCAAAATAGCATTTCAACTAAAACAAGTTTGTTGCAAGAAGATTATGAATATAATTAGCAGATTTTTCATTATTTTCTAGGTAGAGAAATGGATGTCACTTATTCCTTTGTTGATCACATAATAATGTCGATTTCAGACAATATCAATATGCAAAAGTAGTCAAGCTTTTGTTTTATTCATTTTAAAATTTTCAACTGTCATTAGGAGATTTGAAGTCCAGAATCTTTAGAAAAACATTGAAAATAAGTAATGACGCATTTTTTGGCAAAGGTTTTGGTGACCTGTCAATCAGAGGCGCAACTAGAATTTCTTTCGCCAGTGGCACTTATTTGTCTAACTGATTTTCTTTTGCCAGTTTGTACTAGTGAGACCATATCTATGTTGCTTTTGATATATTTTGTAACATTCTGTATATCTTTAATTATTATTTTGGAAGTTGTTTTGTCTGAGAAATTTCCGCTTCCTGAATTCGAGATTATAGAGTTCGCTACTTTCTAGTTACAGTGTTGCTCATAATAGCTAAAAAGGCAGTGATGCAGTGCTCATGGTATTCACTAAATTCAAAACACTGCTTGATATTTAAAATGTTTCTACTTTAGGTAATCTAGTTTTAGCCAAAATAATACCGTTATCGTTCATTAGTCTAAAGATGTAATTCGTCTTTGCACAGTCCTCATTTGTTTCAATTTCTGAGCCTCCAAAGATGCTTCTTCTCAAAATAGATAGAGTTCTTTGGAAGAAGAAGAAAAATCGAAACTCTTTGTTTCATTTTGAAAATGCAAATCTATTTTTCTTAATATACTATTTAAGGCATTAGATGTGGGATTAACACAAATCTTTCTGGAAAGCTTCATTTTTTTCGTCCTTCAATCTCTGAATTGCTGAGCAATTTTTGCAGTTTTTGACCAATTTACAAGTTGCCAAATCTATCACCTACATACGTCTCACGAAGCTATTCCACATAATGCATTCTCATTTGGTTTTTTGTATAGAAAGCGCATTCTTACCTGATTTTGTTGCTTGCTTCAAATATCGGCATCTCGTTTTCTAACGTTCTACTCGTGGCTATATTTCTCTCGGTATCGGTTTTCCAAGTTCCTGTTTTTTCGTGAATCTCTTACAAACACCTTGCTTACTTTATCTATGCTGTTTTGGCTTGATGTACGCCAAATGCAGTTTTATTTCTTTTGATCAGTTTTCTCTGGCTTAGACGTTATCAAAACCATTCAAAACCATTTTTCTGCAGTTTGCATAGCGTGAAACACATAGAGTTTCTTATGTATTGGCGTTATATGTTGCTAGAGTTGATAACCATAAAGCGGGATTGATATTACACTGATCGAGTATTAGAAGACGACGACCTTGATGCCTTAGGAATAGAAGTTTGCATCAAAAACAAGTTAATTATCCCAAATATACTGATAACTTCTGTCAACTCGCACATCCTTTTGAAATTATTTTTGTAAAAATCAAAACTAACACACAAGAGTTTTTGGCCTCAGATAACAGTCAACAGTCTTCAGGATATCTCATATTATATGCTTTCACGAATGAAGATACGTCTACTGAAACCAAGTCAAAGACACTTTTCTGTGCCATTTAAGACTCGGTCGTTGGTACAGGTATATTAGATGTTTTTGTGAAATTGCTACAGTTTACAAACTTATTCGAAATCTACTGATTTCATTATTGCCCTATTAGCAACTGAATGTCTTTCCAATTTGTTGAATTTGCATCTCTATACTGGGTTTGCTAGGATTCAAGAACAGAAATGTAAATGCAAAGATGGACCTTGTTTGACTTTAACAATAGATGGTAGTTTAACAAGTTGGAAAAGAATTTACTTGCAATTAGAAAACAGACGTTTACTTGTCAATTCATTTGAATAGACTTCTAGACTTAGATATGACCCGTTGAAGGTCCCTACTGGATGTAGAATTAGTTTATGCACCACAGGGATTTAATAGTAAAATTTCAATATCCAATCATTTGCTCCCCTAGTAATGCAGTATACAGGTAGCTTGAGAGGTGTCCAATTAAATCTGGTAAAAAATGTTTTTGTAGGATTGTTTGGTATGTGAAACTAAGTTTGCGACCTTGAAAGCCCTGGGAAAAACTTTTGGTAGGCGTAAAACCTCGAAATTCTTGCACTTTTTCAGTTTCTTGCTTATAACTCCTAAACGATGCCCCCTACAGAAGATTTTGTACGTTCCGAAATTAAAATAGACAAAATTTCCTGCAAAATGCACTGTGAAAGTCATGGAGTTAACCTTTTCCTACAGAAAAATTTGATAAAATTTTCCAAAAGTTTTATGTAAGCTGGAATGTATCTATATATTGGACTATAGCTTTTTTATAGAAAAGAATACTGCACCTGTCCATATGTATTTTAAACTGCAATTTCAGCAAAATCCCCAATGGCACGGAAACCAGTTTTACTACACCCTGTGTTTGCCTTACGGCAAAAATACTTTTCTCATGATCAATCCATGGTCTGGTCGAAAATAGAGCTTTGAACTTTTGACGCATGATGCAAGATCTGACGTTGATCGTGAAGGAGAACTTTTTGGCATAGAATACAAGCAGGCAAGAATGAACAGTAGTTCACAGAAATTCTAATTAACAATGAAGAGATGGGTAAGTCGGTAAAATACTTTTCAGCAGGCCACGCTTAGATCAAATCGTCTACCCAGATGAAGGAACAAGCTTTACTAGGGACTACGATCAACACTCTTCCTAGAAAGGTGCTAGAAAATTATGCATGAAATAATTTATGTCAAACAATCACGCAGTGAATTCAGAATTTTATGAAGATAGCTAAAGGATGCAAATAAAGCCAGAAATATGATAATATTTTGGAGTATACATCCATTCTAATTTCTTATGACCTTCTTTGATCAATCTTTCTTTTTGACTTAAAGTTGAGCATCTTGTTAGTGCTTTGTTTTCAACCAACTTCAAAACTTAAAATGAGCTAAGTGTCTTATACAAGCAAACTGGATAGTTTAATGAGACACCCTCGTTTGTGACATATTTACATACTTTAGGCAGAAAAGAGTACGGAGATAATTCTACATATTATTAATATCAAACATTAAAAGTTTGACGCTAATATTTTTTCCTGGATACCAACACCACAGCGAGCGTGACAACATCACAGGAGACATCGATTCAGCTTGGATGTAAAAGGAAGGCGAAAATTGATTATGCGTTGATTACAGGAAATTAAATACTATTACTACTAATCACTATTATTTTTTTGCTACGAATAGACGCAAACGGTCGGATAGATTCTCTGTTGTGTTCCTGACTAATTTATTATTTTTATCTTCTATTCGATTAGAACTTATTTTTTATTTAGTTCCTGCTATTATCTATTTTGCGACCGCTCTACAATTAAAATTAAATTAGACTAACGCCTGTCATTTTATAGATTTTTAGTCACTCGCTTATTTTAAGGGCCTTAGTGAACTTTCTTTTACTTCTAGAACATTAATCTCGAGTTTATTGGAGCTGTGATCTTCTTGATCTATTTAAAAAAATAAATAAGGAGGCACGTTAAAACAATTAAGATGGCTTTGCAATAGCAAAAACGTAATTGTTTCTGCTTTCTCTAAATAAGAATTTCAGAAAAAATCCTTTCTTGGGAATTTTTTTCACTACCTTTGCTTCCTCTGTGTAAGATTTTTTTAAACATTTTTTCGATTAAGATTAGAAATCAAGAAAACATCCGGTAATACAAAGAGCCATAAACAAAAAAAGGAAACATAAAGAAAATCCAAACTCGTATATAATAAAATAACAGTGTAGAGTTCTTTAGGTATGCGGGCAATGCCAGCAAGGAATGTCGGTTTCATTTTCAGCCCTATAAATCAGGGCCGAATCGCTTTAATAAAACATCTCCACCTTACCACTGTAGATTTGTCGCTGAAACACCAGCTATTTCCAAGCTCAAATATTTTTATGCGTGCACTTTGTCTAAAGGGATGGTCTCGTATTATTCATTACATTTTTTTTGTGAGGGGTAAAAAATACAAGTCAGCTCTTACGTCATAAAATATTATGTAGACGTGTATTTTTGATATACGTATAAAAACATTCTTTTTAGGGGTTTTAAGAGTCTCCTTTTGATCTTATTTTTAGAAAAGGGGGAAAGATTTTTAGGAAGTGAATTTGCAATAAAAATTATTTTTAATTTTAGAGTTTCTTAAGCACGTATACTTTAAACCCTTTTTTATGAAATATAAATATACATTATAACCATACGAATATAATAAGGAAAGAGCATCAAAGGGATAAGCAAAATCACTTTCGACAAACAAACTTTTTCCTCTTCGTTAGTCGTTACGCCACGAAAACTCAAGTTACACAACTTATAACTTTGTGAAGTTTATAACTTTAACTCCCTCTACAAACGTTGGCCAAGTTGTTGGCTCAGTTCCCCAAGTTTAGTGAACTTTTGCCTGGGAGTGTATTCTTTTGTTCTAACCAGTGATTGGTCGGTGGGTTTAGGTCGCGGGGTTGGTCTGGGGAACCGCGTCGAAGCCTTCAGCACTGCCTCTACGATGGGGGCACCCCCCCCTTCACACACAAAACTCACCCGATCACGTGCTTTCGTTGCCACCAAAAGGAAAACTTGTCTTAAAACTCCCCAGCATGATTTACAAACTCGATTCCCTCTTTCGCTCAGTTATTCTCTCTGTTTTCATTTGAATTTAATGTTAAAGAAAATTAATAAGTTTGGTAATTACTAACTTCCAAGATGTTTTTCAAGAAAGAAAATTAGAACGCTGATCGTGAATAACTTTTACTTGGCAACAAAATTAAATTTGCTATCATAATAATTTGGGAAGTCGATATTTCTCTTGTCATGTTTGGCTAAATTTATTATAAATACTAATTTCTATTTAATCTTATTTTGAGAGTTTATGAAGATTATCTTTAATGGTAACAAGAAAAGAACTGCGGATAAGTATACTAACGTGCTGTAATAAACAACAACGAAGGCTCTATATAATAGGTTTAATTTGTAAATATTATTAATAACTAATAAGTTTATGTAACATATTTGCTTAATTAAAATCAAGCATATCAAAATTGACTCTTAATTAGAGTGCATTCCAAAATAATACAATGACATGCACAATACAGAAAAGGAAAACAAATTTTATGAGTTGATTAACGAGTGCATACAGTAAACAATTTAATAGTTGCAATTTTTTAATGTTGATGGATTTCGTTTTTATTTATTCTTAGAACTGTTAAATATCAAAAGCAAAATGTTAAAGCGTTCGCGCAAACACGAAAATTCTCTATAAGACATCTGAATTGTTGTGATTCAGAGGAAATGAACAAACGCTTATTGAAAAGTGTACTTTGATTGAAAATATTAAAAGATATTTGGTTTATATTATTGTATGATAGTTAGTGAGTTAAGAATCAAGAAAAATTAGTAGCAAAAATTTGTTTTTACCTATTTTCGACAAACATTTTTAAAAAGGGCTCAAAAACATACGATGTGTCATCATATGTGATACACAACTGCGTTAAAAGAATTTCTAGCTTGATGCTAAACATGCATTATTTCCTATATAGGGTGTTAAAGTCTAAGACTGTAGAAAAAATTGTAAAACATATTTAACTAGTATTTATGTACGGTATCACTTATCTTCCTCGTCTTTCTAAATCCTGCTTGGTTTTCCGGTATTGGATTTTCCTTCATTTGTTTCAGCTTTAAATTAAATCTGCTATCGTTGAGTTGAGTAAGCAAAATGCTTCGATATTTATGCATATCCGTGTTCCATTTCATTATTCTAATATTCTTTACGTCAATAATTTATTAAAATGAGTTATCTCTTGCGTTGTGTTATTCGTTCCAGAAGCTTTTGAGATTTTAAATGGAGCACCCTGTACTTCCTTTATTCTCATTTGTATCGAATCACCAAAACTTTCTAAATGTCTTTATCTTTAATATTTACTTTGTGTGTTGTTTAGCTTGGTCAGAGTTGGCGTGACAATTCATTTTTTATTCTAAGCCATAATAAACAAAATAGAGATTCTTTTAGTTTTCCTGACCCTTGTTAGGTATGTAAACAAGATAGTTTAAATCCTTACTCATAATATCTTTTTGTTCCTGATCAGTCTTTCAGTTTGTTAGTCTGAAATATTGCAAGATCCTCCTGACCTATTTCCTCTTGGCCTTGCTTGGCATGCCTCTTCTGCTTGTCTTTTCCAATTCTTATCGAAAAGTCTTTTCTGGCAGTCATTTCTTTTCGTCTGTACACGTGTCCAAATGGTTTCTATATCTATCTCTTAATTCATCATTTGTACATCTTTTCCAAAACTATCAGTCTTGAAGACCATGATAAATTGTTCTTAGTATTTTCTACTCTCATAATTTTAGCTTAACGTTGTCCTATGTAGTCATTTATGTTTTTTACCAAAATTTGCTGTTAAGCGGATTAAGATTTATAAATACTTACTTTCACCAACTTAATCGGTTATTTCTTAAACCGTCTAAGTCACTTTTTGGCCATTTTGAGTTAGCTATGGAAATCTAGGGCTTAGAAGATTCCGCATCAATTGGTGCTTAAAACTTACTGGAACAGTGGCGGATAAGGAGTATCAGACCCCGTCACAATAGAGATCCCTCTAAGACCGGAAGAATCTCCAAAAAACCTTTTCAAAAGAGAAAGCTCTTCGCCGTTTACTAGAGATCTTTTTCATAGAAGAAATCCTACAATTCAAGCATTGAGATTAACAAACAAGAAAAGCATTGATGCAATAGCAAGGCAAAGTTTAATGATCTGTGGAATTGGAATTACGTTGATAAGAAACCAGCAAAGATAGAAACATCATCAAAATACATGGTTCTATATTTATAGTGCGTTGGCTATATTGTGTGATGAGAGTCACGGAGAAGTTATAGCAAAGAACGATTAGTTTGCAAAAAGCTAAAAAATGAAAAGTTACACCATGGGGGTGCAGTGCACTGAATACTTATTTGTGGATTGGAATGCATTAAGTACTATACGTTTTGATACATCACTCTTGGACTTCCCTTATGTAATATTAAATACTTCTGACTCATTAACAGTTTTTGGAACTACCGTAAAATACAAAAAGGAAAAAAAACAAATTTTGACTCAGAAGTTTTGAGCCTTAATTCGAAGCACCCCATGGAGTGTAAAAAAGACTTGAATTTTTACAAAATATTGACAAATGATTTTTTGTTTGTTTTTTCGGCTCCTAGAGCTCATTTTCACATATGAAACGGCATTAAAGGTGATCCCAACGAAACATTAAGTTTCAGGTTTGCAAAGTGTATATCCGCTATTGAAACTTAGCATGACTATCAATGTAAGGTTAGTCCCGAAATACATAGGAGAAAATTGAGAAGGTTGCTATGGCGACTGTTAACATTTTTTTAAATAAATAAACACACATGTCAACTCTTTAGTTACCTGTTAGCCAGTCAGTGTTAATTAAAGTGATCTGCCAACAATCACAATGAAGAACGAACCAGCTATTCCGAACTCGGTCATCGAGTTCTATTACAAAGACAGTAAATTTGATCAAAAGGCAACAGTTCAAAAGTTTTCGAAGCTGAATGTGCCCCAGAGCCGGATTTATCGTGTGATGGATTATGTTGGATTATGTTAATCATCCTTCGAAGAAGCTCAACAAGCAAAAACCGGGCCGGAAAAAGTCTGTTACGACCCCCGCTTTGACCTCCAAAGTGGACCGCCTCTTTTTGAAGCAGCCTAACCTGGCTGTGCGTGCTGCTGCCGAAAAGCTCAAGGTCAGCAAGACAACCGTAGATTGGCCTGAAGGGGCGCAAAAGAACAGAGATCTCGAGGAACCGTCCAAATGAGCTTGAAAAAGCAAAAAGCAATTGCAGGAAGCTTTACCGTCAGACCACTATTTCTGGCGGAAACTCTTTGATGGTCATAGATGACGAAACTTATGTCAACTTGGATTCAAGCGAGATGCCTGCAAACCAGTACTACACTGAATTGCCAGGTCGCCCAGTCCCTATAGAAGCTAAGATCAGGCAAAAATCAAAGCATCCAAAAAAAGCGCTTGTTTGGCAGGCTGTTTCATCTGAAGGACATTTGTCTCCAGCTGTCGTGATGGAATCGCAGAAAGGCGCTATGGATGGCGTGACCTATCATGATAAAGTCTTGAAACCGGTTTTGATCCCTTGGTTAAAGTCACTAGAAATCGACAAACAAATCTTGTTCTGTCTTACAAAGCACCTGCTCACTACGCTAAAGATACCATCGATCTTCTGAATCAGCATAAAATCAAGTTCGTGGCAAGAATCGACAATCCATCAGCAACTTCACAAATCAGACCAATTGAGAGATTTTGGGCTATGGTCAAGGCAGAACTAATCAAGCGTAATCTACATGCAAAAAATTAGACCAGGATCAGTAAATTTGTCTGGGAGAGATCTGGTACAGCGCTATTTCAGAACTTCACAAAGAGGCTACTCATTTCCGCTTGCGAAGGACCATATGCTGCTATTTTTACTTAATTTGTATTTCAAATCTCAAAAATTTTCATTGTTAAAAAGAATTTCTTGATTTTTTATAACCGTTTAACAATAAAACCAATTTTTTCAACTCTCCTATGCATTTTGGGGCTAACCTTATCCTCACTATTTATTCTATGTCGAAATATAGTATACTTTTTGCATAGATACTCAGGTTTACAATTCTTACCAAATAATTCTCTTACAACTTCCAAATGTTGCATTACTTACTGATTGTTTTGCGCTAAGAATGTCATATATTTCGGTTTTGTTTCGCTTATTTGCAAACTGATGCATCTGATAGCTCGTTCTTTCAAATTTTCTAACAGAGTTTCTGATTTTTCCTTAGGTTCGGCTATTGGTTATCAATATAAAGTCATTAGATTAATAAGGAAGCATTCATCTCACCGAACTTACATTACTGATCAGAGTCATTCGTACCAGTATGGTATTTGCCTTCTGTAAAACAAACTCTTTTTTTAAACTCGTAGACGTAGAACGATAAGTCTATGATTATCCATGACTTACTGATTATCTTTTTTATGCATTGGATAAGTATATTATTGATAATACTTTTGGTAGCTTTTTATCGTGTCTGCATTATTAGATTAAAACTATCTTTAGTTAGATGCCCTTGAACAATTTATTTGGAATTCGATCAAAACAGAGTCGAGGTTTCTATTGGTTCCAATAATTCTTGTCTTCGTTCTTCTATTGTCGATTTTTCTACTTTCTTTCGGTTTTTGTAAACCTCATTATCTTTCATTCTTCTTTTTTGCGTTCCACTTGAAAAATATTCTACTAAATTATCATCTTATAAGATTCTTTTAAATTTCTCCCCTTTCCATTTTATTATACCGTTTTGCAATTCTTGTTTGCTGTTTTCATGTTTTTTTTTCATTTCTCAAAGTCTAACATTGTTTTGGTATTGAGTATTAGTTTTTGGCATTTCTAGTTTGTAATTCTTGTTCAACGCAGAAAGTTTGTGTTTGCACTTCTACAGCCTACATAAGCTAACCGTTACTACATTTAAGTGTCTTTAATCCAGTGTTCTAATTGGATTCCTGCATGCTACAAATTTAATTAATACTTGACTGTTATCGTTTGCAGTTTCAAGCAAAGGCCTTTTTAAAACCTACGAATATCGAAATCAAATGGAGACGTCTGATAGCTTTCTACATAGATTCATGCTTTCAGCACTTAAAGAGTGAACATAGGTATATAAAAATATACAAAATGTATCGCTGAAGGTGGTGACAGAATTTGTTTAGACATATTGGCCCCAGTTCTAAAATAAAAACAGGCATTAAGCAGGGAGACTCACTCTTTCCAGATCTTTGTAAAAGTGCACTAGAGCAGCTTTAGGCAATTAAGATCAAGTACCTAATCTATGAAACTTGCGTTATGCCGACGATGTAATACTGTTGGCAGAATCTAGAAAAGGTTTGACTACTATGATAAAAGAACTAGAAGAAGAAAGCCAGACTCAAATAATCAACCATGGAAAAACATAACAGGACAGAAAAAAAAATTAATAAACGTGTTAGTGAAGAAAGTCTTTAACGGTACGCAGACTTGGGCGTTGATCAAAGAAGTGAGAAAGAAAAAATGGAATTCTGAACAATGCTGGGTATACATTTAAGTGATAGAATTACAACTCAATATATAAAAAGACAAACTATTGTACAACACATTATACGAGTAGAAAGAAGCAGATAACTAAAATGGACAAAAATTGTAACAGGTTGGAAGTCAATGTGTGAAACTACATTATGAGATTGAGATGTAATTGTCTAAACATAGCTGTTACAAGATATACAAGATACGATTTATGATCCATGTTTTTATCAAAAGTACGTCATTGAAGAAATCAATAACACCGATATTTTTTGAGATCTACAGCACACAATACGCAAAAAATTACTTCCGAATTTTTCGCAATGAATGTACCGTTTTCAAATATAATAATTAAACAAAAACGTGTTCTAAATTCTACATTCAATGTCAATATTTATATTTAATCCAAGTTACTACAGCAAAGAAAAACTTAAATACCACGATCTTGCCAGAAAAAAACAAAACCCGAGGACAATGCGACCAAACGAAAACAAAAAAGTTTTAAACTTTTGAATGTACACGTGCTAACCTCCAATTCGATATTTTACGCAAAAAGTAATTATCTTGAATATTTATTAGCTTTCCGTAGCCTTTAAAGTATCAAAGATTTTAAAATACGGGAATATAGTGTAGGTTAATTATGTGTAACTGTTTAAACGAAATCTACTCTGCGCAGTAAAATTTAAAAAATTATTATAACATAACCTAAGGAAATAAAGTTAACGGCTAATTTTGATTTTACAATAATACCGCACAAATAATAATTACCTTATTGTCCCTAATGTATCGCTGCAACTCTTCAAAAGATCAAAGAAGTGAATTTTATGTTTCAAAGAGATATTTACCCATGATACCACAGGATGACACTGGAACGTTGAATCGCGACAGCAATAACTACAAATAGCTGCTTGTAGAAGAGTAATGCACCTACAATGCTTGTTAGGGGTAGTATATGTTGTATACAAGCTTTTCTATTAGCTGTTTAGTAAGGGCTACTAGCAATAAAGGGCGGATAAGCAAATTCATATTTGTATTCATTTAAAGACACTTCTTTTATTGATTTAAATTTTCTTAAACATCTTATAATTAATGGGTTAATTAATTTATTTTTACTACTGTTTTCGTACAAATTTTAAATTTAATTTATATCCTGTGACGTTTTGTTATAAGCCGTATCATAGTGATAACGTCAAGAATTATCTGTAGGCAGATCGTCATCAACTAATGGGCCATGTGCTGGATTGAGCGTTGGATGCTAGGCTCTTTGCCATGATTGCATCCGCCATTGCATTTGCTGGTCGACAATAATATTACAGCAGCATTGCAAAATATTTGCAGTTGCTTCTTTACGGACGTTTTTGCTCTTGCGAAATTTGTGTATGTATGAAGATCGTGAAATGGATTTGATTGACGTATGTAGAATTTTCAAAGGACAACATTTAAATGCATTTCAATCTTTTGAATGAGTAAACCGACACAAAATATTCTTATAGCAAAAGCAATAAATAAAATTTGACAACCTGCATGGTTATAAAAGTTTTTGCTATTGACTTTCGTAGTAGTTATTTTTTACTATTATGCAATACTGAATGTTAGATTGAAGGTACTCTAACCTAACAAGAATTACTTTTTGTCTACATACATACAAGGTTATCCTTATCATTAACCCCAATTTATTTATTATTATTATATACGAGTTTGTGTCATGTAAATACTTTTTGGAATTAAATAAATAAATACATAAATACACATTAAAGAAAACGTAATTTAAAAACGCCAATTCTATCTTTAAAAATGACTGTCTTTTACAAAATTTATCAAACCTTACTTGCGGTGCAACGGTCTAGCAATTTTGAAGAACTGTATTGCCGCTCAACAATTATCTCTGAAAAAGCGTATATGAAAGTTAAGGTTGTATAAAAGTATTACAAGTTGAATGATAATTAATTAATTATCAGTTAAATGAAGATCAGTTCATTTTAACACGCTACTCAACTAGAATCTACTAATCTACAAAATTTAAAATTTAAATGATTTACTCAAAAAAATGGAACCTAAATTAAGCTTTAACTCCTTATAAAACTGCAAAATAACATTTTTACAGTAACATAATATATTTCACTAAAAAATGTGTCTGCTGCACTTCTGATCAGTATATTGATCACAGAGATCTACAAAATGATAGAGACCTTAAAACCAAAATCACCCAGAGAATATCAGGTTAACAATGTACAAGAAGTCGTAGACAAAACGTCGACACACAATCCAAAATGGTTCGGCTTGTTTGACACTTCGTTAATAGTCCATATTAACTCAAATTAATTTCTCGGAAGCAAAGTCCTATTCAATAAAAATTCTCTTGGTTTTTACTGTGAGCCAATATAAAGATATGCCAAAGGTCATGCCCTTAATCTCGTTTAGAATTTGCGTTATGTCAGTGACATTGCCAACGATGGGCTTTGATGGGCACATCTTTATTTAGAAGTAAGTTCTATCCACTTTCCAAAAGTCCAGGGCCCTCTTCAGATGAAGATGATAGCGTCAATCAAGAACAACTCGTCGAAAACCAGGTTGATCATTTTCTTCGGAATCTTTACACAATTTTCTATCAACTATTAGGAGAGACTTAACTCAACCCCCACAAGGAGCAATGAGCTAATACCGTAGTGGTCTTGATAGGTGTAATGGAGATCTTGGCGGATTAGAAAGTTTTGCTCAAAATATGAAGTATTTCTAGATTTAACAAATTCTTAACAAATTCTTAACAAAAAAAACTTTATGGCTAAAGAATCAAAAATTTGCATTTCTCCAGATTAGCTAATTTTAGAATTAAAAATTTATTTGTGGCAACCTATATTATTATTGAGTAAAACTGCAAGATCTTGCTGGAAAGTGTAACTGCGATTTCGATGTGTGTTTACAGATGGCCCCTCTATATATGACAGAAAGAGGATGGTAATCTAAGACACTTGTAGGCTGTTCTAAGTTTTTATTAGTTAAGTATTGCGAGTCCATAGCGGAAAGACGTTAGGGCAGACGATAAATGAGGACAACCAGCAATATATATAAGCTTGCAATACTATCAGATGCTGATCAGCAAGCTAATTCCTGTCTTCTACGTCTGTTTTAGTGGATCATTGTTGGTATTTTGGTTTTTGGTAGTTTGCATAAACAGTTTTTTCTCCATTGATGCTCTGCAGTTTTTTTTCACATTTTATCTATTTTGCTTTTTAGAACTGTCTGTTGCTCCTGAGATAAAATCTTCAGTTTTCTTGTTGAACCTTCCTTTTTTTAGTTTTTTCCAAGTTATCGTTATCCTCAATCTTCTTTGAGCAACTTTTCGATGATTTGGCAGGAGAGATGTGTATTATATGAAAAAAAAAACATCGTCATTCTCCTGACTACCTTTCAAATAAAAATGTCTGAATCATCCAGAAATCTATCGTTAGAGCAAAAAATACAAGAATTTGCGTTAATCTCACTATTGCCTAGTGCAGTGTTTCTCAACTAGGGGACTACTTTGGATACCATTTATATTTTGTAATAATAATAACCATAGATATGCGGGAAAAAGAAGTAAAAGGAATAACCTTGGGCAAACTTCGCAACATAAAAATCCATCTACGTTGTTTAGCCTTCGTAGATGACCTAGTAACAACAGAAAGGAAGCCACTAACGCCGTTGAGAAATGAATGAAATTGCAGCCAAAACTGGGTTATAAATCTATTATGCAAAAACTCAATACATGGAAGGGTCCCCTCGTCATCTTGATAGGCAACCTATGATAATGAAGTTTGGAAACATAGCTCAAGTATCTTAATTCAAATATCTAGGAGAGATCATTCATAGAAAACAAGAAAGAAAAATTCTTAGGAATATTTTTGGCCTAGTCTGCATTGGCAGAATCTGGCTGAAAAGGAAATCACTGGAATTATATCAATACTCTAAAAAATAACAGACGAATCCTTAACCTTGCCCTTTTCATGAAAGTAAAAAACAACTGGCTTATAGAAATTGATAAAGACCCTCAGGGAACCATTACCTTACGGATGTTCACACAATCAGGCCCGGTGCAGCCTGGACACGGGAGCGAAAGAAGATCCACAGCGAGAGGATGAAAAGGTTTTGGGAAAAAAGGAAGGCAAAAGATTAGAGGCTAACTAAGTTCCATCGCGTTTCATAGATGGGCAAAAGCAATAATAACCGTAACTAAAATGACAAAAAGAGTCAATACCTTTTTTTTACCAAATCTTCATGCACATCTCTTATTTTCTTGAATGAAACGCAGGCAATAAAATTTTTCTTACAGAATTCTTCCTGATAGCTTAAAACTATCTTTAATTGACCTGAACCAGATTAATGACCTGTCTTTGGAACGATCTACAGAAAATTTTTCTTTTTAAGCTTAATCTTTGCAAATGCACATTGTTTTTGCTTAGCATGTGATTTTCCTCAAAAATGACATTAACCGTAGTTAGTTCTTACTAGTTCTTACTATTTATCTTCAATCGCATATACATTTTGCTTACCCTAGAAGTGTTATTGCATCCTCCAACATATTTTTTAAATGCATTTGTGTGTACCGTGGCTTGTTCAACATTGACGAAGCCGGTATCAACGTATGTAATTTGTCTTATTACAATAAACTACAAAAAATTACAATGTCTAAACTAACCAAAAATGCAATATCCGTAATAGCAGATGGATGAGTTAATGAACAACGCTGTATGTGCTGGTCTTATTTTTAAGGCGCTTTCTCTCAAATTATAAAAACTTAAAGAAGAAATACAATAATAATGTACGAGTAATGGAACGCATTCCACAAAGTTGCAATGTCGTAAAAATCCTAATTAAAGAAGCTCAAAAACTGAAGTAAATATTGAACGAGTTTGTAAAATCGATAAAAATTAATTGCAGGACATCTACTGGGAAAATACCCAAATTGCAGAGAATCAGCGTACAATTTCAAGTAAAGTTGAATTTTAGAGGACAAGTTTCATGAGTTTAGCTTTCAATTACTTCCTTCGGAACATAAACAAAAGTAAGCTAAGATTTTAAATGAACTTCTTAAGCAATACGAAAATGAGAACCAGAATTTTCAAATTCCATCAGAACTACAATGAGACTTAAAGTATTCGTTTTGTTCACGGAAGTTGCTACACTGTATGTTATGCAAGTAAATTAATTTAAATTATGAGGCGTAATCTATTTAATAATAATTGCTAGCGTTTTGGTCACTTCATCAAATAGTGCAGCAATGAGAATTACACTGTGTCGCGGTTTCATTATATTTCGTAAATTACAGCAATAGTAATCAGTCAGAGTCGGTTACATTTTAGTCAAGTATTTGCTAGTTAATTATTCAAATCGTATTAAATAATTTTTGCTTACGTACTAATTTTTCTGACTGCTGTTGAGACTAATGCACGCTATTTATTACTATTTATGTGTACTAAAGTGGTAGATACAATATTGTAACGAAAATGCATATATCTAGACACTAAATAATTTTTTAATAACATTTTATAAAATAAATAAGAAAGAAAAGAATTTGTTCAAATTGGAAGTTTGAAAGAAGGGCAATTTACAGGTCGTTTGCAGTTGTACTAATAACGTTAAGAAGAGGGTCGCTGTATGTGGTTTGTATAAATAGCTGTTGGTGAGTGTGTCTGACGGGCCGATTCGACTCTTAGCGCAGCCACTTGGGGTTGCCTTCTCTGATTGCAACTCCACTCCGTTTTGTTCTCGGGAAATGACACTTCTGAAGAAGGTCTGTGAATCGCTTTTCTGTTCTAGATGGCTTTCTCTCGCCTTATACACTACAATACGGTGTTACTTTTTATCACAAAACACCTGAGATTGAAATTGTTTCTTTTTTAAATCTCAAAATTTTGTTTCAGTTTAAATCATGTTACAGGCACCGAAAGACAAAATTAAAAATTCTTCACAAAAGTCTGCGCCTATTATGTTAGTAAAAATCTTGTTTATTGTAGAAATATTAATAATTTGTTAATTGTGTAAATTTTCTATTTGCTGATTTGGAATGGAATCACTGAAAATTCAGGAAAATCATTCTTATATAGATTTTTGGAATTAATGTCAATTGATGACCTTTTCAAGGGTAAGAATTCGCATAGAGAAACTAAATGAAAGGATAGAAACCGAGAAACCTAATCTTCCAACTAAAAACTTGCGCCTCAAGAATTCTATACCAAAAATTTCCAAATAGGATAACTTCTAACTTACAGTGGAGTTTATTGGTTCAATAAATAAAGACAAAAATTAATATTTGTCTCCCCAAGAATAAAGTTTGAAAAATTCGTGCAAGCATTGACTTTCATTATCCTCCACTGATGATGAGTCCAAACTAGGACAAAACGATCGTCTGGAGGTATGATAGTCAATGATTGCACAAATTTTTGAAATTTTATTTGTGGGGAGACAAACATTAATTTTTGTCTTTATTTATTGAACTGTACTAAAAAGTTTGCTAACGACATGAAAATGATCTATTTTTAATCTGAATCTGTTTTCGACGGATATCACCAAATTTAGAACGGTTGCCACTAAAACGCTAAGATACATAGTTTTAACGTCATGCGTTGTTGCCAAGTTGAGAAGATAAGTAACAATCATGATTAAGATCCGTTAAATATCTTTACAAATGGAAACTGCTTCTTCCACCTTTTTAGAGATACCCTGTATATTGTCTTTGTCTGAGATAACAGGACACAATCTTGACAAAAATTTAAATTTTAAAGTGAAGTGAGCCATGCCAGAATGATGCATGAATGAATTAGTAGCTACTTGTACAAACATTGGGACACCAAACGTCACATCGCATCGTACCAATAATTTCTTTTACTGGGTCTAATATCAATAAAACAAGCTCCATAAGGCACCATCGTCACTAAACCTCCAAAGAAAGACACAAGACGACAGAACAACAGACAACCAGATTTCTGCAGTAGTAGGAATTTCAAATTTTACCACTTCTCAGCAAAACTGACAAACTACCCGTAAGAAGCCTTGCACTAAGGTTCTCCAAAGTAAGGCTAAAGAGACGCATTCTAGTAGTCTCCTGTCCTGATTTAGCTACGTGTCTTTGACTACACTCGTGTTCAATAACTGCAGGTTATGGCTAAATATTATTGACGCGAAGAACCTTTTAAACCAAATAATGGTGATGCCTGAGTCCCAAATGATATTACATCGTCTGGCTGTACATTATATTAATTTACAAAGGCGATTACAAAAGAACAAAAGGTATTCATCCTAGTAGACGAAAACCCCTGAATGTTCAAGATACATCTCAGTGCAAGCTAGATCTAAATTTCATTTTATTAGAGGCCCTGAAGAGGGAAAACGAAGGTAGAAACAGCAAATAGCCATGCTGAACCCAAGACAATGTTACATCAGAAAGATGGGTCAGTTATCCTGTGCAGTGTTACAAAAAGAAATTCCGCTTCTATCTAATCACCATCAAGCATGAACGCAAACCTCAAATCAGCTCAAATTAACTTAGATTTGTCTATCCTACACCAACCTAGATTTTTGGATATAGATTCTGTTTTTTGAGTGTATTTTTAACTTTCACCGGGCTTCTCATTGGCCGGCATTCTTAGACTAATCTGATTTTGAGATAAACAATATAAACTAGAGTTTAGGAAGAAATAAGAATATTTTGACTACCGCTAGCAAGTGGATAGATAGATTAACTTATCTTTTAGGCATAATCGTTAAAACAATTTTAAACGGTTTTGGATTTCCAAAAGTTTTATTCTTGACCTAGTATTTTACTGGTTATTTCAATTTTAATTACTATTATTATTAATGCATTCAAAATTGTATGTTTTCAAACAATGATCAACGTAGTTAATTCAAAGGGATAAAATTGGCTACATATTTACAAAATTTGCCTTATAAATTGGATTTTTAAAAACAAAAGAACTGGAAAAAGGTAAACAAATAACAGTATGAATTTTTTAATACAGGAAATGGTGGTATCGAAGACGAATCAATTTCACGCTTTCACGGGGTAGTAATGAAAATGCGTCACGTTTTATTAAAAAGGGTTAGCATACAATTGTTATGTGACCATAACGACGACGACAACAAGGATGGATTAATTAACTCATTTTGACCACCCTAGGATAAGGTTATTAAAAGTTGTACGCGGTTGTATTATAAATATGACTCACTAAACTATTTCTGAAGTGGTCTTTGAGGGTGTTGCGGTTTTTAGATTCAAGTATGGGGGTGGTTATAATGCATATTTTCTAAGCTAAAGATTTCGTTTCTTCTAGAACAGAAAGAGAATTACTTTTTCAATAGAAAAACAAAATAAATATTATATGTGTTCGTGTTTACAATACCTCGAGTCTAATTTACATTTATTTTATTGCGTCTCTAGATTTGTCTCGATAAATTATGTCCGGACACGTCAACTTCAAATGCAGACCGCCTTTACAACAAATTTCACCTGCAATGACGTCCTATTTTGTGAGTGCAATGATTATTTGTTTAGAGTAATGTGTGTAAACGACAAGGCTTGTTCTTGATCAAATTTGCGTTTCAAATTATTCGCAAGATTACCCTCCCAAATATTAGTATTAATTCAATCAATACCAATAATAATTCGAATGCCTAGATGGTATTCCGATTCCCCAGCGGTCGTTCGGGGTAAATGCAAACCATATTGCTACGCTCATCAACTGGCAAGTTATAAATATTCAATGCGATTGTAAACAGCATCCCGTATTACCCTAGTCTGCTCTCCCTTTACTTGCTGCAACGAACCTCATCGCTGGGGATTCTAGGGAAACGCACCCTCGCTTAACTTCGCATTTGAGGTCACTACTGTCGAATCTCATCACCGAGTCACATTTTCATTTTAAATTCAATTTACACATGGCCCAAGCTTTACTCAGATTTATGTACACACATTTACTCTTTGCCGTATATACCCCTTCTAGAACATTCCTTTAATAAATGATAGAAACAATATGTTCAACTATATCAAATTTGAAAATACGTTATAAGATTTCTTGACTGGAATTAAGGAGAAAATATGTTGACTTAGAAGTATTTATTAAGCAATTAGAGTAAAGAGATAGCTATAGCTACAAAATGGTATAATCTTAAATGAAAAAAATGAGAAGATTAATAATAGTAGAACAAAGGAAATCACAAAATAGTTCAGAACCGGGTGTAGTCTCAACTTATGTTATACTAGAGAGGATTTTTTAAGAAAAAGACACAATAAAATGTATTGGCAGAACTAAATGCTTTCTAAAAGTTTGCCAAAATATTAATAGTTGTAGGTTATGTCTAACTAGAATATTATCTATTCATCGAAATCTTTTTCATAATTCTTTAGGATAACATATTAATTGTCTTTTCTATACAGGGTGTAACATAAAAGAGTTTCAGTATTAAGATAAACTGAATTGAAAGAGGCACCACATCAGTGAACAAGCAAATAATTGCTACCGATACGAACAAAACATTGAAATGACTAGAAAATATGTTTAGATGAACTGGGCGGTATGACATTGATTTAGGCCCAAAGAAGATACTTCTTTAATGGTAGTCATAGGTTAAAATCAAGTATGGTACCACTAGACAACTCATTTTTCAATATTCTTTACAATATAATATGTAGAACGTTTCATTTACTAAATTTCATCTATAGTCTTTAACTTTACAAAAGAGTTACTAAAACGTTACTTCTTATACAAACAAAGTTATTTGAGCACTAGCCCACTTTTGATACTAATAGCAAATAAACAAACAAACAATTAATTCCGATGAAATTACTGCTCCCAAAAACCTATATTGAGAATGAAATTCTACTTTATAACATCATAGGCCAAAAGGAAGTGCATACTAGCCATAAGGGTGGTAGAAAAATAATACATTGTGTGATAGTGGACTAATGCTAAAGCAAAATCGACATGAGCCAAATGCGTCAATATTAAATTAAACTGAGACAATATCTAACCATGTTCTATAAGTTGGAATGGTCACAGAGAAAAATTAGCTCATTTAAGGCTTTCAGTAATATCATACGACAAAGAAGAAGTGACTACATAGTTCTAAACAATAGTATTAGTTGATGTTGTGGTAGTTTAACAATCAATTCAATTCAACAATCACCGTTTGCCTTATACTCTTCACCAAACCTTACCGATTTTTCTTCTTAAAACCATAGCGTGCGGTATTTATTCAGAGCCATTGAATTGAAGAACACCTACTTGCTTCAGTAGCATGTTAGCATTTACTATGCTTACATTGTATATTATAAATTATAACACCAGACTTCATCTTTAATTCATGAATTTCGAAAGACAAATAAAAACAGTAGGTCTATGTTCTGCATGCTAACCGAGTTAAGGGTCTCAAGCTTTATTAATAAAAAAAGTGTTTGTGATACTGATTACAAAAAACGCGCAGCTCAATTTTCTGCAAAAGGTTTGAGAATGGATACGTTCGACAGAACCCATAGCAAAGGAACAGTTCTATAAAATTTAGTTCAACGCGTATGCTTACCCTAGGCAGAACACTCAGTGGTCGCCATTTTTTGCGATATTTAAAAAAAAATGATGATGGTAAAGTCAACCAGCAAAATGTGTCTAACAAACTCGTTACTGATCATTTAGTATTATCTAGTAGCAGTAGTGCTATTGCTCACTTTATTGAATGCACTCAAGTGCATAAAGATGAAGATATACAGAAAGGTATTCATAATTTGACTGGCAAAGTGTTCCAGAATATTTTCGTTACAACAATTTATAAAACAATAAGGGATTGCCAGCAAGTGCGTCCATGTTCAAACTTAGCTAAAAGTGGCTTTTTTTTTAAATCTCATCTGTCCTAATAGTAGAGAGATTAGTACAAAGAGTAGAAGATAGAATCAGAACTTTGATGGGAATATTAACTCAAATATGTGTCTTGTACGACTATTAGGAGAACCTTCGTACGAGATAAAGACAAAAATGTCCAAAACAAAAACAATTTTAAGGTGTATGTAGTAAAAGACACTAACTTGATAAAGAATAATATACGTTTGGCTCTAACCAGAAAAAAATCGTAAAGCATCCAAAAAAGATTTACCGTTCAAAATTTCTTTGGAAGTGTTTATTAGAATTTTAAACGCAATAGATAGGAAGCTCAAAACAGGTGAGTTGTCCAGACAAATTATTAATGTTGTAGTGTCGTTCGAAGTCGTGTACAATACGATTGGGCTGAATTGCCTGTTATAGATCTATCTGTAGTATGGGTAAAAATTAATTGTTCTCACCGATCTTAGGTTTTTGATCAGGAGTTACAATTTTGTAAGCTTTATTTCATTATTTCACTATAATAGACTTTGATTTGAGTAATATCTCTTTTTAAAGATCTTTATCTATTTCGTTGTTTACTTTCAAAATTTTCAAGCTTTACTTATTCTTCCAAGAACATATAGCATATAGACGTACAGTGACCGTCTATGCTTTGACTGACAATTGTCCAATGGACGCAAATTTGTTACAAATTTGGACATAAACGAAAGTCCGTTACTGAAAGTAAATTGGATTCAATTTGTATGTCGTCATCCGATGAACGTCCAATGGATGTGCAACTTACGTTCAAAAATATATTCGGAAGATGTATGAATCAAAATAGGATGTATAGAGGATGTCCAGAATCTGACATTTAATGAATGTCCAATCTGCGTTCCAGGACGTAGCATCCGGACTAATTTTGGACGAGAAATAAACGTCCGGTGCTATGTGTGATATAAACCAAAATTTGCGTATCTGGTTAGACATTTTGAAATATTGAGAAATGATTGTGAATTCTTCTTATTTAATGTGGAATTCACTCACACCTACCCTGGTATAATATGCAGTTTTATAATTTGTTACACATTTGACAAACACAGAATTGTAATTATCGTACAGGCAATAAGTAACTTAACCGCATGGGTTTACTTTGTCGCAAGAGTTTAGATCCACACAGGTGAAACGGGCAGGCACAAATCTTGTAGCGTGTTTGATTATCCGGTCTAGAGTGCATTGAGAATATTTCTTTCATTTTTTAATGCATTTTGCTAAAAAGTGGAACATACACTTTCAAACTGCTAGAGAACAGTCAATCGAACACGCTATTAAAAACTTCCTATGTAGAAAGTCAGTCATGAAGTGCGCGTTCGATGTGAGGGACCATTGAATGTATAATCAATATGACAATATGATAAATGTGCTTGAAAAAGCACGGTTTAGCGTAGTCCAGTAGTTTACCTCGAAGCGATTTACAATTGCATCTTTCAGCCTTGGACAGATATCACCGGGTACTCGAATTCCTGCAATTCCCTGAACGTCAATTCTATAAAAAAGCGGTCTTCGGGAAGGTGAGCGTTATGATGGTGGCAACACCTAGTCGTTCAACAAACTATTGGAAAGGCATTCCGACACCCAACAAAGACCCAGGAGGCGACCTTTTAGACATGACGAGGAACACCTCTTTTTCTCTCCTATAAGTCTTCAGTGTCACAACTACTTAGTAAGAAACTAATGCATGATAACCTTTTTTTGTTTTTGTAAAGGGAGATTTCTGTATAGGCTCCATACCTGTACACTTAAACGGCAACCCATAAGGCGTGGATTCTGCTGATTCCAGGACAGAGCAAGTGTCCGTACGGTTGAGTATACTGCAAAATTCTGAAAAATTCTTGCACTTTTTATAACTTATCTTAGTGATGTGTCTTCAAGATTCTAAATAAGATAAGCATTTAATTTATGAGATTTTTGCTTAAGTTTTGTGTCCTACACTAAACAAACATCATGTAGGTACAATTCTGATTAGGTTTGCAAATTCAATACTTGCAACACCCGTAGGACCGCCAATAATTGTTCTTCCACAATTTTGGAAATAACTTTACTTTTCTAACATTTCTAAAACTTATCTTGGTGTTTAGTATTAGAACCTAATGTTACCCCAAAAACTTTTGGTGCATGCATTATTGGCAACACATACAACTATCATGTAGTTCGGAGGGTGATTTTGGCTCAAAAGGACCACTCAATATGTTAAACTTAACACTTATTTAAAAATGAAGCTGTTGCTCAAAAAAGCGGCAAGTTTTTATAAATAAAAAATTAAACGCCCGTTCTTTGCGAAACCTAGAACTGTTCACAGTGGTACTCTCAACAATGCTGTTGAAATAAATTTCTATTTTAGTACTTCTAGAATATGGAAATAATTTTACTTTCTTACGATGAAGAAAATTCTGTTTGCTTGAACTTAATAGCGACTCTATGCAATTCTGTGAATAAGCAAGGAAAAGCAAGCAAAAACTGTTAGATACACTTACTATTTTACCTCACTGTCGAATCGTGAGTAATAGTTTATGGTATGATGTTTAAATTGTGTGTTACTGTTTGTACAACAATGAGAAGATAATGAAACTTCAAAAGCTAGAAATTATAATAGGTTAGACTAGATCCTTTAAAGTTACGTATAATTTCAAAGTGTAAACACTTAGATTAAATAGTTAGAACGTTAAATGCAGTACGATCGAAATAAACTTTACTTGAAAACATTCCATTCAAAGATGATAGGAAGTCTTTTCTACAAATAACATAACCATTTTTTTGTGAGTAAATAATCGTCTCTGATTATTAAACAGAAGCTCTCGTGGCACACCACTTTCTGGACATTTAAGTAAATTTAGAAAGTAATCAGAAAAGAATCTAACAATTAAAATAAGAGACAAACTTTTAAAACTTTTCGGACACAATCAAAATCCCACCCCTTTGATTAGTCCTCCCTGTGCGGTGAACAATCTACACACCTACTACACACGGCGACGCTGAATAAGCTAAATTTTCAGAAGGATTTAGAAAAAATTTATATAACTTGAAAAAGACATCATTTTGTAACTATCTAGGCTTGATAAAGCGCATAATACATCAACCAAAGGTAGATCTGCTAAGAAAACCAAGTCAAAACACAAGACAACACTTTCTAACATTTTAAGAGTAAAGAAACGTCCGTGATATTAAATATACAAAAATTTCTTAGGTTAAACCATCTTCTATCTTGATAAATTGGTATTAAAGAACTACATAATTAGTATTTTCCAAATTTTTGATTTTTGTCATACATAAAATTTGTGGTAACAGCAGCAACAACGTATACAATCGAGAACGTTCAACTTTTACGGTGGGTTACACAACATTTGATTGAGTACACGAGCGCATTTCTATTTAGATCGTGGATGCAGTTGTATAAAAAGCAATTAACTTTACGTCCGTAGTAAAAGAAAAAACTAAAATCAATCAGTGAAATCTGCAATTCGCGACTAATACCATTGGCTGCGTGAACCGAGGCCTGTCTAATGCCCTAGCAGCGCGCTAGAAACAAGCGCCCGGCCTGGCCTAATCCCTCTTATCCCGAAAGTAATTTTGAGTCTTTTGAAATGGTCCCCCAGCTTTCAGCAAAATCCACCGCGGAGTCGTATCTCGCGCGAGCAGGAGCCCTCTAAACCTTCCCACTATTCCTATCGAGTGGGAAACTAAGAAAATTCCTTATTCAATTCAAAACAAGAATTCCCCTCGTCTTATTTTATCCTAACATGTAGGCGTTTCATTCGAAACCAATTTTCATTATTAATTTTTTAATTTAGTGACAGAGAAGAAAATGTTACCTAAATTTGTCGTGTTCAAATAAAAATAAAATAGAAGAAAAGAAAAATAGTATGAAAAAGGGAAGGATAATATATTACAAGCGTTTATCGATAATGACCGAGGTAATCGTTGCAAAGCACTTGTAGATGTAAACACACTCGACGAGATTGGAAGTGAATGTACGACCCTTAAAATAAACAGCACATTGTCAATTAGCGACAGACATATTCTCAAACAAGCTGAGCTTTCGACTTGCTTGCCGCAGGCATTATCCTTCTCAATATTTTCTAAAGTTTTTATTTTGTTACTGTTGTCACCGCAATCAGTAATATTTCTCTCTTTAATATTCAATTGAAACTCTTCCAAAGTGACAATGAATCTTGGTTATGAATGAAATATTTCCATCTAGTATTCAGAAAAGAAGAATCTCTATTCATTTGTTCCTACTCAAAGGAGATGTTCTTCAATTCATTATTTACTCGCAGATTTATCTAGAAATAATTAAATTTTATTCTATTTTTATAAATCACCAAAAAAGTACACTTCTACCCACATAGGTTATAAATAAATACTTTCGAAGAAAGGAATATGTTGTACCGATAAAAACAGGAAACCTTTCATCTCCATGCAAGTCTGAGAAAACAAAATGTCGAGAAGTAAAAACTGAGAATTTTACTGAACAAGTTCATGTACGATATTCAACTTTTCACTTTTCTCTAGATTATTAAAGTGGCAAAATTATCTACTTTGTGGCCTTTTGAGAGCGGCACCTCAAGGAGGATGCTGAAATCATCATCTTCAAAACAAAATTAAAAACAAATACAGATCAACTTGATAATATTCAAGAGTGGATTAACTAAAAATATAAAAAATATAATATACCATACTTGAAATATATTAAGTACCATATTGAGCTCTGATCAAAACTGTAGCAATGCAGCCTATACTAATAGTTTACGTTTAATTATTGCCAGAAATTTAGTTCACCGTACTCTTTAAATTGGCAGCGGTAGGATGAGGAGGACCAATATAACTTTGTTATTCAACTTTGACACCTATTCTAGATTGAATTGAATAGAATAGAATAATTCAATTAATCCATATTATGTCGATGTAAAATATTCCAATACATAATAGATTCAAAATTTATTACTATCCGATCTAATTATTTGCCATGAAAGATATCCTTCAACAGCGGTTCTCAAACTTTTTTGACAACAAAGATAGAAAATTTAATATAGTTATTGGTTAATTGCTTCTATAATTATCTGTTTTTCACAAAGTCTTTGGAGAGGAATATCTTTTGAGAGCTACCGACCTAGAACATAACTTCAATGTGAGCACATCATTTTTGAATTGTTACAATCCTATTTTCAGTTTAAAATAGTTTTGTATTCCGCATTAACATTATTAATATATGAAATTGACTATTTTATTATATTTCCAGATACCTATAGTAAAGCCTTTCATACTTATAAAGCTTTAAGCTTTTTGCCCAAATATAGAAAAATTGCTTAACATGCGTAAAATTAATTAGCACTGTTTTTATTCTTCCTTTCAAATAAATTATAAATTTCACTTTTCAATATTTCTATATAAATTAAATTTCTTGAGTCTTGCTACGGGCCTATCTAAATTAATCTAGAAAGGCTCTTTACCCATAGGAGCGGACGCCTATGCATATATATATACAAGAAAATGCTACTACTAAGTATTTTAGATTGCGGTAAGTATGCTACAACCAAAAATGTCCACTTTTCAAAAGCACAACATAGAAATCGAACAAAATAAACGGAATAATGCTACCCTACTTTATTCCATAGATACACGAATGAAATTTGCTCTTGTTCGAAATGGAATGATGTAACATGTCCCCAATGATTAGATGGATTTCGTTCGGCTCCAGCTTTGACGAAGGCTTATTTTTAATATTTCCATTCAACATCATAAGAAAAGGGTACGACACGGTTATAATATTATTAAATGCGGATGAATCTAGACTGCCTGGAAATAATTGAATAAGTCAGAACTAACTCCATTTTTTGATGATTTGACTTTTTTATGCTTTCTTATAGTTCTAATGCTGACGAATCGATTGGTAATAACAGAAATTATCTTTAGGCACTTTTTCTACCTAAAAAGCTTTTGATGGAATCCAAAAGATTAACCGTAAAGAAGATGGTGAACATAGGCATGCAGCCGGAAGGTCAATAGAAGCATTGTTAGTTACAAATTTTTTTTCTTAATATGTCTTATCTACTTCCTTTAGATAAAATACCTAAAAACATTCTAGGAGACCAAAAAGGACTAACTCCACATGTTTTCTCAAATTTTCCAAATTGGAATAGTCTTTTTTTCGTTCCTTTATCACTAAATACGACTGTTGTCTAACAAAATACTTTAGTATATACAAATTACATTACATTACATTACAAGTACATCCATTGAAGTTAAATCGACCTAGATCAATTAATGGGCTAAATTTCAAATCCAGAGAAGTTTGAACATTCTTCAGGCAAAATTATTACCGAAATCTTATTAAACCTGTGTCAAGGCGTATTGAAACTGCTATAAAGCAAAAAAGGCAAGTCACTTACTTTTTACAGTAGGGTGTCTCAATAAATACTGCACAATCTGAATTTTGCACCATTGTCATTCTGTTAATTGTAGCGCGCTCATGCGTGACAATTATCGACTATTAGAGACAAGAGCAATACAAAGTGTAGCGTTTACCAGCTACACTATTCAATTTATTATGAAAACAACGTTCAGTGGCAAAAAGTAAACAAGAATTTCATGGAACTAACCCACTATAGTATAATATAATAGTAAAATAAATGACATTTAAGTTTTTGATAAAATTGTTTATACATATTGTGTCGATCACATTTCAATGAAAGACGTGCTAGATAGAAGGCAATCATTTAGGCATTGAAGGATCTGGCGCCCGTTGCATGTCTTATTGTTTCAGCCTATGCTCTACAGATTATCTAAAACACCTTTCACTAAATAGTATCACTAATCGATCTTCTTAGGAACATTTTGAGGTTATCAAAATAATATTATTTCTAGTTATTAAAGGCTAGATGATATAACAGCACCAATATTAAATGAGGCAATAAACTCTGTCTCCTTTTTTACGACTAAATAAGTTTTGTTTTAGACAATAATTACCATTATACTATTAGTTTTTCTATCAGGGTTTGAATTACTAAATATTGGAAATATACATTGCTCTAAAAGAGTTTCTGCATCACTTGATTTATAAGGTTTAGTGGCCTTAGCTCTAAGACTGTTTGATTTCAAAAGTGATGATCTGGCTAACAAAGAAGTCTGATGCAAAATTTTCTATAAGTAATATATTTATTCTAGCAATGAAGAAAGCCTGTTTCCAAAAATATAACTACAGCACAATTGATTTTGCAATATTTTGATATATCAAGGACTTCTATACATACTACTAAGAAATTGCACAGCTAAAATCCGCATTTCCAGAATAAACATGCTGTGTCACAAACTGAAATTGCTTCTTCTAAAGTCTCTAATTCTCCTATTGAACACAAATATATTTAGTATGCTCAAAAAATTTTGAGCGCTCTTGATATTGTTAAAAAATGTTATTAAATAGCCTAACAGTGGGGTTTTAGTTGTTAATGACAAATGATTGACAAACATTGCCTTTAATTGAATAAAATTTAAGAAATGGTTAGATTATGAGGTAAGTGCATGTAGTATGTTGGCAACATCAATAAGAGATTGAACGATCTGAGTTCATTTGTTTTATAAAATTATTAAAAAAAATTATAACTCATGTGCAAGCTGAATTGAGTTGTACTCTATAGCGCTTACGTGTTTCTATAGTGTAATTTTTATAGATGAGAATTTCTGGTCTGGATCAGAGAAAGCTTAGTTTCAAAATAAATACCCCTTGTTGTGTCTAAGGCTAAAATTACGATCTGCCTGCAAGCTTAGGATGTCTATAACTCCCTGTGGTGAATGTCCTTTATACAGGGTGTCCTGTAAGTGCCAATAAAGCTTCAGGTCAACATCTTCTTCTACGAGTGCTTATTGCAAATCTGCAAAAAGAGAATTCCTCCTCAGCTTAGATTTCTTATACATCTGGTCAGAAGTTAACATCTTTAACAGTAAATAAACAAAAACCATAGAATGAAATCCAAATGAAGCCATTACCGATTTAAGAAATGAATCTATTGAAACAACAATTACCCTTGATAAAGCACAGAACTGTTAAATTTCTCTTTTTAAAGATGCTGTTAAAAATTGAAGTTTTGGGTGTACTGATAAAACTGATGGAATTAGTTGCCAGTAATTCTTCCAAATTTTGACAATTTTATGGTCCATTACTGGAATTAAAATTAATAAATCTTTGATTTCTTGCGATAGCCTCCTTGCAGTGACATATTTCATTCGTTGGTCTGAAGCAGCGTTGCAAAGTTTAAATTTCTTTTCTTGGTTCGTGTGACACATCTAAGTACGTTGGAACATTCGTCTTTTCAATTTTGGCATCTTCAGAGGTTGAGGAAGGCTGCTACATAAAGCTGTATTGGCATTTACGGGACACTCTGTATAGAGTAGAATAAAAGAAGAGTAAAAGTAACAACTTCTGGTACAGTTACAGAAATAACAACCGCAGAGTACTAAATGTAAGATTTAAACCGAAAAACCAAAATAAGAGGGTTCACCGATCGTTGGGGTTTTTGCAATTTTGAGTGTAATCTAAAGATGCTAACCACGAATCGAACTATTAAAAATGACAAGAGCCAACCAGTCTGTTAGGGCTATTTTCCACTCTTGCTGTTTCTGGTACATTTATGAAATGAACATACAGTTAACTGGAGCCAGATTCCGTTCATTAAATCTTGTTTATGATCTAAATAGCTTTCCATTTATCCAGTTTAAAGAAGGATTTGAATTAGTCTAAGAAATGAATTTGTTTCGTGAACTGGATAACTTGTTCGTGGCTTTTAGAGAATCCAAGGTTGTCATAAATACAACAATGACAGTAAAGGCTTTGCTTGTTTTTTTATTTTGTGGAAAAGCTTTGGGGGTCTTGGTTTTCTTGAACCTCGTCGTTTTAACCATTATTTTGGTGATTTTGCTGTCACTAAAATTTAGACAAACCCAGAAATATTTCAATCACCGCATCAGTGGGGATTCTTAATGTGCAAAGCATTGTAATAACACGAAAACCACTGATTTACATTCTTTCCGGAGAATATCATTTTACAGATTATTTCCAAACGGAAGATCTCAGAATCTTGATAGGGATCGCCCCGTTGTTTAACAGGATGATATTCGGCTGATTACCTACTGAAATCAATAAGACTTTTAAAGGCTTTTCATATAGGGGAATGCTATTTCAATATATAGAGCGTTTAATTATGATTTAAAGATTTTTACCTTTCGATATCTTGAAAATAGCTTGGAACATCAAAATCGAGTTTTCTGTACAGTTTCTATCCATATGACGCTTCGCGACGCTGACTGTTTTAGTTTTTTATTATCGATATTCTTGTAGGATAAATGTGGAGAATTTGGTGAAATCAACACTTTCTTCAAGAAAAGCATGCTACACATTAGTGAAAAATAGTTTCGCGTATAGGCGAATATTGTAGATTGAAGGGTAGGTACATAGGTGGATTGTACTTTGTTGTTTTACAGTTCTACCAATTTTGTTTAATTCTTCAATTTTTGCCATTATTGCTTATTCTTTTTTTAATTCCTCCATGCAATCTAACTTTAACCTTTGTTTTTCCCATCAAGCTTATAAACGTTCCAATGCTTGATTGGTTCTTGGTCATTTTTTCCAAATTTCGAAGTTGACCAGACTGAAGTCCGAACTCTCTCCGCTTATGTCCAAAGTGTATATTCATAGTTCTATGACTAATTCTCAGCATCCAAATCAAAACTTGTACTAACACATCGTTCAATAAGTCCCGAGACTAACCCAGAGATGGTGCTAGTAGTACCAAACTAGCCACGTTTCCCTAGAGTGCGAACCTTCACATGAAACGTGTAAAAATTTCAAGTCGATTGGACCACAAACAGCAGAGTTATCGAGGTTAGAGTAAAGTCACTTTGTAATTTGTTTGAAAAATGGAACAAAGCGAGTTTCGCGTGTTGATAAAACATTGTTTTTTAATGGGTAAAAACACCGTAGAAGCCCAGCAATGGCTTGAGAAACGTTACCCGGACTCCTCTCCATCCAAATCAACGATTTGTCGTTGGTATGCTGAGTTTAAACGTGGTCGTACGGACACAAACGATGCGGAACGTTCGGGTAGGCCTTTGGAAGCCGTTACACCGGAAAATGTGAGTGAAGTATTCAAAATCGTAATGAAAAATCGCAAAGTAAAGGTCCGTGAGATTGCAGAAATGACACAGATATCATCTGGAAGCGTATTTACAATCCTTCATGAAAAATTGAGCATGAAAAAGGTTTTTTCCAAGTGGGTGCCGCGATTGCTTTCAATGGAACAAAAACAGCAACGAATCGACGATTCAGAGAGCTGTTTATCGCTATTTACTCGCAATAAAAAGGATTTCCTGCGTCGATACGTGACCATGGATGAAACATGGATACATCATTTCACTCCGGAGTCGAATCGGCAATCATCTGAGTGGCGCATGGCTGGCGAAAGCCGCCCAAAGCGTCCAAAAACGCAGCAATCTGCTGGCAAAGTCATGGCGTCTGTTTTTTGGGATACACATGGCGTCATTTTCATTGACTACCTGGAAAAAGGTAAATCGATCAACAGTGATTATTATATTGACTTGTTGGTACGTTTGAAGGAGGAGATCGCAGCAAAACGACCGCACATGAAGAAGAAGAAAATCCTTTTTCAGCAAGACAACGCACCATGCCACAAGTCCATGAAAACAATGGCAAAAATCTACGAGTTGGGCTTTGATTTGCTTCCCCACCCCCCGTATTCGCCAGATTTAGCCCCCAACGACTACTGGCTCTTTGCTGATCTCAAAAAAATGCTCCAGGGAAAAAAAATTGGCTCGAATGAGGAGGTCATTGCCGAAACTGAAGCCTATTTTGAAGCAAAGGATAAATCCTTCTATAAACATGGTATAGAAATGTTGGAAAGGCGTTGGAAAGATTGTATCACTCTAAAAGGAGATTATATTGATGAATAAAAATGATTTTTGAAAAAAAAAATGTTGTTTTCGTTGTTAGTCTCGGGACTTATTGAACGATGTGTTATATGCGTGATTGTTTTTTGATAACTGCTAATTTAGAATTTTTCTTGGTTTAAACTCCAACATCGTTATACGAATAATTTTTATTTGTTATATTGAATATTGTTGGTTGTTTTTTTTGGTTCGGATTCGTGTTGTCATTGTTTCAACTAAAATTATTATTATTATTTTGATGATCAGTAACGTATTTTGCAGGGGTTTCGTGGGTTCTCGTGTTTGTTCGGTTGAAAAGTTGAAAAGTTGAGAGGGAACATAGGGGAGTTCAGAAAGAGGGGAATCGCCATATTCGGATAGGTCTTAGGCAACCAGCATGGGGACCAGCGGAAAACTTGCAAATCCAACCCGTAACGGTGTCGCTACGCCACTGTTAATGCTTTTTGATTATTTTCCAAAAACACTCAAATAGTAGTTTAAATAATGGGCAAAGAAAGTGAAAAATAATTTCACCAATCACCTTTTTCTTGTAACTTTTACCTTATTAAATGGTATTTAAATTGTGATATTTTTCATAAAACATTTCTGTAATTTCTAGAATTTATATTAAATTATTACGACATTCCAAACTGAAAGCGTATTATGCAATTATACAACTGAGATATCTTCAATTTTATAAAGTAGTCGCTTAAAATCCAATTCACCTAAAATTCATCATCATCAAAGTTCAAAAACCTGGCTGAGTTCTTTAAAAGATTCTAAAAGATATGGCCCTTGTATTCACTTGGTTTGATTCGAATACGATTAGCGCACTCGAGAAGTACAGGAAAAATAAACTACCATTGCGGTCATATCAAGTGATGTTTGATACCGAATCGAGTTTCTCACGGTTTTTATTATAGGTAGTTTACTTTTGATGCTTCTTTTTTAATTCTCTTTGTAGGGTGGTAGTTTTTTATCTATTTTTTAAGAGAGAAAGTTCCTCTTTTGTATTCTGCTTATTGTTCGTGAAATGTGAGTATTTTAGTTGTTGACATAGTACCTCAAGCTTGAGGGTTTGTAGTTTACCTATAAACTTTTTAATTTTTTTTCTCCGACTGAGAATTTACACAAAGAATTATAGAAAACTGGGTCATAATAAATTGCTAAAAAAGTAATAAAATAAAACTATTCAGTGTCTTCTCAGAAAGCACATAAAGATAATTTTTGGTTAGGTATTCCTTTTAGAGGGTGTTTTAATGTCGCATCATTCTTCAACACCGACACGTCATTAGTTACAGCGAGTGGTCGGTAAAGAAACTGCCCTCAAGTAATGTCACCGTGTTTCTCTCTCTTTTACTGCCTTAATGATTGATACATTGCTTTTTTTCGTGTTTGGATTAACGTTAAAGCCGTATATGCATACTCAAAAGACGAATGTGCACACCCTCTTATTTATCTTAGTATGTATACTACGTGTAGGTTGTTCAATTTTGACCACTATAGAATTTTAAACGAGAAGGAAGCTGGTGTTTATATACCCATATATTTTGAAAAAATTAATTTCCAAGTTATTATGAAATAAAAAATGTTGTAAAGATCGCCTTGTTATTTTAAAGTATAGGAGTGGAAACCGCAAGATAAAACTAATATCTATAATTTTATAGTCCATTTTACCTACATGTATACCTATACCGTTTATTGTTATTTCAGAAAATGGAACACTTAAGTGGTGGGTTGAATCGATAATTCAGCAGCCGCAACCCTAATATATAAGTGCTGTTATAGTGGTAAAATTTACTATAGTAGTCGAACATTTCAACAAAGATGGTGTTTGTTAGGTTCAGTTATTACATTTAAATATTTGTTCGAATATAGCGTGCCGTATATTGCCGCAGACGAAGCGTCTGTACGGTAAGACCTACAAAAGAAATTTCATTCATGTTTTTTCTCTTCGAGTTCTACAGAAATGATAAACTTGAGAAAATATCTCTTCAGGTATTTATTTATCTTACTGCAGCACAGGAAAATATTTTATAGTGAATACTAGACTATAAAAAATGTAAATTACTTCATGAATGAGAATTCCACGCATTTATTTTTTGTTTCAAATTACCTACAACAACGAAGAAAAAACCAAAAAATTAATAACGGGGATTCAAGATTCTAGAAATTTTAAAAAATTTAGTAAAAAGATATTCTTGTACAAAACGGTATAGGCAAACCAAAATCATAGGAGTGCTCATAAAAACAAAGATCCAACATTTCGGATAAATGTTCTTTGGAGAATTTTTGTCATGACCTTGTTTAAAGCAGCTACAACTACAACTATTGAATTTCAACGCTATGTCCAAATAGTCTTCAGTAGATCTACAGTATTTTACGAGTCTTGTACCAGAGTTGCACTTCCAGTGGACACTCGCCCAAATAATTACCTTCGATTGTACATTTTACGTCTAAAAATATTTGGACAAACTCTGTACCAAAATCAGATTTCAACTGTATACATTTTGTTGGATATCTTAAGGGTAATTTTAAACGACACATCACCGAGATAACTTTAGCTGGCGATTCTACCTTCCTAAATAGTGGACTAGAAAGCTTGTTTCTTATGGTAACAAAGTCTGGTGTTATATGGTGTTTTGAGCACCTCTAATCAATTAATGCAAACAAAAAAATGCAAAACTTATGAATAAAAAAATTTCAAAATGTCTTTTTTGCGTCCCCAAAAAAAATTGAAGCCGTTTTAAGAGCCCTACTCATCTTCAACCTAGTGGACAAGGTTATGAGGTGAGCGTTGTCGTTTGGCAGCGTGGAACTGGAAGAATGGCTGCAGCAGAAGATTAAACTAAGCATCAGATATTAAAAATTTGTTTAAAGAAAGATAATTCTTAATAAAAAGACTTTATGGACACAAAAAACCCAAATTATAAAAAATCAACCGGTTGAGAAAGCTCAATTTGCCTTACAGATTCGATCAATCCATACCATTCGACCAGTCCAACCACAAACTGTTTTAGTAAAGTCTTCATTCTAATGCATTTGGTACATTTGATTTTTTTCTTGTATTTTCCGAAATACAAAACGAGTCGTTTCTAAAGTCGTCGTCCAAATGTACATTTTAGTTTTGATTTGATTTGATAGAAAGGACTTACTCAAGATTCTCTGTGGGATTCGTCGTCCCACTATCTCAAAAATCCACAAAAATGATATCCCAATCCGTCCTGTCATTTCTTTCGATAATACGCCAGTCTCTAAATGTACCATCCTGTTAGATTAATTTATCAGAGTAAATATTATTTCAAATTTAAATTTGTAATAAAGAATTCCCTAGACCTCATTAAAAAATTTGCAATTTAAAGACTTTAGACAGCTGTCTACTTATATCCTTGAATCTTACTAAACTAATCGTTTTCTGAGTATTCTTTCTAACCATTTTATTTCTCACTGTTTCCAGCCATTTAATCTATCAACAAAAATTAGAAATACCGTCATATCCATTCTCAACATGGTTTAGACAGACATCTGGATTAGTGATGGGTTCCAAAGGACCACCACTTCTAGCGGAATTTATGAGTAAACGCAAAGTAATCATTTCTGAACACCATCTCATTAAAAAGATATTATAGTTTACTGGGGTAGGTACGTTGATGATAGTTTTGCCATTTTGCCACTTCTTTGGCTTAACACCATGTAAATCGAAAACAATAGCCAAATCTCATTTTTAGATCTTCTTATCTACTAGAATACAGATCAAGGAAACCTATTCTTTGATATTATATCGTACAGAAAATCCACTGCTACTGACCATGTAATCCCTTTCACTCTAGTCATTGCGTTTCTCAGAAATTAGCTCCTTTCAGGTTTTTGCTTCAACGTTTATTGTCAACTTCACTTTCGAATGATAGTTTCCAAAAAGAACAGAACATCATAAAACAAATTGCCGTTAATAATGGTTATCTCCTTTCCCTTACTGATTCATTTTTTAATAAAATCAAAATTGAGCACTAATTGAATCCCAATTAAAAATAACAACTGTAATACTACATATTAATAACTACTGTTTATACCCAAATTATCTTAACCAATTTATCCATCTCAGTAGACCAAAACAAAGAAAAAATTGACAACATTGGGAAATTAGGCATATCTTTATTGAAAAGTAATTTGTTCCCTTGTTTTTATACAGAGCAAGCTTGTCGCTCTTTGAACAAAACAAACAAATAAACAAACTCCCCCTTTGCTGAACACATTTGTCTATTCACTCATTTTCGCTCCAAAAAGTAAATTACTTAATTACTTTGAAATCTTTGAAATTTATACTCAGAATAATGGATATTGTTTAAGCGAAATAACTGATTTTGGTAATAATTTCATCTTCAACAGCTTTAATCCTCAATATTTACCTTACTAATCTCCTTTTTCTTCCTTCCTTCCCCTTTTCCCCCATTACTAGTAATTGGAAAGATTTTGGGAATTTTATTTTATTTGAAAGTCTTAAAATCTTGTTTTCTTCAGTGCTGCAGAAATATTTTGCAATAGCGAAATGAAATGGGAATTTTTTAGATGTTGACTGATAAATAAATACACCAGTCCGGTGACCTACTGAGTAACTTTCTCTATTTTCGTAATCTACACCCAATTTTCACTATTTTAACTTTTGACTAAACCGATGTTTGGTACAACCAACAAACTTGACCTAGATTTAAGAGAAAAATTATCGTAAAAATGTACACACTGAACAGAACATGAATGCTTTAACCATAAACAGGTCCCACGAAAACTTTTACATTAAGTTGAATTAATTTCGTTAACATTACAAAGTACATTGACGTGTTCTGTATTATAATAATAACATCCACACATACATTTCTGTATTCGAATTCGTAATATTTCTTGATTTCTGAGTTCTTGTTTTGTCTGCGAACAACAAATCTAGGAGCAACAAAACTCTGACATATGCGTTTTTGGCAAGGCGTTTCAGATGTATTGTTGACCTTCCATACGTCGAAATCTCAAAATGTATATATGGTTTGGATAATGTTGCATGTAGTCGGGATTCTCCGTCTGTTTTCCGAAAGTAAATGAAGATTTTTCTCGTTCTTCTGAGAAAGTTTTTTTAGGTATCAGTTTGTTTTTGAAACGGTTTTGCTTTGAATTCGTTTATCTCTTCTGATACAATTAATAAGTAAGTATACAATTTCCTTGAAGCTAATGAACTTCCTCGTATGACCACTTGCCATATTAAAACATTGTTTGTCGTTATCTATCGCATCAAATTTCAAAAATACCTTGGCATTGACAAAAAGGTTTCTCGTGTATTGGAATCGCATCCCTGTGTACTGAAAAAATCCTTGTAATACTGAGAAACCTTTACTATTATTATTGTTCTGAGATCAAACACGATCTACCATAGAAATCTGGTCACGAAGTTTTTACTTCTATTCTGAATACTTCCTTTTTAGTGGCCTTTGGTAGAACTGTAGCACTTTTCCCGAAATAGATGACGTCATGCCATAAGGAATGAAACTGAGATAGGGCTCCGATGTTTTGTCTAGATTTGGTATTAGATAAGGCATTACCACATATCTACGACATCTCAAAATATAGTATGTCAATGGCAAAAGTACTAATCATCAAAGAATGGAAGGAAAAATAAACACAAAAACAAGATCTGAATCTGCAAAGATTATTGAAGAGTTCTTCGAATTCCGACCATGAAAGTAGCATCGCATCTCCCGAATTGGAGTAGGAAATGTATCTTCAGTGTCCATTTACCTGTTGGCATCAAAACTTTTGATTTATACTACCTAAGAAATGCTTATATGCAGCTCAAGACAAAACCACACAATATTCAGAATAATTGAGAGACCTTTCAGTAGCCAAAAGTGTATAATCAATTACATTTTAGTATAAATAAAATGACAAGGGAGAAGTAGCAGAAATTTAGCCTCTAGCAAAATCAAGATACAGATAGAAGGATTTGGAAACACCTCTCAAGCAATATTGGGTAAGATAAATACTCAAAATTAATAATTTTAAAGAACTAACAACTTAAAGGTCATAGTTTGAATTGTAAATGAAACCGTTAAGAATCCAAACAAACTTGACGAAAATTTGTAACTCCTTTTATTAACATGTTACAATGCAATGGAAAACATAAAATTTACTTATTAAAGTTTTAGCAATAAGCAATATCTCTGAAGTTCCTCTTAAAAAATGTCATTTTGAATGCTACAAAAAAAGAGCACTGTAATATTTTGATCTTTGCATTTTGATTCGCGATTTATTTCGTGTCGTACATTAAGTACATGACTATGAATTGAAAAGAGGATATTCACTTCTAATACCGATCTTTCAGTTGGATCTTTTCTGCCTTCGTCACGTTTAAGGACGGCGTATAAATGTAACACTCAATATTACTTTACATAGAATAGTTCGATAAAAAAAATCAAGTGCACTTACCACCGGATCTTCTGCGAAGCGATTCTATGGTAACTTACCTGAAAAGAAGGAAACTTAATTTAAAGACAGTACAGAGCTTAAATTTTCACCCTCTTTGTATGAATGAATATCATTTATCCCCAAGTTCCTCTGGGTGAAATTTTAGATAGAAAAAACAAAAGATTTCAATTCTTTTTTCCATTTTATTTCAGGATTAAATAAAAAACAGGTTTCTACATGTGCATAACTTTTTAAAGCAACGAGAAGAGAAAAATTCCTCCCATTTCCAAAAATAGTGTTATAAAACCGAATCTCGTATTCTGCATAGCGAACCAATAACCGAGACATCTGTCTACGAAAAAAATCTCATAAAATCTCCAAACACAGTCTAAGCCATATAAAACACGACGCGCGGCCTGGATATTGGGCGCAAGGACGTGAGCGCGTTTCCAATCTGACGCTTTCACGTTCTTAGGACCTCCGGCGTACTTGTGTTTCCAACATTACGAACGCGAAATATTAAACATCTGCGTTCAACTAAGCTTTTTTTTCCTTTTGAGTGATCATCAGTTCGTTTACCTTAATTTATGATAATTTGTTAGAAATATTGTGACAAAAGAATATATTTTTTGAATTGATCGATTTTGATTGTTTGTTGTACCGCATCAGTTTTTAGATGATTTAGCGAATAATGCAAAGAAGTTTCAAAGACAAATCGAAGACCATTAAAACCGAGCGTAATTTTTCTTGGCAAATTTTTCTGTAAATAAATTCTTGTTGGAATAAAAATGAAAAACATAATTCATTTAGTTGATCTCTTCTCGCGTTTGTGACGTTGAAGCATGGGACCGAAGGAGTTTTTATAGTTGTTGAAGCTTTCGTAAGCAGTGATGATTGATCCTGTCCAGGCACGGTCTCGACTCCGGGGCTGCATAATTTATTAGCTCTGTATTGATGTCAACTCGTAATGGATGTGGTTCTGGAAATTAATTTCGGTAGTTCTAAAAGATAAATTAATATTCCTAAATAGAAACCACTGCCAGGGATATATGAAGAAATGAACTGGAAATACGTTGGAATCACGATGGAATTTTAATGGCGATTTTTGTTTCGTTAAAAGAGACGTCATTAGTGCACTGAAATGATGTGTGTTTTCGGTAACGAACGCCCTTGTTCTTAAAATGCTGATAAATTGATGGACAAAGATTCAACACCTGTGATGGTGTTATAAAATAAACAAGAATAAATTATTACTAAAAGACCCTTCTTTTCTCCGCCTTCTAACTTGGTATCACATAATCTTTTTAATTGTTTTATCTAACCACGAGCAAAATTTCAAAACTCGCATCAAACTACATACAACGCAACAGCAACATTAATCCAATTCTTATTTTCTGAAAGTGCATTTCCCAGCTGGACATTAGTATATATTAAGTACAGAATCGAAAGAATTCTGAATTTCTCTTATTGCTATATTTCAAAGCAGTTCGTTAAAGTGCAAGTCATCAAATGATCATCACACAATCATTATTATAACGGCCGAACTTAAAACCTCAGTCATGCAATTATATATCTGCATTCGACCAATCAAACTATAAATGACATGAGGTAGACGGGAAATGAAAAACATTTCTGACCGGTTTCTTTTTTTAAAAAAATATACAACTTCACACCTAAAAATTAAATGTTGATTGCTTAATAATGATTGATCGTTAAAACTACTAACGACGCGGTCGGATAATGACATGGTTTGTGTGACTTGTGTAGTGTCATCCCTTATATTAAAAGTTTTTTAAACTTGACCATTTTAATCTTGCTGTCTACCTGTTTATTTTCATTTTAAAATAATTTGAGAAAAACATTTTAAGAGTTGTTATTGGAAGAAGAACTTGAAAACGGAAAAGCTTTGGATTAAATTATACTTAATAATCGTTTTCGGTTTGCTTTGTTAAAAGAAGAAGAAATATTAAACCAATTCTGGTTCTTTTGTTTAATAGCTTTACAGGAATGAAGCGTTGTAAACTGGTAGAAGATTGGTACACAAGGTTAGCTTTTTGTGTTTTTACCTTTATTCAAATAATTTGTCATTAGTGATTAGGTCATTTCACGTTAGAGTCAGTTTTTGTGGAACTGGAAAGAGGACATTCAAGACACCTAGTCATGAAAATTTCGAAAAGATTCTAGTTGCACTCATTGTCAGATCAGAAACACAAATTGAGAACCCTTCAAGATACTATACCCACTTCTGCTAGAATGTCGAACCGTTCATTATATTATCTAATATATGTGTAATCTAAAACAAGGGCATTTGAACGTTGACTTATGGAAAACATTTTGTTTCATGCACGTATTCAAAAGTAGAGTAAACCGGCCAATCCTTTGTTTTTATTAAAGTATTGGACTTCGCAACATTCGCATTAGTAAGGACCAAATCTCAAATAAATTTGTAAAAGAAAGTCATGTGCACAAATGACAATAATTTCCAAAATCTTATACTTTCCTTCCAGGTAATACAAAAACATCCAGAAAATGCTATAGGAAGATGATTGAGTAGTCCGGTTTCTTCCTCGAAAGGCAATGGTAAACCACCAAGTTCAGAATATTTCTCTAACAGAAATGTTTTTTCGAACACTTCTGTACTGTAATCTGTAAGGTCAGGACCGTCGAGCTTATATACAGGGTGAGTTTTTTCCGATGTTTAGTATGGGGATTTCACAAACTAGCGGAGGTAGAAAGACGATTAAATGGAGAAAGAATTGCAGTTTTACAAGCTCAATACAACCTTGTGTCATAACTCAAAAGTTATAGCTTAAATAAAACATTTGGTTAGACTGCATTATTAAGCACATAATTATCTACAACTTTCTCCTTTATACATTTGTTTGGTGCCTATAGCTGTGTTGAAAATGGGCCTTTTTTATAAAGTCATGGCCGACTATGGTTTCTATTAGAAAAAATACAACCTTGTGTCATAACTCAAAAATTATAGCTTAAATAAAACATTTGGTTAGACTGTATTATTAAGCACATAATTATCTACAACTTTCTCCTTTATACATTTTTTCTAAAGTCAATAATACCAGAGCTATAGGCACTAAACGAAATCACAAAAAAACTATTTTTGGAAGATATCTAGTTAGCCATGCATTTTTTCTAAAAAAAACAAGAAGCTCATTAAATTAAGCTCGCAAAACTGCAATTCTTTCCCCATTTAATCGTCGCTCTATCTCCGCTAGTTTTCGAGATCCCCATACTAAATATCGGAAAAAACTCACCCTGTATATGCTGCCTTTGTGCAAAACTTAACAAAACAGCCTCTTTAATGTTTTCTGCAGGCACTCAAACAGAATGGTTCTCATTGGCCCTTAACAAATGACGTCTTTTAAACACCTTACACATCAGCACGCGGCAGCCCTGTGTAAGACACCACTTTCTATCATATACAGTGCCCGCCAAAAAGTCTACACCACACGCGAGAAATTTTTATTGAATGATTTATGGAAAATTTGTTTCCAGCATCAAGTTTTGCTTGCTCTAGAACCAAAAATGACCTAATCAAAATGTGCCAAATTTGACATCTTTAAAAAAAATGTCTGAAATATAAACTTACTTGACCGAATTTTAAAAAAAGTAATGAGAAAAAGATGTTTCCTTTGCAAATTTTTAAAAGCCTACCACGATTTTCATATTTTGCCCTTTATTTTGTTTTTCCTTATTTGTTAATCAATGAATGAGATGCACTTTGCACCAAATGTGCTACTTTACCAAAGCTCCATTTTTATTTTTTACATAAAAATAAGGAAAAAAAATTATTTAGACAGTAAAATCAGTATTGTGCAATACGTATCTAAGCAGCAAGTGTTTTGGATTAGATTGGATTGACTTTTGTTGACTAACAAACAAGGAAAAGCGAAATAAAGGGTAAAACATAAAAATCGTGGTAGGCTTTTAAAAATTTGCATGCGGGTAAACAATTGCAAAGGAAACATTTTTCCTCATAACCTTTTTCAGAATTCTGTCAAATAAGTCTATTTTTCGGACATTCTTTTTAAAAATGTCAAATTTGACAGACAATGGAAACCACATGACTAGTTTTGATTAGGTCATTTTTGGTTCTGAAGCAAGCAAAACCTGATGCCGGAAACAAATTTTCCACAAGTCATTCAACAAAGATTTTTCCCATATGGTGCAGACTTTTTTGCGGACACTGTATATTTCATGGATACGAATTTACCATGCAAGCATAAAATAAACACTGTTGTCAACATGGACAACATACGTTCTTATATCCATCTTTGTTTGTTTCAGTGCTGCTCCATTTTATTATCGCAGTCACGGCAACCAAGTTACATATTGCGCAGTGTACATCGGCATATGCCTATCATCGCACGTGTCCAGAAGCAAAAGCTAATTTAGTAATTTGTTTTAAAATGTGCGCCATTTTTCAACCACTCTGATTGTCTTTTTCTTACTGGCACTAGAAAAAAGATAGGTTAATGTGAAACCTACACCATAAAAAGAAATGGCGAATAAAAATGTGTCTGTGATGTGTTGGCAACCAGTCAAGATATTTGTTGTCTCATCCATTAAATAATATATATGATCTGATGATGCCAGTACAGTAAAAAACTGAATGGTTTCTTTTAAGATTAAACCTAGTCGTGATCAAATTCACTGTTTGGTCGGAGACATTTAGACTCGATTTAATGCTCAGATTTAAAATAAGTGTGAAGTTACGTTTAGGATGCGATTTCTATTTATTTTTGGTTTTTCAAAATAAGAACCTACTGAAGTGGTAGAAACTATACAAGCAGTACAAACATTTACGAATCGTAAAATCAGCATCGATTTTCTGTACTCCAATACTCGCTTGGATGTTATGATCTAATATTAGCGCCTGCCGTTAGTTTTCCGCATCTGTTATTTATATACTTTTGGAAGAGCTATCGTAAGTCAATTAACACAGTTACATATTGCAAATTATTCAAATCATGTGGCTGAAATATTATAGTAAGTATACGTTGTTACCAAGATGATCTTCCTTAATACTACCAGGTTTTGACAAGTACTGTTGAAGGCAGATAAGTACTAACAGATCCTGCCAAGTACTATCTAGGCATATCAAACAGTAACAGGTTCTGCCAAATATTTATAAATCCAATGAGGTTCTGGCAGATTCTGCCATGTACTATCAAGTACTGCCGTTGATCCTGCCAACTCTTTGTACGTCTGTAGACATCATTGCTACGTCCTTTGGTAATTATGCAAGACTGATCAGTACTTTGCAATAATATCAAGGCAGGATATGACAGTACGTCCGTAGGCAATACTCGCCAAGATTACAGCAGTATCGATAGTACCAGCAAGATTGGTAGTGACTGTATACACGCTTGGATGTCACGGTGACTAGTTCATGGGATTTTTAACATTAATTTGTAACACTATACAGTTGTTACCATTTTCTAAAACTGTACATGATTTGAATTCATATCACAAAATTAAAAAATTTTACATCGTAGCTAACCTTGTCATAGTGATTTTCTATTGGGTCATCGTATCATTGGATTTTCTGCAGACAAGATTCGTCATCTATTTTATTTCACAAGATCTAATTAGATCTCGTTCAGCCTTCATAGTTTGCATTTCCTTCTATAGGGTCCAGAGCCTATTTTCTTCATACAGCAAAACTTTCCTTAGGAGGACACTTGTCGTGATAGGCATACTGTCTGTCGACGAGAGGTGTCTGCACACTTTTTCGGCAAAATCTATAATTTTTATTTTCTTTACCTAAAGTTAAATTTCTTGTTTTAGTGCCGAAAACTTCAACTTCAAATTTTGTAGAAGTTCAACTTTTTATGTACTTTGAACTTCTTAAAAGCCTACCAGTCATAAATTTGTCACTAAAATCTACGAGTAACAAACTTTCAACAGATTAAAAAGAAAAGTAATAAACCGTTACTTTCCTTTGTAATCCGAAAATGCTCTAAAAGGATTGGCAGGTTAGATAAAATTGACAAATTCTTGTCGGCATCCAAAACCAACGGAAAATCCCACATCTAGCAGCATAATGGTCCACCTAAGATGGTAGATTTTTAGAGCTATCATGTACTTCAACCTGATTTTACAAACTGTTATAGTTAAATACCAAAATATAGGTTACAGTTACAAATCACTGAAAAGTATTTGAAAGAGACATTGATGATGAAATAGTGTTACAAAGCAATTATTGGCAAACACCAGATACGACAAGTCAACATTGACCAAGAGTACCTCTGGTTCTAATTTACGCGTAATAGCGTTACGTAACAGTATTGGGTCTTTTAGTTGAGCAAAATTCACGAGAGGTCATTGCTCTTTTTTTAACATGTCCAATCTCTTCTAAGCAAAGATCTCCTTCAATCTCGCCCCTCCCTCCTTTTCATCCAGTACCGATTTAAAGTTGTTGGTAATCGTTTATCTTCAAAATCAACACAAAGCAATATTTCAAAAGATGAGATATGTGTATTTCACTATACAAAGAACTTTGAAATGGGCGTTTTGTTCATGAAATTTACTTTTCAAAATCCTTATGTTGATGTTTCTTTATTTCTTCTGGAATAATTATCGGGAATTAGAAATTACTTTTCACTGTTGAAATTGGTTACCAGGAAACACTCTTCAGTGTCAAAAACCTTCTCAGTAGACTTCATTAAACTGCCTTATTCGTTTTTTATTCAAAATTCATGTAGCTAAACTGATATGCAACTGATGACCAAAAATATATCTCTTGGAAATCTATCTCAATAAAACAAGGAAAAGACACTGATTTTTGGACCTTAAAGACTCTTCAGCATTTAATTTTTGCTAACAATTTTTCATCTGCTTTGTACGTATAAAAGATTTCTGTGCGCCAACAGATACTTATGCATTCCAGGCGAATAACAGCGCGGTAAAATATATTGAAGTCCAGCTGGTCGAACTGGCGACATTTTGATTGAGTTCCAGAGGATCTACCGTGTCTCCCACATCAGGGAAAACAAGAGAAACGATTTTTTTGAATTTGCCCAAAAATGGATTGTATGCTCCCAGGAGCCCTGTTCCTGTCTCACACTTTGTTCCATTTTGAATACGAAGACGATTCTGCTATCACTCATAAGTAGTAGTACCTTACAGTATCAGCAAAGACATGTAAACCGATGTATTACTTCTTCTAGGCTTTTGTATTATTTGCCAGAAGAGCTGTTGTTGATTATCTGCTTGAGAATCAGCCACAGTTCGTCGCCAATAAAACAAAGTGTCGTATCTCAAAAAATTCAATTTCTGGTTTACATCATCAAGTGGCGTTATTAGGTGAGGTCTTGGCTCTCACGAAATGTCGAATCTCAAACTATGTAAGTATTTCTGCATCTCGTTAGCAAAATCGTATAGAAAATGACTTATTGATTATAACTTAGTGCTTTTCTGTAAAATCGGCAAAGTTCAGATATGACACATCGTGTTATGAGCGACGAATTAATAATTTGTAAGCACTCTAATTTGCTATAAAAATGTGTAGAGTAACCGTAAGTTTGAAATTCTTTTTGGTTTTTACATGTGTGGGAATGTTGGCCTGTCTTTTGATCATTTACCAGAATTTAGAAGTTTCTGACAATCAGAAGTGCTTGGTGGTTGCCGTCTCTTTTATAGACGATATGAATTCAATCGCAATACCATTAGCATTACCGTTCTTTGGTATCTTCGACGTAAATTTGCACTTTACTTTTCAAGATATACAGTTTGAACAATTATTCATAACTTTCCGACTGACCTCTATTCCATTAGATACATTTTTGTCCAGTCCTTTGAGCAAAGATAAATTCTTCTGTTCAATTTCAAGCTTGTCAAAATCAGTGTTATTTCGTGTTATTCATCACTCAATTAAAGTTAGTTTTCTTGTTGGCTTGTTCCTCTGAATACATTTACATAAGCAATAACTTTGATTTTATTTTACGTGTGGCACAGTTAATTTTCTTTTAAAACTTTGAAAGGAAATCAGTAACAATCATAATCGGTTGCATAAAATTCTCAGTTAATAACGTGTTTATTCTACCCAACGCTTTTAAACTCACATTCACATTAGTAATCACTACATTTATATTATGACCAAAGTTACCTTGAATATTATTATCATGCTTGATTTCTTTGCATATTGCAATAAATAAAAAATGCCTTCAATTTATTGGTGGTTGCTTGGTGAAGGTGTAAATAGCAATTTTTGTCATTTTCACCTTAGAAATGTTTTGGTCTATGCGTTATGAATTTCTCATTTTAAAAAGACTTTTAATCCTGTAAAGGGCATTTACAATGACACACAGTTTAAATATTTGCGTTAAAAGATTTGGCAAGTTTTTGGCGAAGTTTCAAAAAGGGTAGAAAAAAAGCCAAAAGTCAATAAAATTTAGTATTTGAATTTCCTTTACCGTTTAACGCTGCTATAGAAAAGTGAAGTTAGTTGATACAGTAACACTACATAATATATATAAGTTTGCTTTTGTATACAATGAATGAACGTCGTTATCATTACCATCATCAGCATTAGGACCAAAAACATAACAATCTCCTCGACTGTCCCTGTCCCCAAAAACACAAACACACAGAGATAGTAACAACAGCAATAAACAGCCGGAATCTCGGCCGCTAATATTTTTATGGGTGATCGGAGATACCGATGGGTCAGTCCGATGCCATTCTGGCTAATCGTTTCCGGACATGTATCACCCGGAGTCTCCAGACCCGGAGCCGCATAACTCCGAGTCTCGGCCGGAAGTGGACCGGATTACCGGAAGCCACGTGTTTTATTAATATGGGTATTTAGAAAGATTTATTATATTGGATCTAGTTCAGACTTTTCCTTTTTACATGAGGGTCCACATGTGGAGACTAGTACGAGATATATTGAGGCAATATAAACGTTTCTCGCGTGACAGATTGCGTGACGGAAATAAATTTGTGTAGAAATAATGCGGCTTCTCTCTTTAGTATTTATTACGTTTCGCGAGGTACAAAATTCTTAAAACGCAATTTAATTTATCGGTTTGTATCCGATTGTGCTGCTGCTTGGGTTGGCTCTTCACAAAATACTTTTGGTATTTACGTTCGAGAAAATCTGTTTTATTTCGGACAATATTTTAGATACATTTTGATGATAGAAGTATAAAATTGCCCGGGGAGGTGAAAAATTCACCAAAACCTATTTGGTAACTTATAATCTTTATATTATTTGCATTACCTGTAAGATGAATGTTATAACTAAATAAAATCGCTCGACTCAAATGACCCAACTTTCAGGTAGTTTGAAACATAAACATAAATATCCATTTTTTACCTATGCAAGTATACTACACAAACAGTTTATCTTAACAAAAAAAAGGAAAGTTTTGAAAACTTGAGCGTTTAAAAAGATTTAGGAAGAAAGTACAGAGTACACCGTGAAAATCGTGTCAAGTAAAAAAAGGGAAAGAGTAAGTCGAACCCAACTTCCGAAAATAGAATACTTCTTTGTGCAATTGAATTGACATGAATCGCATTGTTAAGCCTCAATACGTCACCAAAATAACCCTTACGACTGGCGTTTTACAGTACAACCCTGACTTTTTCTGTTATGGTAAATACAAGAATGACAATATTATTATGGTAATTCTATTAAGGATTGTCAACAATAGTACAACCTGTTGGCTTGAATTGAGGAACATTTCACGGACAACAAAATTATTTGATAACAAATGTCGACACGACAACAAAAGATGCCGGCAAATGTGTCGGATGCAGCTTTTTGTTTTCAGAGACCTGCGGTTTCAGCTTTGTTTATGGTGCTCTTTTCTCATTGTTGCCAATGTATTTTTAATGTGGCAAATTGTGAATGAATTTTCTCTTTCATTTTTTTTTCTGTAAACACTGAAATAATTGTGTTTAAATAGTTGTTTAAAATTCAGTTTAATCTTTTGTCGTTTAATTATTCGTAAGAGGATGTTAATTAAAACAATAAATCGCAATTAAACGATTTTAATCTTCTTTTTATAAGTTCCTTATAATTTTTTTAAAATGGCACATTATAGTTTGAAAATAGATTTTCTACAAAATTTATTTAAAACACAAACAAAAAATTAAGGAAGTTAAGGTTTTATGATACTAAGAAATAATTGGAGATTCTGATCTTTGATAAAAGAATGAAAAATAACCAATAAACGATTTTTCAAAATTCATAGGGATATAACTCTGATTACCAGACGGCGCCACCAGTGTTTATGGAGACCCGTTGTTTGCTGAGTACATTGGTTAGATACATCATTAACATAAAATTTGCAGTTGCGCCGAAAAGCTGCATAAATTTTTAACATTTTCAGGAATGATTTTTTTAAATTACTATTTTGATTAAAATTGATAGAATTGCAAAAACAGATTAATAAATTAATGAAATAACTATACCTATATAAATATTTTTACATTTATTAATGGAAATAAAGTTGACTCGCAGAGTGAAGTCAAAGAAATAAAATTTATTTCAACATAAAACTGAGCATTTCTAAATATGACTTGATTTATTGGCCGATTCTAAAAACTTCTGCCTCTATGAGTAAAGAAATACGATTTTGGTCAAAATCTTAAGCGATTTTCAATATTTCCCGTTTAAGAAAAATATATTTCATGCAGAAAAACAAAACTTTTGGCCATTAGAATAAGTCTGTCTTAGAAGATCAACATAGTTTTGTCATATATGAATTTAAAATATACCGTGTGCCTCAATCTAGACGGAACATATACGTTTCTTTATGCAAATATTTTTAGTGGTGTCTCTTTGATTTTATAAAATGACTGAGTATTTAAGTAAGACTAACTGTTGTTTTCAACTCTATAGAATATTCAGCCAACATTCCAAATCTTGTCTTGTATGACACACTAAGTAAAAATCTTCATCACCAGATCTTTAATTGTTTTCATTTTAACTATACACTGTAGGCTGGCCTTTCTTCTCTTAAAATAACAACAACGGTATTTTTTACATAAATCTATATTTGTTCTCCCTTCGTTTTTTACACAACCACACTCATCGTCCATCTTTCCATCATTCCTCATCCCTTCCCCTCTCTACCTTTTGCGCCGAATTTAAATTTAAAAAACATAAACTCTTACAACACCGAAAGTAATAATACCCAAAATCTGCATTTGTATTTTCTCTCCAGATTCAAATTTTCCTGTTTAATTAGTACTGCCAATTAATTCTTTTACGAGTAATTTGATTAATTGCAATTTAATATTCTAAAAGGTATTTTCATAAAAATCAGATAGTACAGCTGGACATGAAAATTATGTAATAAATGCACAAAATTATTATTTGCTCAGCGATCCTATAGACTGGTTACGCCATGATCAATAACGCAGTCACTACAGAAATGTTGCTTTTTACTGTTGAATACAACGAGTGATCAGATTTTTGCCAATTTTAGTGTGGGCTTTGAAAACTAATGTCATTCCACACAAAGCCTAGAAAATTACGATTTTACAATTGACATTGATAACACTCTAATCTATGAATTTAAGTCAACTGTTCAACTCTCGAACTGATTTTGAGGTTTTGGTCCGTTATGTGATGGAAGCAGCCTACCCCACTTAAAGAAGAACTCGGTTACTTAACGAAAATCTTTGCTGAAATTACTTGAATCTGGATGTACTGATATTCGTATGTTCCCACCGTCAAATTGTCTTAAGAGTTCTGACGTTAAAATGTGGAAACAAGTTAATAACTTACAATTCTTTCAAGTTGTTATGGGTACCAGGGCACAGTGGATTCTAAGAGATTTATGTTCAGATTGTCAGATCTCTTTCTAACACCAGAAGTATATGCTTGCTGTGCTGAATAGACATAAATAATTACGTGCAGTTATTCTGATAAGTATTTCCAAAAAATGGAAAATTCCTTCACGTTGGCAAGTTGTCTACATCCAAATGGAGTGAAAGAGGCGCTGGCCAACTTCACGGAATTTTTCCTTTTTTCTGGGAATATCACGAAAATTGTAGGTGATTACTCTATCTGTTCGGTGCAACAATTAAAAATTCCCAGTTGAAGAAAAACGATTAGCTTCTTTCTTAAATAGAAAGTATTTGGATTCCCAACAAGTCACATCAAACTAAATCAGCATCAACAAGTAGGCACTGCATTTAGTATGCAACTTCATTTGTAGGAAATGCAGAGTTAACTTCGTTCTGTGTGTCGTGTGTGACTCTAATAACTTAAATGCATTGAAATAATATTTCTTGACCTCGATGAGGCTAAGAACATTGGCGACAAAAGAATAGCCCGCTTTGAGAAGACTACACTACCGTTAGATATTGAAATTGGTAATGAAGTGGAAAGTGGAAAGTAGTATGTTATTCATGAAAATAATAACACAAATAAAGGGCGGCTATGGATTATGAAACATATTTTGATTCCCTTGCAAAGTAGTTGAGAACTGCTATTCTGAGACATTTCATCTAAAACTCAGTAGTCGACGGATTTATTAGTCCATATAGCTTACTTTGATTTAGAAACTTTTGAAATACCCGGGTTTACTCGTCACAACTACAGGACACTCTTGAAGAATTAATGTAAGTAAAAGTTGAAAGCTTACCTTGCACAGACCAATTTACACATCTATGGATATTGAAACTACTAATCAACCATACAGTTGTCATCCTCACTCTAAAAGGTACTTCGTTTTGAAACTTTTCCTAACCTTTTTCCTAGTGTGGAGATCGGTTGGTATTGGTATATTATAGACCCTTGATGGTAATCTTTATTATTTACAAATACTGAAAACAGTAAGATTCTGTCTTACTCATACCCCCAATTGACTCTTATACTACTTCCTCTAACCAATATCGTCCTTGCCAATATTTCTTTTAAGATTTCACGCATGGTACGAGGTATGATCAAAATCTATCCGGACTGGATTTATTAAAAGAAAAATACAACACTTATAGGTATATTATTTGATCTCCTTCGAAGTAGTGCCCTTCCGAAGCCACACACTGAGACCAGCGCTGTTTCCACTGCACGAAGCAAGTCATCTTCCGAAATAGCGAACAGCTGCCTCGTCACATTCTGTTGTATCTCCTGAACATCCTGAAATCTTCGTCCTTTCAACTGCTGCACGAACTGAGATGAGGGTGCAGGCGCATTGTCATGATAAATTTGCCACTTGCCACTCTCATGCAATGCCGGTCTTTTGCGACGGCGCAAGAATTGACAATAATACTCCTTATTTACTGTTTGACATGACTTCGGACATGACGTAATAACGAAACGCTACTGTGAACAAACCAGAAGTCAAAGTGTGCGAAGCTGTCACCAACTGTGTCGCTCGACTCCAGACTTATGCCACGCATCCGGATAGATTTTGATCATACCTCGTATAAAATACTTAGGAGATACTAGTGTCATTAAGACAGTCATTCATTCTTTTCCAAATGAACTTTTCAGTATTAAGATTTCGAAAGCAGTTCGATAATTTAAAGTGCTAATACGAGCTAATTCAATATATAGCTTACTTCTTAAAGTAAAAAAGCTTACTGATAGCAACATTTTTTATTCAACACGTAACCAATATTAAATGGCGGTCAGAATAATGTAAATTAAAAGCATCACCCTCATTAGTGCGTTGTTGCGTCAGAGCTACAATTTACAGTAAGGACTCAAAATTGAGTAAGCCATCAAAGGTATAGCTTTTGACATGGATTACTACAATGTTACTGCACGGAAAATTTTTTTTTTATAAAATTTACCCTGAAATTCACAGTATCTGTAGGTGTCCGGATTGAAATAAATAATGTGAATTACAGAGAATTTTGATATGCATTAAAGCAATTTGTACCAAACGCGTAAGTAGGTAAGTTTTCAAGATATATAAAGTTACTATATTGAAACTAAGCTGAAAATGTATGGTAAATTTTACTGGGTGGTTTGTAATTTATTGGAAACAGAGTTGCTTGTAGCAAAAATGTCATATTCATTTTGAACATTGTCTGTCAGTTTAGACAATTTTAGTTACGCCAGAAAATGAATAATTCTTTTACAGAGTTATATAATTTTATACTCATGAGGTGACTACATTTTTTGACTACATTTTTTGACTACAGTGAATGAAAAATTTTACATTAAGAGATTTTCGAAGTTACTAAAAGGAATTTCATTTAATTAATACAAAACTATAAATTTATGCAAAAAAATAGTACGTTACAATGCAACGTTGAAATTTTGGATGCAATCACTAACAAATGCCTTTTCCATAAACCTATCATACTAAAAAATTCCTGATCTGATAATAATAAACGTGTGAAAATAATTTCAAAACGCTACACAAAGAAACTCCTACAAGCTCAAGGCTCCAAGAAGGTCTAGTGTAATGGTAGATTCACTTAGGATTGTTTGATAGCTGTTAATGAAAACAATACCTAGTCCCACACAGAGAATACCCCAGGTACAATTGTTAACACCACTGATAGTGATATCCATTTTGAGATGATTTATGACATCATATTGAAACGGACAATAAATAAATTTAATTAATATCGAACGCAACATAAATTGGTAAAAAGTCACTTTTAGGTAGTCTACTTTGAATAATTTTTATAGATGATGTTGCAAATTACAGTAAAGTTTGTTCAAACTAACGAGTATATAAACAGTAGTGTAAGCAGAAGGCCGGGATACTCTTTATTCATTTATAAGTTTACATTAAACCAAACTAAATTTTGTTTATACCCAAATGTAGTGCCATATAATTTGCATAAAATACTTGTTTACGCAAAAGGTTTAAAAATTTGGCAATTCTGTACCTTTCAATCAATTGAGAAATATTTGAGAATATAAGTTTGTGTCTTCTTATTATTAATTTAATCTTTGACACAGTTGTCATTTCAGATACCAAAATCTAAGTTTATTAATTACAAAACTTTTTTATATATTGTGATGCATGTACATGAGAATTGAATCAATGAATTAATTTTATTGTTTTGATGTTTATAAATATTTTGTAATGATTTTCTGATATTTGATTGATAACCTAAATAAGACCACCTTGATCAACACGTGACAACTTCAATCAAACTGACAGTTAATTTTTTTTAAACAATTTTACATTTAATTTTCGTTTCTTTAATAATTAAAATTTTTGTTTTATGTTCTTAATATCTCCAAATTTGACTTATTTTTTTTGTTTACCACCTTTTTTTTTATTCTTGTTTACCTCACTTCACCACAACCTTTTAACTTTACACTTCCTATTCCTTTTCCGCAGACCTCCTTGCTTCCATACACCCTTCGTAGAGTCGGCCTTCCTCTGTTAATGAAGACAACCTTCTTCAGTACGTCGCTGTTTGGTCCACCGATTACTTAAGTCCTCACCAAAGACATTCGGACAACACATATCAAAGATTCCATTATTTCTCCACACAATAAAATATATTAGAAGGTAAGTAAATTAAATAATAATGTTACTCTTCTTTAAATATGTTAGATAATTTTTATTATTGTGAACTGTTTCTTTCTTTCAGGACCGAATTGGTTTGAATGTCCATGAAGAAAATAAAAACTCGAAACTAATAATGACTTGAAATGAAATATATTGTTATTTATTTTAAAGTTTATAGTCTTGGCATTCAATAAAGTTTTTCTTTTTATTTTTTCTTTAAAGATCACAACTTGTCTAAAATAAGTAACACTCACATTAACTCTCTGGCTTTTATTTCTTGTTACTCCGTTTTAATAACTAACTTATTCTTCCTTCCATTTAATACAACCTCTTTATTCCTTTTTAACTCCGTCACCCATACAGTAAAATAAACTCGATAATATCGTTCACTAATCTTTGTTTATTATCTATACTTTTAAATAACTTCTACGTAAACTCGAATTCAAATCTTCAAAAATTATTTTAACCGCAACAACTTTTCAACTCAATATAAAATGTTTTTCTCTAAAAACTCTTATTAACAAAATTCAATTCAAAAAAACACATACCAAACTTTTTCTAAAAATTATTATCAACAACTTATCAACAAACTTCTCTTTAATTGTCCTTTTTCTATTCATAAACTCCTATAATTAATTCTATGAACAATAAAAAAAACTATTACATAATCAACTTATCTTACAAATTTCAGAATATTTAAAATATTCTCTTTAATTGTTTGATTAACTAACTGTCTGTTCTTATGCTCTTCAATAACTCTAATGATATTATTCTTGTTGTTTTTCTTATTTAGGTATCATTTCAACCTTTTAATATCATTACAATATGTTAACATCAGATTTCTCTAATGTAAAGTTCTGTATATTGCTTAAGTCACTAAATTATAAAAATCTTTTATCAAGAGATTTACTTCTTAAAAGAATTTCACTATAGTAATAATTATATCTTTTCATGATTTTTTAATCACTCTATATAATGGGTGAAGCAGAATTTTAAATGCAAATCAATAATTGCACAAACAATAATAACAACTAGATATAAAACTAGTAATGATTAATGTAACTCAAGACATGTGTTACATAAAAAATCAATTTTGCCCTTCTAAAAAAACTCCGAACATCAAAAGCAAGATTAAGAGAAAGGAAAACTTAAAAACTAATTAACTTATTATTAATTAAATTACATAGTTATTTAATTTAAAATAGCACATAAAAATATTTGACATAACATTTACGTCAAATATTAACTGTATAATTACAAAGTTTGTTCGTGACAGAACTGCAATTTCTAATTACCGTGCGGCTTAATAAAACATGCTGTAATTATTTCCAGAGAGAGGCAGAGAGGAGTTGTTGGGAACTCAATTCCTCCTACAGTTCCGCGTTTTATATTTTTTTTCCAGTCGCAATAAACGCTTGACGTTCTATATATTCTACAGTTTTTTTTGAGTGACAGGACCTTTTCGATATTAAAGTCAGCTGGGTCTGCATCTAGTCTCATACGGATGGAATGTAGTAAAAAACACATATTTCGGTAATTATTATTGATTATCTTGATTACATCAACAGCAACAGCAGGAAATAATTATATTTATCAGTTTTAAATTAATTCTTTGTTGCTAACAAAGAAACAATTTTAAACTTGAAAGATTTAACATTCACATAAAACTATTTTTAAATAAAAGAATTGGAGTTAAACTTGAAAATAACACAAAAATTCTTAAACTCTCAATAAAAAGAAATCTAAAACTGCAACAACTGTCAAGAAGATGCTGTGATTTCTTGAACTTCCTCCTAGCCGGTTGCTCCGCAACAGTTATCCTTGCCGAGGCCATTTTAGTTGGCAGAGTGACCGTCGCTGCGCTACTGTAGCGAGGCGTTTCAGTCCTTAGACCGCCCTTTGAACTAGGAGTGGCTTGCACCCTACCCGATACCCTGGAACGGTTCTTCTGAACTACTTACTCTACTCTCCTATTTTGCTGGATATATTTGTACTGAAACAATCTTAAGAAGGAGAGTTCTGGGATAAATTTGTATCTTTATGCATGTAATATATAAACCGTGTCAGGACATCATCGCATGCTTGATGGGATAACAGTAATTATTTGTTTCTTTTTTTTGTGGTATTTGAAAATGAGTAAATAACGACCGAGATATAATTGTTATTTTCGGCGTGGGAAGTCATTAAAGGAGATATATTTAACAATATACGGCGGAATTAAAGCTCTTTCAACCTTTATGAATTTTTAAAACTGCAGTCGATTGTTTTACATTTTTAACAGCGGATTAATTTATAATAATAAAAAAATAGTTCCTGCATTTATTCTATATTCTTTGTAGAGTTTACAAAGCTTAGCAAACAGTGCTTAAGTTTACCAAGCATAGTTTAAATTTCGGTATTGTCTAATTATAAAGTAAAATTCAAAAATTCTAATTTACTCTTATTTTTAATTACCTACTATTATAAAAATGACTGTCCAACAATTTTATCTTGGGGAACTCCCTAATCGCAGTTAATATATTTTGTGTTTTATCATTTGCTTTATTATAGTTAATAAAGGAAATTTTAAAAGTTTACTTTGCTCTTTTCGAAATCTTCTATACCTTTACTAGATAAAATTTCCTAATCCGGCTTGTCGCAATTCTATTCCATTACATTTAACCTTACTTGGACCATATTAAACTATCTTAGATTAGTAGGAGGTAAAAAAGCGACGCTACGGTCTTATCGTTTTGATTTTATTCCATAATATCTCAAGGTCATGCAAAGCAGCCTAAATATCAGACTTTCTGTGTAATTATAAAAAAGTGTCGACATAAAACACAATTAGGTTAAATGTTGTTGCCGTAATAACCAATAGGATTTATCAGTCTTTTATTTGTAACACGTCACATTTTACCGACGACACATTGACTAGAGAAACAGAAAGTGCAATAACGCCTTTGATCTCTTGGCATGTGTGACTATTTTATCAAACTGACATTGTTTTTCTTTGAGTTGCTTATTTTATACATTACAATTATCCAGGTACACGTCATTATGACTTCGACAACTAGAGATATTAAAAAACCCAAATGTTAAAAAAGGGTTCAATTTAAATATATCTTTGAATGACCTAACACTGAGGTTTCAATTTGTAAGTAAGGTATTTTATTATATATATGTTATGAGAATTTGTTTTTATACTACAATCTGTTCTTGCACTTAGCAAGCTGTTGTTTTTTCCAAACTGTAGATAATAGTGCTTGAAGGTTTTCTGGATGTTTGTCTAAAGAACTGTCGGGTCAGAAATCCCAAACCAAAATTATCTGTGGTAGGTATAACCATTGAGGATACAGATAAACTTTCTGATAAAGGTTAGTACCGACTTTTTTAATGAAAGCCTACCAATGGTTTAGGATTCTGAAAATTAAAGGCTAAAGACCATAAACTTAATAATATTAAAAGTCTTTAGCGCATGAAAAGTTTCTTAATTCTCTACCAAACACACGACATTCTGACGTCGAAAACTGGTGATATTTGATTTAATAACTTGAAATAATGACGATAGTCATCAGTAGACAGAAACTATAAAAGATACGCTGAATCATTAAATTTTGTCAGATAAATTTTCTGATGAAAGTTACTATTGATTTTAACAAAAGTTGCAGTTCGAAAACGTTGAATCTTAAAATATGCAACGTGATACAGTTCTACAGTACACGCAAAGAAGTTTGTTAGTTTTTCTCTTTGTATTGTTTTTTTATATATTACAGTTGCACAGCACATGCTATTGTGTCGTCGAAGACTAGCGATGTCCAATGTCAAAAAAAAAGATGTCTTTGAATGAACTAACACTGAAATATTATCCAAGACGTCATACTAACGTGATCTTTAAGCTTCTGAGTACAACATTGGGTAAAAATACGTAGATCAATCTTCATAAATGTTTACCTTCATAAAAACTTATAAGAAGCATTATTCATGCACCAAATAGATCCTTATATACAGGGTGTTTCAAAAATCAGGACGAAAAATTAAAAAAGATGGTCCTAATAAACATATATCTCCGGAACGCGCTATTTCTAGAATGCAAAATTAAGAATTTATCTAACATTCCTTTATTTTTCAATATCTAGAGAAAAACCTGCAATATTCAAATAAGACTTCTTAAAATAGCTGTTACTATTTGGGGCCGTCCTTAAATTACGTAACGCAAAATTGTACGATTTTTATACCCCCTTCCTCTCTTGTAACGCAACCGTAACGCAAGTTTGAATCCCCCCTTAATATTACGTAACGCAATGCTCTAAGCCCCCCTCCTACATTTAATATGAAAATGTTCTAATTTTTTATTGAAAAAGATTTTGCTAGAAAGGAATGCATCGAAATGGCGCGCGTGCGACCGTTGTGGTCTACACAGAGACTGTTTGAGTTCAGACAAGTAAATATGAGTTTAAATAATATTTTATCAATAACATTTTATCGTTACGTAACGTTACTCTTACTACCCTCTCCTTGGTAATGCTGCATAACGTAACTCTGGACCCACCCCCTTGGAGCGTTACGTAATTTAAGGACAGCCCCAATTTAGAACTTCGACTGTTTTAGAAATACCAATGGTGGTATATACCTACTTTCATTAGGAGCGGAGATAATTATAAGGAAAAAATATGTTACGTTACTGACAAAATGAATGATTTTATCATTTTGGAGATCTGCGCTCAATTTAATATAAAAGATTACTGTAGCATTTCTTTTCTAAATCGCATCGTTTCCGAGTAAAATCCCGATATTGTAAATTAGTGTAATTATTTCCAAACCACCGTGTACAAATATATTCCGGCAAACTCTAACTCCAGATTTTAGTCTTAACAAATTACCGAACCAAATTCGCTGACATTTTCAAGTCAAGTCGTAATGACGATTTTACCTGACGTTCTCATACATTCCTTACATTAATGTGAAATTTATGTCTATAATTTCATGAATTTTGGTCAATCAATGCTATAAGCATCTTGTGTCAAAATTAAAAATTTTCTATCACTCTTGTAACTGTTTCGCCATTTTGTCTAATATCTCTCATGGTTACTATAAATTCAGTAAGCAGCAGCAGAGTCAGTTGAAAACTATTACAGTTAACAATTTTCGGTTTAATAGAACATCATTTGTAACAATTCAAAAAATTAAATAAAACTTTGATAAAGATTATGAGTGGTTGCGATTTTTAAACTTCTGGTATTTGAAATCTAAAATATTCTGTACGCGTCCCACCTAATTTTAAAATTATTAAATTCCACTTGACACAAAAACAGTTCGAAAGATGCTTTAAATACCTACATTCAAAAGCTCGCTGTAGGTAATTTACATCAATAGGTACAAAGCAACCCCTTCACGACTTTCCTTTTTTAATAACAAACATTATTAAGATGCATTTTTAAATCCCACTATTATACCTCCGATGATTATTTCAGGTGGTACACAAAAATTCTTGAATGCAGAAAGCGTACTCAAATCAAATTCCTGTGTGCACCAAGCAATAAGCTGGAGCAGAGAGTATTTTAAAACGAAATTCACCCTTGAAAACGCACGTGAGCCAATGTAGGGCCCCTACATGAACAATGGAATTCGTATTACAGCCAGCCTTCGCGTTATTTAACCTAACTTTCAACATAAAAAGCTGCCGATAATAATCACGCTTCTATTGGACTTCTAAAGAAGTACAGATTTTCGCACACCTGGGCTGTGAATCGAGACGGGGTAGACTTAGAAAGTGGTTCTTGCACATATAACATCGTTGGGTATAAATGTGGGTACAGTACTGGACATGATTTTGTATTTTAAATCTTTTATTTCAATGCAAAAAGCCCAAGTAATTCTGTTTTACTTAACCAAATTTCAAATAGATAATAGTAGATAAAACTAAAAAAATTAATTAATCAAATTTTTTGAAAGTATCGTTAGAATCCGTTATGAAAGATTATGTTTAGAAAAAAACCAATCCGAACCTCAAATTATCTAATATTAAGAAAAGAGGGCAAAAAAGAAGCACCAAAAAAGAATGAACAAATCCGAAAACAATGAATGAACTTGTTCATGTCCAACTGGGCCCTTCAATCGTCGGCACATCAAACAGATGGAAGATACCGTCTATATCCGAGCATCTATGTTATAACGGCAGGGGGGCTTTCAAATCCAACCGGGCCTGTGTTTTAATCTGAAGATTTGCCCGCTTCTAGGATTTGCGGAGCTGGCGATTTGTGAAATTATTTTTTTTTACCTTCTTCAAGATCTCGGATTACGCTTCAGGTATTTTCTACCTACAACTGAAAGCACAAAAGGTGCGTGTATTTAAGCTTAGATACTTATCTAAGTTTTGCCAACATGTAATGCACATGACAGATGCCGTAAGAGAAGAGCAATTTTGTGCAACCGAATATGTTTTCAAAAAATTGTTTATCGAAAACACGAGGAAAATGGGGTAAAAGGCAAAACGACGGAATCACAGAAGGAAAGAAAATAAAAGTAGATTCAGTTCCTTAATCGCTTCGTTCTGCAGTGATCAGATAAGGAGAGGGGTACAGAATCAAGAATGCAGTAAATACTTTCAAAGGTAATTAGAAGTAATTAGAGAACTGTTGAGATTTCTACTAGAGGAGTAATCAAACTAATTGCTTTCCTATATTTAACTCCACTTTTAATTCCCTTCAAGATTTAAATGGAATCTAAAACTCATTTATTTTGAAAAGACATTACGAAAATTAGCACGTCGTTTTTTAGCATTTCAGGGAGTTCAGCATTCATTCACTAATTGGAATATAATTATTTAAATTCCTGGATATTTTTCTCATGTAAAAATCATTCCAAAATTATGAATTATGTTTGGCGTACATCTGGAAAAGACAATTTTAAAAAAATTAAGTAGAAGGAAAAAGCATCGCAAGTGTGTTTTGCACTTTTTTCGAAAAATCAAAACTATGAAATATTCTTCGAAAAACTGCCCTTTATAGTTTAGCACAAAACAAGCGTAAAGGGTGTTCGGCTTGAAGTTGGCGGTATTGGTAATCGATGGAAGCAGTGAGTGCGGCCTATTGTTGTCAGCGGCCATTGTTAACGCTCTAGCCGAGCCGGAAGTCGCTTGGGCCATACGGACGGAGCGCCGTGCCACTTTGTACGTGCGTCTTATCGCGAGAGGCCATGTGAAATATGCCACATATAAAAGGTGAAAACTGTCGACGACAGCTTTATGGTATCGTATACTGAAATATATAATATTTTTTTATTATTATTTATTTACTTATATGCCCTGCTGATAAATCTGCACCTTCTTTTTATCTCAACATTTTTCATACCTTAACTCTTTCCTTGGATTAGATTTTTCAACCAACAGGATTTTCCTCCTATACAAGTTAAGATTATTTAAAACGGTGATAATCAATGCTGTAATAATTTCTTCGAAGTATGATGGGCATACTAACTTGAATTATGAGAATATAGTAATGCAAAATTGTAGATGCAATTAGAACAGCATTAATTTTTAAATTACTTATCGATTGTAAGTTTTTTAAAAACTGTTATGTAAGACAATTCTGATCTTTTAAGTTTTACTGAAATACTAGAGACATTCTACATTAGAAGAATATGAAAAATTTACTCCACTCCAAATCTTTGCCCAAATGTAAGTGTGCAGGAAGTTTAAAATTAATTCTTGATTCGCCATTTTATCTAAGATAGAAAATAATCCAGATACAACAATATTTAAATGTATCTTAAAATGATCATTATCATTGAAAATAAAGGTCTACATTAAGTAAAAACTTGTGGATTTATGTAACAGAAGTTTTAGGGCACAGAAATCCCAGTGGCATAAAATTGCATCCTCATTCGTGCCACACTTGGCTTTAACAGTACTACAAAATCTCCTCAAATTACCATTACACCAAATACTACTCTAGCAACATTATGCATGCGCTCTCTAACCACCAACCTGTTTCAGTTTCATTGTTACGATTTCAGGCGTATTTTCTACCATGAGGTTGCAGCTTGCTTTTAGCACCAATGGGCAAACAACACGATACTACTCCAGTCACTATTAGAATGCATTGGATTGTACTTCATTAACTTTTGGAATTCTACTGATGGACCTCAAATGAGCTTAACTTGTCAAAAAAAGGCAGAAGCACCTGAAGAATTCTGTATGCGAAAAATGATATAAAGATAGATGACACAAGCAGTAGGTGTACTTAACACTAGCCACCAGCATCAAATAGGAAATGGTAATTTAGATTCACTATGGACAGTTAAACTCTGACTATGACCTTTTTCAATTCTAAAATAGAACTTTAGGATTTTAAGTACACCTATAGGTAAGTATCTACCAATTCTCTTTTAGCTTATGTAATATCTTTGGTGGCTGCTTTTGTCTTCAACAACTTTCTTCTGTATCCAAATGCTGCAGAACTTTCTAATATTAATTTCAATTTTCTTTTTCCCCAGGTTTTACTTCGTTTTGATTTTTTCAACTGTCCGATGTTCTTTCACATGATTACTCATCCATTACACAATTTGCATTATTGGTAATTTGTCAAAATTTCTAAAAAAGTTGTACATTCGAATTATAAATATGAGGTTACTAGGGTTACTGCAAGGATCTAGGTCTTCAAGAAAACTCAGAAAATATCTGTAGAAACTAAAAGATCCATCAGGACTTGGAGATTTGTACAGACTTGGAGGTTCACAGAAAGCTAGGACCTCATAAAAATTTTGGACACATGAATTGTGAAAGGAAAAGAAAGCAAAATAGTTTGATAGTGACCCATCTTGTCGAAGTTCGCTCCATGGCCATTGGAAGACAATCAGATTTTTAATTACCTTTCACAATCCTTTTAACTATCTATTAGATCGCGCATTTTAATGAACTTTTAGCACTTAGTTTTACAATTAAACCGAATGGTTGTCCATTTGTTTAATGCTTTGAACCAGACTCTTTGACTCCTCATAAACTTCGAAAATCCACATGAAACATTTCCAATATTTGGCTACTTGGAGCAAAGGTTTCTCTCAGATTCTCTGTAGCGAGTCAAAACTCGAAGTTTTAATTGATGATGTTTGGATCGTCATGGATTGTCATAGTAGAGATCTTCTCAGCATGAAATGCAAGTGAGTAGAGATGAACGGCGTCCGATTGACATTTTTGGAGATCATGAAGAAACGGATTGAAATGCAGCTTTCTGGCCATTCATTACGAAAAGACTCGTCTCAGCATAGTCCAGTTCTTTGCATTCCGTAGAAAAAATCAAAAAAACCAATAGCTTTAAGACAATGCAGACGTCTAAAGTTGTTAAAATCTTGCTCTAAGGAGCATGTAAGATGACTTCAAACTTCAAATGTACAAGAAGTTCCTTCTTGTTTTCATGTATTGTGCATCTATTTATTATAAAATTAATACAGACACCACTTGCATATTATCTACTATGCATCCGCACAGCTCTGGTTTATACTAGGCCAAAACACCTCGGAGGGGTCACTATGATTTCTCAAGAGGTTTATGACCTAGCCCCAAAGCATATACTCAATTTTTCCAAAAGCTTGGGTATATTCAATGGTTAAACCGACCCATTTAGATACGTATGATTATGGCAAAAAATTTTTTTCTTCACTTATTGCAAAGCAAGAAAAGAGGAGGCTTTATCATCCATTATCTACGCAAAAGTACTTAAGCCAGATTAGAATCTAAATGATGGGATACGATTTTTATTCCAAACCGCAAGAAAAATGATATCTTGCGTTTGCAGTATCATCAAAGATGGAGAACTAACAGTTCAAAGCTATACAAACACCAGCAGCATTGGTCGAAATTAAAAATATAGGGATAACCGATCAGGACATTGTCGACAGTGCGTTAAGTCAGGTTGTTTATGAATTTTCAGTAAAGGATTTTAATTGTTGGTTTTATATTTTATTCCTATATCTGGGTAGAGTGTTACTGCAAATACAAAATTGAAGTAGGAACTCGCCACTCGGTTCGTAACCAGTATACTAAAAATTGGAAGATTTCCAAAATATGAACATTATCTAAAACGAAAAAAAAGATATAGATTACAATTATGCTATTGCCAAAAACTTCTCATATTAATTGAAGCTATTAGGTGCCAGAGGAATTTTAGTCATAAACACTAGGATTTTACTGTGTACACATTTAAAAAAAAAAGAAACAATTTTGAATTTTATAGAGCTATATTCTTCCATAATTTGCAGTACGTTTTAATGTACTTTACTCAAGATTTCTTTTCAATTCATTTTACGATTTAACATTACAAATTTATGTTTAAACAGAACAGAGAATACATCATACACCACCACCACTGCGTTACCAAGAACATTTCATTTGAAAACATTAACGCAACTTTGATATAATTGTTTAATAGCATTTTTACGCAATACTCTTACAAAGATCATTTTCTATGTTAAAACCATTAAAATTAATGATCCAAAGTGAGACGAAAGTGATGTCCCAGCTGTGCATGCCAGGACACTCAGGTCGCGGGTTAACGTGGTGTTCGCGGAAGAGTCGTGCCGTCTCACATCCTTACCGCATTAGCCCATTCATGGTCCCGTCCAGACTCCCGCTAACCACCCATGAGCCTCAACATGTGTTTGTCTGGCATTCTTATACACGGATTAGCGTCTGTTTAAATATTAATAAACATGTCTGTTGATAGTTTGTTTGATTTAGATGGTGCCATTGTTCGGACTAATCTCTACCCTCCTCAATGGATTTATTATATCGGCCAGTTTTATCGTTGCATTTCTCTTCCTTTTTTATTTAGTAAAATCCTACACTAATAAATACGCGATTAAAACAAAATATTTACGTATTCAAATTCATTAGAACTACATAAATAAAATTATGCAGACTTATCTACTTAAAATCTCGCTTTACGGTAAGAACCAACGATATCGTATATCAGACCAACCCTGATAAAACAGGAGATAATCATAACCTTCTATGTGCGTATTAGAAACCCCGTGTTCGTCTAAAACCACATATAATCACGGGGTGACATCATGGGATTCAACTCCGTGTGGAGGTACGCGTGTGTGTTCGCGTATGTATGTATAATACCAGTGGCTAACCAAATGTTTTAAAATTTCTCAATAGGAAATTTACAATTAATATTGCATGCCGCACAACTAAAACAGTCAACTGATTTTAAATTTCTTTCCTTCTGTTTGTTAATGAAATCAAAATATCAAATATTTTTACAAGGCAAACAAAAATTAATCCGTCGTGGGTAAATATTGAGTATCACTGACAAACACGAAGAGTATCTCACAATCAGGCAAGGTCCAGGTGGCTCGGTCTGATTGTGATGCAAATTTAACCCCAGGTGTGCTACGAAGGGGGTGGGGTGCGTCCGGGATCCCAGGGGGCCCTTGATCCACTGTATACTGGGCTACTGCTGCTCGTCATCTCTCCCGAGTTACATAATCTAACTTGGGTGTCCTCACGACCAGATGCTTCAATCGCAGCGTGATTTCAATTGTATTTTGCTTCCTTAACGTTTAATAAAAAGAAATAACACTGACTATATTAAAAATTAAAATAATAAAATTCCTCAGTACTGCAGTTTGAAATTTATTACTAGAAGAAATCGATATGTGTTGACATTTTATTCTACCCCTAGGTCGCCTGTCCATCAGACGAAAGACAATGGGTGTGGGTGTAATGGCCTGGAACCCCGATGATAGCTGCTGAACCCGAACCTGCTTCTGACAACACGCACTTAGTTAGCTGTCAGCCGGGTCGCGACAGCGAAACAATGCCTGTAAACATTCAGATCGATCGGGAAAGGGTTGTTCTAGGCACGTTTAAGACGATCTTTGGAGACGCCGCTCTTCTACTTTTACACAATAAATTTGAATCTTAATCACACGTGCCTAAAATACTAATCCCATTAACAAACTTTCAATTAACCTCGGAAAACTTTTAAATGCCATAAAAGCATGATGGGGTAGATATTATACAAAGCAATTTGTAGGTGGATAATATAATTTTTTGACTACACATATATAAAGATTTAGGGGAAATTCCTGGCATTAAATAACCATAAAGATTCAACAAGCGGTTCAGAAATTACCTTCTTTCACTTTGAATAACAAGACCTTATAAATGGAGCGTAGTTAGCGTTTGTTTTATAGCATTTGTTTCTACTATTTAGTATATGCATTTTTTTCTGATCGGCACTTTAGATCTTTGCAAGTCGTAAAAGCCACTTGATAATTCCTTTCCCGTTGTCTTCGTGGGTGCATCACATGGGACTAACAAGGCCTGGCAATTATTCCGGGTAATTACGTCAGCGGAACTTTTCTCGGAGTCGCTTTCAACGGTGGTAATTAAGAGAGTTAGTGCGAGCGGGCACGTCCCAGGATGTGCCAGGAATGTGCGAGGATTTGATTATCGTCCTTTGTCTTCAAATTGACACGACGTCTTATTAAACAGAAGAAATCTTTTTGCTCTCTGCGCTAATACGCTCTTTCTCGTCTATAAGAAAAAAGTAAGTGTAAAAAAACTCGGAACGTTTTGGAAATGGAGAAAGTAACAAATGATAAACGATAAATTATCCCATTTTAATGTCTTGTTTCGTTCGTAGTTTCGAGCGTGACAAATTCCATAAAACAAACAAGAATACTCAATTAGGAGGTAAAAGGGGCGTCTATAAATCAACTTAAAAATTCAAACTGCATTAGGGAAAAGCAGGGTTAAGTTAAGATGGCAGCAAGGGCGCGACGACCGAGCGGAACCGGAACCGGAAGGCAGAGCGTGCGTGCTAATGACGGCAGCAGCCTCTGGCGAAGACTCTTGAAACTTGCGAGATCTTTTTTGACATGACTCATTGCTTTTGTCAGTTTATACAAGAAGTAATAATTTCTCTAACTATATTCAACATCCTAGAAAGGGATCATTAAAGTAAAATTACCACTTTCCATTAACATTTATAGAAATGAAAAGTTAATATTTACTATGTAAACATGCAATCTCACACTGCAGTGGTAGAGAAGCTTTTGATCGAGTTAAAATATCTGAATAATTTCCTAAAAGTTATTTATCGTAATATTCGAGCAATTACACCTAAATTTAAGGTAGTAGTCGAGAGAGAGTTTTTTGATATTTTCATGAAAGCTCTTGCGAGTGCATTCGGCCGCTGCAACACACCTCAATACCTGCATAAGTCTCTGTTCCCCAAGAGCGCCTTTGATCAATGCATTTTGCAGTTTTTCACTTTTTGCTGCAGCTTTCATTCTGCATAGCGAAAACTCTCAATCTTTATTTTTAAAATCCTTTCTGCTTTTAATACTGAAGTTTATGAAAATTCCCTATTTTTGTTAATCAAAAGGATTTTAGTAAATTATCAATAGCTGAGATAGAATATAAATTTTATTTATTTTGTGCTCTGACGTTTTACATATCTATATAATAATAAAAATGGTAATGATAGGGTACTGATTAACTAAACAGCAAATACAACAAACAACAACCAGAGGCCATAGAGTTTTCTCTTATTATCCTAAATCTTCTGGAAACAGTGCATTTAATTCTACCTTATCGGGTTTAGAGAGATGCATTTTATTTTCGAACCGTTTTTCCATAAACTTCATTGAAGATATTTTTGACAATACAAAAAACAAACTACAGATACTAGTGAGTATAAAGAGTTCTGAACCGTTTTCGTATAGAGGATGCTTTAGTAGCAATATTTGTAAGTTTTTAGATCATAATCTTTGCCATATGAAGGCTTGGTTTAGACTTTATTTCGGCTAGCCAAAGCTAGTATTATCTTTTTATCAATGATTTCTACAAACTGCTTCAGCTACAATCGAAGTGATCTTCATCTTCGTTTTCATTTCCGTTCTTAACAGATGAGAAATTACTCTCAGATACTATCATTGCGAGATTCAGTACAAGACAGTATATATTTAGAAGAAATTAATAACGTATTTGGTCACTATCATTCTTGCGAATCATACTACTTGTTTTCTAAGTTTTTTATTTGTAGTATACTCTTTTGTTCTATATACTTTCATTTTTCTGTTGCCCCCCTTCTCGTTCTAATGAAACCTCTTCCTCCTGAACTTCAAAGTTTTGTTCAGTTTTGTAATACTTTGTTGCTGCATGATCATGGCAAATCAAGTGATAAGAAAGCAGATCATTGTAAATTATATGGTACTGACCTTGGATCCTTTGCAAATGTTCTGTATGTCCATATATGAATCTTTGCTCAGCAGACCCTACTGTAAAAGATATACAGATATGAATTTAATTTGAATTTGGTTTCTATTCCAAGCAGTAATTTTGCGATCGTTATTAGACTTCAATATAATTATCAAGTTTCTATAGACACAGTTGCCAGCTTCAACAAAAACCACGAAGGAGACACTGGAGGAAGTGGCAATTTCAGGTCGCGTACAAGAAATTGGCAAAACAATGTCTGAGTTCAGTCTTAGCAGTATTTATTGCATGTTCTTGGTTCTTCTTGGATCTGCATTATATGCATTGATCTGTAAATCTCGAGCACAAAGTGTTCAGAAAATTGAATTGTTGGTTAATTAATTACATGAAGCTAACAGACACTTGCAAGCGAGATGATGGGAAGATCTTTAAACATGATGCTGATTCTTCCCATAAATTGGTTTAAGGGAAGGATAATAGGAATAACTACCCCTCTAGATTTTTAAAACATTTTGTAAGAGTAGTTTAGGAGTGCTTAAGATAAAGATATTAACACAGACGTTGTTTTGCCCAAAACTATGAAAATTGTGCAAACACTGGTCATTGTACTTCCAGACGATCGTTTTGTTGTTATGGATTCATCGGTGGAGGATAAGGACTTTTGGAGTGTTTGAGGGTTCAGTTTAAGCAGAAATTACCTATAAACGTTTTTCGAAATACAAAATATTAGAGTTACGCTTGTAATATTTCGCAAATGATGTGTTCTTATAAAAGAATCTATTAAATTTTTCGTAACTATCTACGAGACATCCCGTATATGACTCCTCTGTAAATTTTATTTCCATTGTCGGTTTTGATAACTCCATCTTTAGTATTCTTAAATATCATAATAGGTCTTAACAACTCTTTTATCAACGTAAACTAAAATCTAGGGCTCTCCTTCCGATATAATACAAGAAGATTTTCAATATGTATATAACTTTAATTGTATCATTTAGCTTCTTGGGCTCAACGTTTCTAAGAATGGTCTGTCAAAATTTAAAAAATAATTTTTTTCCACAAAGCTACCTTATTTGCGTGTGGAATACTCAGAAGGTTGTTTCATACTAACTTGTACTTCGTATCATAAAGCAGAGGAAGTTAAGTGGGACTGTCTACAAGCTACCCTTTTCCGACAAAACGAGAAATGGTTGGTATTCAAAATAGCTTAAGGGTTCCTAAACATGGTAAGTTATTGTTAGTACTTCATCAAGAAGGGCTATATTCTTAGAAAGTGTTTATGCTATTTTTATAAAACTTTTTTCCAAAGAGTTTCTTCTGATAACCAAGGTATTCCCATGCAAAAACCTTTTGGTGGTACGAGTATATGTAAAATGCTACCTTGTAAATACCATATGAAGTCAAATCTATTTTACATCTTTTTACATTTCTTGGAGGGATTCTCTTAAGTTTGCAACATTATTATTCCATTTCTCATTCTTTAACTTAACGAATCGACACATTGCTATTTTAGAGGTATTAACCATTAATGAGCGCTCGAAGTCAAGTTATAATATTGACATAATCACCAATTCAAATTACTTTTGAAGAAATACACTTTCTAAGAAGGTTTTTTGCCTAGATAGAAATTCAATTTGGTAGAAAGTTTTCTAATCGAATATCCTTTGGGCATTTTTAAATAACTTTTGGTCGTTATCAAACGTCCTAAAGTTATCCTTTCCAATCAAAAGGCCTGGAACCACTCTTGGCTAATCCTATGACAATATTCTCGAAGAGCTTAGCTTGACTTCTGTCCAACAGAGTAGAATTTTGATTAACAGCAAACATCTCCCGAAAGATAGAAGCTATTAGCTGATTGCTACTGAAACCAGAATATGGCAATAGATCCAAAAGGGACAGTTTAGCTTTTAAACAATGTTGCAATATTTCTTTACTTCTTGTGTTAGCATCTTGTCATAAAGTCTTAGGAACGATTGATCCCAGGTAGTTGATGGTAAAGGTTTTCTTTTCTGGTCTTAAAAAGTGGGAGAGAGTGTTTGAAAAACATATCCTGAGTCTTTTTGAGGTTAGATATTTAAAATTCGAAGCAATCATTTTCATATCCCATACCAAAAAAGGTCAACCTTCGAAAATTGTCATAAAAAGTATTTTCTAAATCTCTATTTTTCTAGTTAAATAATCAGATTCAAGGGATCTCCTGATTAAATATTATCTATCTTTCTAAAAAAAAATTTCTGTAAAATATAAGTACAGCTTGGTGAGGTTTGAAGATGAGGAAGAAGTAGCCACAGTTGTGAAAGCTGCTGATTTCTAAATAATTGAAAGTTGACGTTCTTATATCATCTCCTATTGATTGGGTCGATGTAAAGATTTAAGTGTTGAGAATGGAGTTCTTCTTAAATACCAAAACAACAGGGGGCTGAATAGAGACTGGAATCTTCTTAATAGAAATAATTGAAAAAAGGTTGCATACCAGTCTAGTAATCTTTGCCAAAATACGCTTCTTGAGGATAAGAAACCAGACGGAAATGTAACATATTTGTTAAACACTGCAAAATGATCTTTTGTCTTTTGTTTTCTCTCAACTACCATATCTTGGAGACACGAGGTGGAATTAAGTACATACGATAAATAAATGTCGCCTTATAAAGAATATTTTACGACACAAATTCATTCAGTGTTTATTAGTGATTATCATTAAACAAACATAGAACAACATGTAAACAGCCACAACAGGTGGTGTAATGCATTAAGAAAATAGGTTGTGTTAAGTCATTTATTTTGAAACAGTCTTGGCAGGGTTGGCTGTCCAGTGGGTAACTCAAATTTACCCAGAGGAGTTTTTGAGCAAAACCCACTTAAAATACTCAGCTGGTTTTCTTTTAAATTGGGTATCTATCAGTTAGTTACGAAATACAACTGCCACTTAACAGATTTATTTTCAATATTAAACTAAACGTCGAATAATATTTTGTTTTGTCAAAAAGAAAAAAGCCTGGAACATTTTTGTGGCACTTTGATAATAAAAAAATTAGGTTGAACTTTTATGACGCAACTAATGAAACAGTCTTTAAAAATAAGCAAACCATACTAAACCTTGTTATATTGTTGTAAATACAAAAACAATTCGGGAGAGGGTTAGCATCTTTCTAATTACCATTCGCTTGGTTCGGATCTCAAACTAACCAACTGAAGAGCTCTTTCAAATCCCAAACGATTCCGTAATTTGTTCCCAATAAGGCCATAGCTTGAGAAAAGTTTCTCGATGCTTCTTGATGCTAGGACTAGCTAAACCGCATTGTAGATTACACATCAACTTTCAAAATGAGTCTGGTAACTTCTAGTTTTTGCTGTATTTTCCACCATTTGATGGCTGAAAATTTTTCAGCAACGGCAGGTTTAAAAAGAGATTGCGGGAAATATTCCGAATCTTTTATTCTGAATGCTAGAAAATATGGCAAAAAATTTGGATAATTTTCCTTTATCCATGTTTCTGCAATATTCTCTTGGAATTCTGAAAGAGGTTGCCCCAAATATTTTGGATGCATCAAATATGCAACATAATGAATACGCGATAACGCCTCATTCAAACGTTTCCTTATGCTTTCTAGATGATCAAAAAGCAATTAATTTGTAGTTAAATTATTCCAAAAAGCGACAGCATCGGCTAAAAAGGATTCATCACCTTGAATTTTACGTAAGGTATTGGATAAAACTGACAATTGATTTTCTAAATGAATTGCCTTTGGATATAAAGTAACATTATTCCTTATAGCATTAATATTTGGGTAACTCCGGAAATCCTTTAAGTGTTCACTTCTTGTTTGTGTGTACTAATGGTAACTAGAAATGAATGTTTTCAGGCAGTCTTCATTGAAATTCCAAAGGGTTTCATTTGGGATTTGCTAAATAAATAAATGCTAAAATTCTTCTGGTTTCAGTCAAAATTTGTTTCATTACTTTCTTCATTTTGTTTTCATTATCGGTGCAACAGGCGAACGCGTCTTTGATACAAAGTTATTATTTGGTCCATGGCTTTGTTGACAACTTTAACACAATGCTTGGAGGTTTTCTTTGAAGCCTACGTCTGTTCTGCATTCACTAAATACACGCCGAAACCTGTATGTACGGAACTTGCAATTACTGAATCGTTGGAAGAGTTCGACCAACTATCTAAAATTAAAGTTTATACTAATATCTTCCAATTTTTGTTTTAAATTATTTTCGATTTCAGAACATATTTCCGAGAGAAATCTTTCAGTCAGTTGTTTCCGATTTAGAGCAATATAACCTACACGTAAGGTGGAAATCATTTCTTTAAATGTTGGATATTCAACTACATTAAATGATATATTGCTGCCAAAAAAAACATTTTGCCATTGCCTTGTCCAATTTATTTTTCTTTTTGCGCAAGAATAATCTTTACCACTAACTCATCTAAATTTCTATTCTTCAGTGTATTTGCAGAATTTCCCTGTTCCTGCTTGATTTTGATCCCATGTCTTTGCCCTCATTACCACTCCCATTACTTGTACTACTTGTCATGGTGTCTTCATCACTTAAATTTATGAAAGACAGATGAGAACTGTAATTTTAATTTTCACCTTAATTGTGAATTACTAGTTAATTAATAGAAAAAAATCATAAAACCCGGGTCTTTTCCAACCCCGAGTCTTAGATATAATTACATAACTGGTTTTGCTCAAATTATAAATTAAGACTGAACGAATTCCATTAAAGGAAATTTGAATTTGCCAGAAAAAAAATTTTGCATTTACATAATTGTACATTGTAAATTTATTAATTTCTCAACTCTATTGCAATTAAAATATATTTGAATTCGTGAAATTGTAAACTGTGAGAATTATTCTGATCTAACAAACAGCCCCTGTAAAACCCAATTTTATCACTCCAAAATCCAAACATCATTACTGTCTTTTTCAGTTTGATAAAAAAATATTTCAAAATCTTGATGTTTTCAATTCGAAACCAAAAACATTTAAAGATGGACTGTATCAAAATTGTTTCCATTTTACGAACAGAACGAATTTCTTAAATAAATGGAAAAATTCCGAATCTTTGGAATGTTCTCTGGAATTAGAATGCAGCAGCTTGTAAAAATAAAACCATTTTTAGGAAATCCACTCGAGTGTACTTAACAATATGTTCTTCGAAGTATATTCAAAATCAATATTTATGTAAGCTCTTCAGATTAAGTTTGTTAAACTAACTGTAAAATTTTAAAGCAGATTAAATAGCGGCATGATGATTTTTGGAATAGAAATTTCAAAAAGTGTACCCTTTGCTTCTTTAAAATTATAACGTTTCTCTTTTTCCGGTTTTATGCACGAAATTTACAGCCATAGCTGACTAATGTTGATTTGTATTCAGTTTAAAACTTGACAACCGCTAACGACGATTCGTATAAAACCGAAACTTGCCGTTCCGGATTTTCGTCGTCTGGATGTTGCGTCTGGCTGGACCAAACTTGTTTTATGAATGTATGCACACGTTCCCACGAAGTTTGTGGGTTAAACATCAAGTGCAGCAAGTTTATGGAGGGAATTTAACTGACGTTTTGTGCAAAACGGCCAATACATATTTGTCATGTTACAAGTTTCTCGGGTTGTTGAACTACTTTAGAGACGACGTTTCAAACTCCAAAATATTAATATAATTTAATTAATAACTTTGAAATTAAAAACAAACGACGAGAAGAAGTATAAATATTGGATGTTACTCAGCTGCTTTTTATTGAATTTTAAACCGTAAGAATGGTAGTGGTAGTGGTGGTAGTAGTAGTAACTACAGTTAATATTTCAATCCTTTTGATGTGCTAGGATCAACCACAAATCGGATTAAATAATAAATTAATTAGATACGTCAGTGCCAAAATCGTCCAGACGTGTTCTCTAATAGCAATAGCCTAAACTGACAAAGTGACAATTAGCACCTTATAATATTTATGAAAATCTCTGGTATAAATTTCAAACATGTATACTTTAAGCCTATTAAGAACAACCAGTACTAATACCTATAATTAAACAATTAAAATCAACACATATGCAGATTTGTCTTGTCTTGATGAGGACATCACGAATTCGAAACTACAGTCTGAGGCTTCAAAGCTATAACACTTATCTACTGTACAAATATTAGAGAGGCGATAAAGATTGCAGCACGTAAATAATATATTAAATGGTTTTATGTTCGTTAAAATTGAGCATACCTTTATCACTTTTAGTTGGAGAACTACTCCGAAAGGGAATACTACATGGGACAATTCATAATAAAAGCTGCTTAAATCTATACGATTCTTTAAAACATATCGTGTGGATCTTGTAAACAGTGATTTGAATGAATTTCAATCAAAAGTGTGTCATCATCAAGTTTATTGATGCCATTTTGGTATTTCTTTCTGGTAAAGTCCTAGTTTGTAGAGAGTAATAGAAGACGTAAGAATATTTTTTATTCAAGTTCTTCTACAACTTGCACGCTTCATGTCTTAAAACAGATATCAATTTGCTGTTCTTACCATAAGATAGGTTGAAGATTATGAGCTCGAGGCAAAATAAATTAATCTTCCCCAAATCTAAATCAAAACATTGGTAGGCTACTCATAAGAAGTCAGTACCAAAGTAAATCAGTTTTCAGGTAATCAGGTAATTTATTCCTAAATTTCCCAATTCTTTCTCCTGATGACAGGATTTTGGGCTTTCTTGTAGATCTACATAAGGATCTCTATGCAAGACTTTGAGCAACAACTCTACAAATGTTCTAAGCTTCACCCTGTCTAGTCATATGGACAAGGAAATAAATAAAACTTGTTAGTGTATATACATAGCCTTTAATTTATCAGTTCATTGTTCTAACCAAGATGCCCATTTGAATGGAATTTTTAGCTTTCAAGATTAAAATAGAAACTACATGTTATTATTCTTAGATCCAAAACAACTAATTAATTATTAAAAAGTGGCCTGATATGAAAATATTATCAAGCGGCATATGGAAGCCGCTAGGTGCATCACAAAATGTAGAAAACCAGAAAAGAAGCGCGTCAACTTCTGCAAAAATGTAAAATAAAACTTGTTTCAGATCGAACTAATCTTGAAGGACTACTAAAAACCATGAAGTTGCTTCATACGAGGTGTGTAAATAAACAAATCAGACTGGCAACGTAGCGTTCGATGTGGTAAAACTAGGGACTACCGTATTAGAGAGAAGATGGGCCAACATGTGATGCTCCACCAGTCCGAATTCGAATTTCGTAGAGTCATTTGGTTGTCTGTAGGAATTTTTTTTGTAAACTGTTTTTTTTCTATTGCGTTCTGAAAATGAGTAATATCAATTTCGAGCAGCGTTGTACTATCGGGTTTTGCCTCGGACTTGGTCACAGTGCGACAGAAACTTTTGTAAAGCTTCAGCAGGTCTAGGAGACAATGTTTTGTCAAGGGCCCAGGTTTTCAGGTAGGTTAAGGCATTTTCAGACAGAAGACAACAGATTGAAGATGAACCTCTCAGCGGAAGGCCTGCAATTCCAAGGACTGACAAAAATGTTGCCAGGATTCGGGCTCTTGTGCGATCTGATCGTCGCTTGACAGTCAGAATAATGGGGAAACAGGGGAACAGTTGAATTTGGCTCATACCACCATTCATGAGGTTTTGATCAATTAATTAGGAATAAGGAAAATCTGCACAAAATATTTCCGAAAAACCTTTGGCAAGAACAAAAAAACAATAGGAGGAACACGTGCTCCGGTTTTTTTGAAGCGGATTCAAAATAAACGTCATTTTCTAAAACGTGAACGTGAACTGCTGATGAGTCTTGAGTCTTTTAGTACGACCCGGAAACGAAGCGTCAGGACCAGGAATGACACTTCAACCTCGCCAAGGCCAAAAAAAGCATCAATAAGCAAATCGAAGATTGAAATCATGCTGGTTTGCTTTTTCGATAACCAGGAAATCGCTCACAAATAGTTTGTGTCTCAAGGCCAAACGGTAAACCAACAATTTTATCAAGAAGTTTTTAAAAGACTTCAAAAAGGGGTCATGCGCATGAGACTAAGCGTCAAGAACAATTGGGTACTGCAACATGACAATGCGCCTTGTCACACTACATTTTCAATTAATAAGTTTTTGGCAAGTAAAGACATGCCTGCGGCTCCTCAGCTCCCTTATTTCCCGACTTGAGTTCTTGTGACTTTTTTCTCTTCCCAAGATTGAAGAATCACTTCAAAGGACGTCATTTTGGGACACTAGAAGACATTAAAACTGGCGTAACCGTATACAAAATGAAAAGTCGAAAAATAGTCTCCATCGCTGTGTGACTTTCCAAGGCAATTATTTTGAAGGAGACAATGTGGAATTGTAATTTTAATTGAACGAAAAACATTAGGTGTCGCTGTTGTTGATATGTACTTGGTAATCAATGAAAAATTGCCCACTTGCTTATAAATTAGTCTCAATACCATGGGAAGGTAACAAAAAGTATTACTGTGATTTCAGTCACTCTTCCTCGGAGACTTTTGTATTGTTAATGCATATTACAATAATACTAAACAAATTTCATTTAATTGCTAAAACGATTCTATTTTTTAACATCAAAAGAGCGCTAGACGCTGATGTAAAAGTGTGAAGTACCTATTAATTGCCTTGCAGTTAATAGAATCAATCATCGTCTAAAATCTCATTATTCTCAGAAATTCAGTTTCAAGAAAAAAAATAAACTTGATCCGTTGTCTCTCCCAACATCCTTTGAACTTCTTTAAAGTCGGCCTGCTTGGTTAGCTGTTCTTAGTAAATTAAAATTTCTAATAGCTACAATACTTCAATCTCAAGTTTCGAATTTTGCGTTTTATCAAACATATTGAAGGTCCTTGACTCATGTAGAACCTATTGATCTTTAAGCTTTAAATAGTCTCATCGACGTTTATCAGGGTCGGGTAGTCAGAGTAGGCATTAAACAAGACATTCATCAAGAAAGAGCAAATCGCCTGTTTAACTATCTATGGGTATATGATTCCAATGAGTTGGGAAGCAATAGAGACCATGCCCCGCCATCTTCTCTGGAAAAAAGAGAAAACATATCCCGAAGAAACCGTCTGGATCTTAGTGTTCAAAATCGAGGAGTTCAAATCAGGAAACAGCATTTACGAATCCCTCTTTACTGTGGTAAGCTAATCAAGGTTGAGTTCGATTCCATAGGAGGAAGAGAGATGGGAATTTTCGAGATATCGAACTGTTGTTTGGGGAACTCATTCCTGTAGCGATTTTCTGTATGATTTTACTATCAAAACAATTTTTCCTATTTCTAATAGTAGCGTCAAGTGGGTTTCAAATTTGAACAGAAAAATTTGTAGCGGGAGTTTGGAAGGTAGAAAAATGAATGTTGATATGCAGCTAGAATTTCCTGGAGCAGATCCTCTGTTAAGAAACAAACTCAAAGTCTTTAAAATTGACCACATTATTAGATATAAAAACAATAACGTGGGAGTCCCACCAGATTTGCTTCTCTCTCGCCCACAACATATTCAAAATAGAAACTAGAATTGCTTGCTTTGTTTTTTAATCCATGATAAAGGATCAGTTCGGCTGATCTTCGATTGCTCTTCTGTATAACTATTCAGAAAGAGCTGACATGCATCTTCGAAGTTTTATAGTGCCTTTATTCGCAGTGATAAAGCAAAACGGTTTATGTCGGTTGATAACCTGATTAATAGTCTACAATAGGAATCATCTTCTGAGTAAAAAACAAAAATCCGAAATTAGTGCTACTAAAATGGTCATTGTGTCAGAACATGACAATCACCGCTTCTTTGATGTTCGATCTGGATCCTAGCTGCCAAGACCTCATATTAATTACAAAACAGTACCAAACAATACCTCATAGCTTCTTATTATGAACGAAACTCATTTTATTTGGTTTCCCGAATACTGATGAGTCAGATTTTAAAAAGGTAATTTGGACAAGACTCCTTTATCTTGCCTTGAGTTAATGGTCTCCAACCTAGTTATTTGAGCGTTTTTCTAAACCCCACAAAGTGATGCGATTTTTGGACATGAAGAGTGAAAATTTCTATAGACAAAATTAAATATGCGATAGTATATCTTGACTCCTTTTTCTACTTCTTATAATTTAGTTTTACTAGGAAGCAATACGGGAATGACGTCACTTAATAGAACAACCGGTTGTTACGGTACGTTTTATATTAAAATAAAGGTTGAACACGCCAAAACGTGGGCACTTAAAATTTTATTTTATAAAAAAAGAAGTTATTATTTGAACAAAAACAAGAGATACTTTATTTATTTATGATGTCTTTTACATGTGAACAATATTTGTTTAATCTAATTTACCAGCATACGCCACAGAACGTACTTTACGTCGTATACGACTCATTCGGGTTTGCACGTCCTCATCGCTGACTCTTTTTGTAGCCTATGACCAGGATTTCTGTAGATCAGCCACGGAATTTGCTTCTCCACCTTTCTTTTTTAAGATGTATTTCATTATAGACCAATACCCTTCGATTGGTCGAAGTTCAGGACTGTTGGGGGGATTGCAGTCTTTGAGAACTACAACAACTCCATATGCTCATACAACTCTTTCACTGATTTAGCATAGTGGCAACTGGCTAAGTCTGGCCAAAACAATGGTTATGACTTATGCTCTTGTAGAAAAGGCAGAAGAAGAATTTTGCTGGTGTAAAACTCGTGATCCGGAATTTGCTTTGATATAAGTTTCGTCATCCATCACCATGCATTCATATCTTGTTAAAAAATTTTTGTGCAATTTTGTCGATCTACGTTTTGGCAGTTAAATTCTGTTTAGCATTACGATCGGGTGCGATTTTTGCCTTATAACTTTTTAAACTAGCTCTACTCTTAACTTTTTGTACATATGATTGGGACATTTTTATCTTTTTAGTCACATCACGCGATAACAACTTGGAATTGGATACAAAAAGCTGTAATACGCGTTGTTTCTTCTTTTTGTCCTTCACTCCTTGTTTTCCTCCGCTTCCTGGCTTTCTTTCCACTGTTAAACGGTCTCGAAACTTGTTTAAAACAGAACAAGCAGTTGATTGAGGATAATTTAACTTTTTTGCTAGTGCTTTATAACTCATTAGAAGATTTTTAGTGTTTTCGTGCAAGATACTTTCACGTAGCTGCAGTTGACGGCTTGCCATGTTAACAACGAATGAACAACAAAAAATATCAATTGTCACATTTTGTTTCTATGTCTACTAGATATGTTTTGTCAAAATAAAAAACAACCTATGTCTCTTATCTTAGCACTAGTAAGTTCTTATTCGTGCCCAGGTTTTGGCGTGTTCAACCTTTATTTAAATTAGACCGCAAAAATCATTGTTTTATATTCTGAAATGTCATTTTAAATAATTCCAAATGCCTATACTAGGCATAAGCAATCTTTGTTCCTAATAATTTTGCGCATATTAAAATTCCTATATTCTTAGTAACCTGCAACTCCCTAGATGATTAATTAATAATTATACAAATGTAAGAAATCCTAAAGCTAAGTCCCATGCAGAATTTTACAGAGATACATTCACATATGCGTAGATATTGTTAAGCAATGCTTTTATTAAGAATTTGTAAGGATCGTAACAATGATGGTAGCATAATTTATTTAGCACATATTGTCAAATCAAACACATGGCGACATTAATATTTCTGAAGTACCCAAAAACCCTTTAATTTATTTTCAACATCACCATTCGTCATAGATGTGGGAACGTGAAACAACATGCGTAAAAATCGCAAAGTGGGTGTACGCACCTAGAGTGTCCACGTGTATGCCACGTGACATTCATCTAAAGTCTTTCCCTTATTAAACTAACCCTATGGCTTCAAAGCAGATTTACAAAAAGGGCGTTTCGAAGTTCTGCTTCTGCTACTGTTACATCAACCAAAATACGATCCACATACTAAGAAACTATTCAATTCGGTCTAAAATCGCTTAACTAAGAATCGTAATACAAATGAAGTTTCGATGAAATTTATTCGTATCAAGCCAAACAAAAGTGAATCTTAAAACCTTCTAGATGATGTTAATAGAATATTGGTTAGTGTTGGGCCAACATGGTTTATGGACGGGGCGTCGTTCGGCACGCGGCGTCCCGACGTACGTCACGAAGAGAACCACGCGTGATAATCGCACTAACACGATATGTGGCGCTCCTGCTTTTGGCCCCCCCTCCCCCTACACCTCTTAAGGATTACGGGAGCTTATAATACCGATCGGCGCTCTACGCGTCATTACGTGTTAGCGTTTCCGTTAGGGATTCTCCAAGATTAACGTTAATTGTGGATATCGGCGACTGTTCAATGCTTCGTTAGCTTGTGTTTCCTTTACCATCTGTCAAGATTGTGACAGATGATGACGTTGATGATATTTGATTAGTTCTGACCTATAGGTTGAACTGTCTCTTTGTGTTTCATTTTTTTAGATGATTTTTACGCGGAAATTCGTGATATTGCAGCTAGAAAATTAATGCTTCGGAAAATACTAATACGAATATGAAAACGATTGTTGATAAATTTTCTATATCAAGAAATTCTGGAATTCTTCAAAAGTACTCTTGTAGGTATACTTCAAATTTATAGGACACTGTCAAGTTTTATGCTTTGAGAATTCGACTGAAACCTAGATATCTTTTTCTTTCATATATGCTTTAAATTCTTACAAATTTCAATAAAACATTTTAAAAATAACAGTTCCTAGTTACAGATCTATTATGTAAATTTTTGGTACTTAATTTTCAATATTTTTTATATAGAGCTTTGAATATGTATAAAACTTTGTAAAAGTGCTATTTCGTCGGTTCTAAAGATTCATGAACCAACTTCTGACACTGTTTCAAAGGAACCGTTTTAATCTTATTTTATCAACAATAAATCCATCGTTTTGTATTTAATGGAACGTACACTTCTTCGTATTTCTATTGTAATTTTCTGTGCTTCTAGCAGAACTTCATTTTTCTTGCGCTTTTCTTTCAAAAAGCTAAAACTTCCATACTTGGTTTTTATGTTATATGTTTTGTAAATTCTCATGTCTTTTTAAAGTAAATAGCTAGTTGGTCTGTAAAGCTTTATGTAAGTTGAAGTCATGAACGATAGTGTATTGTACTTTTAATAACTCAAACAGAGTGATTTCTGACTACCACTTTGGTATTCTCATTTAAAAGCTTCATTACACAAAAACAAATTTAAAAAGTTTTTGCTTCTCAGACAAGACTTGAACCTCCATCTCTTAGTGTCGCGTTGGGTGTTGTAACTATTGAACAAAAATTCGAGTTTTCTGACTTTGTCTAGTTCCAGAAATTTAAAAGAAAGTTACTGTTTATCAATAGACTACGACCTACTTTTCGATATCGGACGTGCCTTTAACAAGCTCTGACACCAAGATCTTCTCCTTAAGCTTACCAGTGCAGACGTTCCCACCTCTTCTGTCCGCCTAATTAATAGTTATCTTTCATCCCGACAACATATTCAGTTGGTGTTGGATAAATCCTCTCAAGAGAGTTCACTTTTATAGCTGGAGTGCCTCAGTGCCTCTCTGACCATCATTATCGGTTTCAGAATCCATCCCCAGGAACTCATTTGGTTGGAGACTGGGTTCCAACGGTGGAGAGTTGTGCCCAGACCATCCAAAGCCCAAACTATTCTTTTTTTGCCAAAGCAATTTTACAAAAACTCCAGGACTTAAACCTGAAAATATCGGTCTGAAACCTTGGGGCGCCCAGCCAGTTAAATACCTGAGAATCACATTCTCATTTGTCATAAATTGGTGAGGGGAGTTGTGGCGCTGTATAAACAAGGAGGAAACGGTAGATGACGAAGGCGATCGATCAGCATAGACTACATGTATTCGAATTATTTCGCACCCATTCAGGAAGGGAGGAGACCTCGATGCAAAATGAAACAAGTGCCAAGTATCTTTCTACAGAACGCTAAAGATTTTCCTCCTGACCTAGGAAATATTTTCGATGCTACCTCTATAGCGTATAGCTAGTTCTACTAATTACCATCTAATTCTGTCATTAATTCAGACACGCCCAAATAATCGACCCCTTCCATCTAAACTAAATTCTGCCATTTCCAATTACGGAAGTAAATCCTTCCCTGATTCTGAGGCTCTGCGACACCTCTGGGAGTTTCTGTTGAAATCGTGTTGTCTTCCGAAAAGGTCCTGTTTTTTCTTTTTACCTTTCTTCTATTTGTTGCCGCCGCCACAAAAAGAAGTTGTTTACCTCTTCAGTAAAGCCATTCCCAAACCATGGCATCATCGGTGGCATACCTAAGATCTCATCTGTGAGAGTCCTTTAGATGGCGCCCGGACTTAAACAAACGTTTCTGTAGATTTCGCTATAGTTAGTGGATGATACCGTTAGTTTTTCTGGCCGAATTTTCTTTTTGCTATTGGTAATTGTTGAACAGGGTAATAATCTAAACATCCCAGCAACAGTAGACTATTGTTATGCATGTATGACAAGCAGTTCTAGCCAGTCTACTAATATACTGTTGTTTTGCATTGGTTTGCGTCATATTTGCAAGGAAGTCATTGCAGTTAGTTACAATAAACATTAGAGACATTTATTCCTGAAACCCGTATATACTTAAACATTGCAGCCATACAAGAAGACTTCTAAAGTATCGTTTCTTCAATACAAGATCGTTGGCATCCGCAGAGAGTAATTAAACTCCTTAAAACCTGGTGTCCGAACAGAGCATAACAGAGCTAAATTACCATTTCGACTCAGGTAATTGCCCTGTATAATTTTTCTCAGCAGATCATTTTCAACGAACTCTGAAAGCAGTCGTTACTGAATTTGCGAAGTCTGTCTGAACTTTTTTGAAATTTGAGTTCAGATTTGAATTTTACATCAAAAACTACAGCACCAAGGGTCTTGGTTTTCTTGATATCTCTTCGGGAACATGATCAAAATGGCCGCCAAAGTTTAAAAATTTTCAAAAATTTTATTTTTACTTTAGAATCGGATTCTACATCAAAAGATAAGACATACGTATGCTTTTAGTTTTTTGATGTCACCTCGGAAACATGGTCAAAATGACCTTTGAAGGAACAAAACGGAGTTCGTTGTGGTTATGTTTTGCTTTCCCAGATTCTTCAAAAGACTTATACAAATACTATAATTGCCAGAAAATTGGTTTAAAACATTTGGCCTAAAATAAGTAATCATGTGTAGTCTTGGGAGAAATTTATAGTATCTAAAATACAATTGGTCTAAATCAGAGATGGCAATCTTATTGGCACGTAAACAATTTGTTGCATTTCATCAACTTTATTTTAATCTGCTTTAATTAAAGTTAGAAACAATATTTTGTTTTACTAGTACCCGTTGACACGCCATATTGTTATTGTTAATTTTTCAAATCTTTTGGCTTAAGCTTAAAATGATTTGTTTGCTATCTCTGGTCTAAATGTATTTAACGTAAATTACATTTTATCTAAAACCATCTTGTCCAAAAAATCTGTGCTCTAAAGCATATCTGGTCTAAAATCATACTTGTTTTGTTATAAACCTAGCTGCTATTAGTCCAGGCGGTATAGTGGCGATATAGTGCCACTTTGCATAGTGTAAACGGTATAAACGGAACGAAACCGCTCTGGACCGACTTGAGTTCGAGTCTGGAATCGGGAAAAAATTTTTCTGCTTTGAGATCCACGAACCTATATGACCTAAGCAGTTGATGCCCAAATTTAAAAAGCAAACTTAGTTGCTGATCTAACCTAACTTCTTAACTTACATAACCTTTAATTTAACTTAATTTCTTAAAAACCAATGCGATTTAAGGATAGGTTTTGCTTGAATTATTTTCGTTTGCTTTGACAAAGTAAAAGTTCCAAACAGGTATCTATGAAAACTAGCCAAAATACTTAATTAAACGGTCTATTTAGAATGTTTGTTATTAGACTATTTGATTTCAGATGTTTAGCATTTTAATTTTAGATTATTTGTAATTTAGATCATGTGCTTTTAAATTTTTTTGTTTTAGGCATGTTGTCAATAGGTTAAATTTCTGGAAATTCTAAAGAATAGACGTCACAGCAAAGTCAAGATTTGAAACACGTACTTAAAGTTTTGGACGTCAACTTCATTTGCTTCTTTGGACAATCCTCCAAGTCTGTACTATAGAAGGCAAAACTGAATACCTTGTAACTGTTTTTGAAGCTTTGTGCCATTCTACTGAAGCAATGAAGACTGTGATTCCTTTGATGTGATAGTTGTTAAGTTATAATATGTTCATTAGCGAATTTGCCATAATGTAGAAGGGTTAAAATATAAATCCAAAATCATATACTAGATATTGCGCAGTGATACAATTTGATGCGTGAAAGGTTAGGTTGTGTAAAAACCAATACAATCACATTAACCTATATAAGTTACAATATTGGCATTTGTGTACAGGAAATGCAAAATACTTTAATATACCATGAGAGTTCTTGTACTAGTATTAAACCTTCCAACATCTCTAAACCAGAATAAAAAAGATGCAAGAATGAGCGAGCGCGAGGTTAATTGGATAAATTACATTCTGTATAGAATTCAACCGCATTATCGTATAAATCAAATCCTTATTTAAAGGTGGTGGTTTAAATGCAATATGTACCTTCTTTTGATTACTACGACGATTTTGATTATTATTAATGAAACAAAGATATAATAATTATCAAATTTAAGACAATCTTATAAATCACACAGAACGTAATCCCTTGAGGTAAGTATGTGGATGGTAAATCATTAGGGACTAATCAAATCTAAGATTATTCTGTATCCTCTTGCTTTTATCATTATATTTACTTTTTGTTTAAATGACTAACAATAAGCCAGAAATACACACGAATTGACTTATTACAAATGCAGATTGTTGCTTTGGTATCGACGACTCTTAAGGTTTCACCAATTTGAGCATCTCAAATATGACAAATTTCCTTTTATAAATCTTCCGTAAATCGCTTTCGCAATAAAGTTTAGGCGTTTAAAAATTTCACACTTGACCTCCTAGTTGCAAACGAGATTTATTTTATTTATATATGTAATAAAATTTCGTAGCTTCCCACGCAAAAATTTTTCAGAGTTATCATACAAAAAACGGAAAAAAATAAATTTCGCTACGAAAACCAGGTGAGAGAGAAGAAGCAGAGAAAAAATATTATATCCACAGAGATCGATCAGCAACACGAAATTAGCTTTCCACCGTAACGCTAATAATACATAAATTCATCATGAAAAACATTTTTAAACAAAAAAATATATATATTCCGCGATGAAATATCAAACATCAATTTCCAGTCCCGTGCAGCTCTCCCTCGAGATTGAATCTGAGCGATGATGGGGGTTGGGGGTTGTGTGGGGTGACAGACCTCGTGTTGGCAAATACGGTCCGGGGTGGTGAGGGGCGGTCACCCTGGTAACTCCGTGCGACCGCGAGGGCACTAACGCACGATTATAGCTATTAAAGTGGGATTTTGGAACAGCCGTGTTGAATTACTATACTTATATGATGCTTTACACTAGTCGGTTTTATACATTTTCAAATATCAATGTTAATTCCATATCATTTTAACTTTTGTATTCAATCTGCTTTCATTCAGCAAAAATAACTACTACCTCTATTCTGCAACGATAACTTTTAATTATCTCGTTAATAATTGTAAAAGTATCGAGCAATTATAATAGCTAAAAATGATATTTGAGATTAAATAGTTTGCATTCCTATTCTAAAAGATTTTCAAGTTAAAATTTGGAAATCGGACATGGTTGAATTAGATTTTAGAAGCTACTACCTCACAAAGTATAAATAATGCTAACAGCAGTATGCTGAAAACAGAAGCCAAATTCGAATCAATTAGCTGACTATTGAGATAGAAAGGGTTACAAAGCGTTACACAATATTATAAACTAGGTACTACTGATGGTATCTTAGTCTTCACTCTTTAAATTCGTGGTACCTATCACAATCGAAAAGAAAACAGAACAAAAACTTATCCATAATATAACAAGTCCAGTTTTGTAAGCAAATACAGGAATTCTTAGACTTAGTATACTGCAATTACTGGTTTTTATGCCGTCATCAGCAGGTCGTAACGATCTCCTACCATGTATTTTATATAAAACGTTGAATGTTAGTATTACAAAATTAGCGGAAACTGAAAAACGACTTAGACTAAGCTGCTCAAAAAAATTGATCTTTGACATTTTATCAACACTTAGTGAGGTTGTTATGGAAGAGACAGAGTCAAGCAACAGTCAAAACATTTAAACATTTTACGAAACAATATTTAGCATAATCACTTCACAATTCCTGGCTGGTGAAAGATTGTCTGACTACAGCAAGCAGTTTATTTAGTCCAGGAAGAATCTTGCACAATGATAAAAAGCAAATACATACAGTGTGTCTACGATAAGGATGCATAGAATGGGGATCTTGGAAACGGCAAGAGATACAGAATCGGTTAAATGGGATGAAAGTTGGCTATTTATAGGACCTTCTTGTTGGCGTTTGCAAAATCTAGATACCTTGGATAGTTTCAGAGATATTTAAAAAAAAGTAGATTTCTCGATTTTCGTTATTATTTTTTCTTTCCTTTATTTGAAGAGATATCGGAAAACTAAAACCACTTTTCCATTGCCACTTTTTGTTCTCTATTAAAATACGTCAACAAAATTCCTGTACAACGTTTTGGTTTCGAGTAACCATCATCAACCTCATTTTTTTAAATAGGCGAAAAAACAATTGAAAATTGTTTTGGATAGTTCTTGTTGTCACGATTCTAATGATGTTAACCTGACATGATTATTTTGATTTCTTATGCTATAAATTAATGCACTCTGCAGTGCCCTGGCCTTCTTATCTTGGACACACTGTATGCGATTTGGAAATATCTATCTTATTACTTGAAATTCTATATTAATGTAATCTGCGATCAAAAAGCAAGATTTTTCTAATGACAGGCACAAATGTTATCCGAAATAACTTTTTAACTTTTCCATTCCGAAACTAACTGACAGTAGATACAGTGTTCCTACTCAAACTGTTTTACTTGATCTTGGTTAATTTACGTGCATGACAATAAGGTACCATACAGAATACTGTAAGTAAAATGATATTCTTTGGAGATAGAAAAACGGCAGTAAAAGCCTTCTTTGCTACAGATTGATTTTGCACCAACATAATTTGTGAACAACACACTTGTACACATATTTGCCTTTGGCCGCCACAAGTCGCTTTTATGCAAACTCATGCGGTTAAAAACTTGGTCTTGACAATTGAAGGCTCAATACAATTTAAAATGGACTCAGATGATCCTCTTTAAGACACCAGCATACTACGACGAAGATGTGCTTTGAGTTAACTTTCTGTGTCTCTCGTATACCGTGAACTAACTACAGATTTATCTTATCAAGGATTTTTAATGAGCTACAACGAATAGAATAGAAGAGAGCTATTCTGTCTCAAATGCGCGATGGCAACCTAAAGTGATAATTGCGTCAGAAATATCGATGGCTGTACTGCTTGCACTATCTGCTATATATGTGGGAGTTAATTGGAATTTTACTGATAAGCGTAAGTTTTAAATTTTTGCAAATCGAATACTATACTTACTAGAACCATTCGAGTACTCTTCATGTTCTAAGGAAGAAATTGAAGCATTCAACCAAACGTCTTCACGTCTTCAATTTTGAAGAGCATTATCAAAGATACGCGCTTACGAACCGTACCATCTTCCTTCAAAAAATATATGCAACTAGTCTTCATAGCTTTATGTATTACTAATGTTGGCTCTTAAATTCTGTAGCTCAAAAGAAACTAGGAAGTATCCGTTCTGCTAAGGAATGTACAATATCGACGGAGCCGAATGGTGTGAGACGATAATGACAAACATCCATTGTCCCTTTAGCCGGTGGAATCGAGAAAGTTGTTCCCTATGGTGATAATGTGGACGGCTGCAGCAGTAGATGGTGCGTGGATATAGATGTGCCGGCGCGGCGTCGTCGTGTGATTTTTAGTGTGGAGACATTTGGTGTAAAAAAGTATGACAGTTAGTATGTTGATGGTTGTCGTACCGACTATGGTAATGAACATCTGTAGGAGTACTGGTGTGTTTGCGTGTAATGTGACGTCTTGATACCGGCAATGTGGTTTGATTAAAGCAAAAACGATTGAGCGCAATTGAGTTGGTGTCGGTTATAGTGGTGGCATCGGCATAAAGATGTGATACACATAATTTCCAATGATATGTATCGTATCCGCACTTTAGCCAATGGTTAGGCATTAAAATAATTTCTGGAAGTTGGTGTTGTTAGTAACTACATTATTGGTCTGCCAAACGCAATTAGGATATTACACAGTCGGTCTTCTATTCGCTTACTGTCGAAGAGGAGCTTAGTAGCAGCAAATAATAGGAAACGGTAGTTGTGGAATGGAATGGAAGAGGAGAGCATACACCCGATGGAAATAATTCAGCCTCTGTCCGGGACATACTTAGACGTCCATCGAGCAGCTCTGGGAAAGGTGGGAGGTTGTTGCGCAAGGTGCCTACAAACTGCCAGACCCGAACAGCAATTAGAAATGGAGATCAGTATTTGGGCGACCCACAACCCGATGGAACTGTGGGCCAAAATTGGTACGGAGGAATCACAACCGAGCTCTAAACATTATTGCGCACTACACTTACTGGCTCTGACAGCTATCTCTGTTGTTCTTGCTACTCAAATAATAATCCAGATTTGAGTGACAAGAACAAAAGACAATCCCTGTCAGTGTCAGAGATACTTTAAGTGCATGGGATGTCGAGAATTCGGTAGGAAAAAAGTAATAACAGCGTTCGAATAACAAATCATTGCTAAAATAGAAAAACAAACTGAAATGAACTTTTGTCAGTTAAAACAGACTGTACAATATAGTTAAAAACAATAAATTATAGCTTTAGCGTATTTCAGGAAAACAAATTATTATTATATATGATGTGCAGAAATAATTGGTTGTCGGTATGAATTTTTAACTTTATTTGATTTATTTAATAAATACTTAATAAACATCAAAACTAATTTCATTGTTTAGTTGGCTTAGATCTCCATAAACACGTATGTTAAAATTCCATTTCAAAACTTGCATTTCATTTATAGAACAAATTTAAATTTAAGTTAAAAATCACAGAGGCAAAATGCCCGTAAGGTTTACCTTATTAATATGAATGATGTTTCAAAATTAGCTGTCGTTTTGTCGTCATTGTTCAACGTCGGTATTTCATTTTTCAAGAGCAAACTTTATTAATAACGTAGTGTTGCTCCACATTTGACGCCGTGTTTTTTTGTGTACTCCCACAGCGTTATGTTACAATTTTTTTCGGAAAATTGAATCCCAGGGCGCGTTTGTAAAACACTGACCGCAGGCTCCCTCGACCTCCAATGTTATAAATTTATCATACATCTCATTCCGCTACATGAAGCAGCTACACACCCTCATCAAATGTTGGCGGCACGTGCAACCATTACGCATCAGAATTTTTGAATGATTGATTTTATGTAGCTATATGGAAAGTTTGTTTTCAACTTTAAACTGGAGATGATTATTTATAACTGTTGGGTATTGGGTTTCACGTAATGCAAACATACAAAATCAAATTGTTTCTAATTGTTTTAAAACTGAAAAAAAATTTATTTTTTCAATATACAATGGTTTTCTACTTCTACTTTATGGTGAACAGATCAACCCTTTTGACCTTATCAATACTATAATACTACTAAATATTAAATTTAATACCCTTAAGAGTTATTCCTTAAAATTCTTTCTTTTATATTAAAGGCACACAGAAAAAAAGTCTAGAAGGAAAGTAAAAAAGAAGTTCTTTTTGCAGCTATTCTTGAATGACGGCAAAATTTATGTGAGGTATACGTAAAGCAAGGCGCGATGCAATATCCCAGAGTTGCTGGTCGACTCCGGGTTTCAAACTCCGGGCACATGTATTATTCAAACTGCGCTAACCGTACACTATTTCACAGATGACCCCTATCTACGAACCAACAATAATTTAACAAGAAAAACATATTTCTTTTTATATTTAAGAAATATCTAGAAAGACTTCTGGAATTTTATTCCAATAAATAAGAAAAAGATTTTGAATTCATTTGAAATAAAAAACGAGAAATAATTATTTTTAGATGCTTCTACCTGATAGTCTTTTAAGGCATCTTTAAATAAATAAAACTCTAAAATTGATCATACCGTGTGTTCAAAAAGTTTTCTAGTCAAGTGCCCTATGGAAATAAATCGATAAAATAAATGATCATGATCATGATTCTGCTAAAGCGGTTTTTCTACGCACGTTTTGTAATTAAATGAGAAACTTATTTTTGCTAAAAGTATGCAGTACCATTTTTATTTATACGTTTCATAAAATATTACTGTAGGTAGCTAAATATAATGAAGAAGTAGAAGAGTGCATTACAGACTTCATACTTCAACAACTGTTGCTGAAATTAATCTGAGCTGATGATGATCCTCTTTGTTCTTTACTGTGGTTATGCGCAATTCAAGTTTCCTAAACTTTCTAACATTTCCTAATCTTCCTACCTTCCATATTTCCTTCTTCTCTTCTTATTGCATAATTTTCCTTCCATCATCACTTACCCATGTACCTATCGCTTTTATGAATGTAACCAAATCAAGTATTGATGTTGCTGATATGAGTATTTCTTTCTTATGAAATTAAACGCAATCTCCACATCGAGGTATCGAAGATATATATTTATCATCGTCTATGTAGTTTCCGAACAGACGTGTAGCTACCAGAAAATACCATACGTTACCATACTATACGTTAGTATCATTATTCTTACCATAGACATGCATTTGATTCTTCTATACAGTGAGTTCGTTTTTAAACTATCCATCCTGACTATCCCCTAAACAAATGAAGTTATCGAAATAAAAAAAATACGTCAATCTATTTATGGAGGAGACATTAGAATGCGGAATTAACTGATTCATAGAGGTCGTTGTGTTTGCTCTCGCACACATAACTTCAAAATCTTAAATGGCATTCCAACACTTGCGTTACATCGTTGGAAAGGGAATAACAACAGCAATTTCTTAATCAAAAGTTATAGCACAAAACGTTTCATTTTAGTTAAGAATTTAAATTGCGTTAACTGAGTAAAGAAACCTTTTTCAATTGTTTTGGTGCTTATTTCGAATGTAAAAGACATGAACGTAGACATTTCTAATTGATTATTGTAAATTGAACTGTCAATAGAAGGTAAAAACAGAAGTGAAGGAACAACACGAAATAAGTAATTTTTGAAAACAATACCTAAGCGTAGGAACTCACCATAGTTCAATTGATCTTATGCAATATCAGAACATGTACAATTGCACTTGTTTTTCATCTAAGGTACATATTAAAACAATCAAGATGCGATAATTTTCGTAAAGAATATGACTTACCTTTGTTATTATAGTGAGACGGTTTGTAACTTTGAATCGAGGTGGCTAATTCAATTGTTTTAGTGATACTTCTGTGTGAACAATAACTGCCACTATACCTATTTAGAGTCGAATAGTGTGAATTGATCTGCTAATGTGAGTTGCTAGATTAGGTACTTCCTTTAAAAAATTTCCCATCTTCTGTTGTTTCTTTTCTATTGTTTTGACTTTCTATTGATAGTTCAATTTAAATTATTCAGTTAGAAATGTTTACATTCAATTGTTTCATATCAAAAATAAGTACCAAACAATTAAAATGTGTCTATTTACTTAACTAACGCGATTTAAAGGTATTTTGTGCTGTAATCTTTGATTTAGTAGGCTGATTTCATTTTTGTTTTCACCAAAAGATTGCTATTGTTATTGTGTTCCCAACGACGTATCATAGGTGGTGGGGTGTCATTTAAGATTTTGAGGTTGTGTGTGCGAGAGCGAACACAGCCCCCGCTATTATTGAGTTAATTATGTATCTTAATGTCCCCCTCTATAAAGAAATTAACATGTTTTTTCTTATTTCGATATCTCCACTTGTATACGAGATATTAAGGGTGGATCGTTTTAAAATGAACATACTGTATGTAACCGCAATATGTCATTCATTCATTTTCTCTGTTCATTGTTATCAAACTATCAAACTATCAAAAGAATAAAAACTATCTGGTAATGGATCTCGTATGCAAAAAGACGCACACAATCCAAAGAACGCAAAAACAGAAAAGTTTTAAAAGATCACACTGTCTACTAACAAATTCGCTTTTTCCAAAAACCAAAAACTTAAATCTACAAAGCTTAACTCCCTGGAAAAACAGTCGAGGAAGACCAAAAAGAACAAAAGCAAAAGTTTATATTAATAGTTTCAATCCAAACTAGTGACCGTCTTAAACATTTCTCTCCCGCAAATCTTATTTAGATTTTACCATCAGCGCTACATTCCCAAGTAGTATCTAGTGTCCTATAGTAATTGAAAAAGTCTTGGGCTTGTTAAAAAAACTAAATTGCTAATAAAAAGAGCTTCACCCATTTAAGGATTCGACTAGCTTGTAAAGCCCAATCAGTTAACAAATTTCTACTGCTTGACGAAGCCCAAATGTTCCGAATGGTCTACTGACCCAAAAAGTTTAACTAGCTCGAAAAGTTATAATATATAGGCCAGAAAGCTGCAAGCAATGTAATATTAGTGCTCGGTTCAGTACAAACACAAAGGGGGGTTTTTAAAGACAGGTATAGCGATCCCAGATCAAAAAGCTAGTGATATTACTCACATTCCAGCAAAGTTTCGAAAAAGAAGAAGAATGACTGTGAAGATTTGCTTTATAAAAATATAGTAATCTTATTGTCTATTGAATTAAATTTTAATAAACATCTTTAATACATCTTTGTGTAATAACGGCTCACCTGATCTGGCCATATCACGTATCATCTTGATTTCAATTAATTTTTGCTTCTAATTTATGTCTGTATCCATCATTCTTCTTACATTTACTCTTTGAAACGTCTTTACATCTTCTTTTCTGTTAGTCTCATTAAACAGAAATGGCTTATCCTTTTTCTTTTTCTTCTTCTTCTTTTTCTTCTTCCTTTTTTTTAAATTACTACTCTTTATATGTATAGATTGGTCATACTCTACGTAGCAAGTTTTATTTTTTATAGTGATTGAATTTAAAAGTTTAAATGGTTCGCTAACAAAGTTGACGCCTGTTGCCAACGGAGAGATTGTAAGCAGACAAATGGAGGTTTTAGAAAACTTGCTGTCGTGAATTCTGCATCAAGCATACCAGAAGTCATCATATCAAGTGATTTTTTTTTCGCGTTCTTAACACACATTCCGCTACGTCCTACACTCCATACTTTTGACCAATTAGTTTTGATCTAAAATTATACATAACATCTCTACACATGTAAGTGTACGGCACATTTCCAAGTTCATGTGAACCTGTAGAAAACTCAAAAAATGGAAAAATTCAGGAAAAAAACGATGTGTAAGTAAATCCAAACTAAAAACATCTGGGAATGCAAAGCATAACCACAACGAAATCCGTTTTGTTACTTTTTTCAAACTTCGGCAGCCATTTAACCATGTTCCCGAGGTGATATCAAAATACTAAAACTACACTTTTGTCTTATTTTTTTGATGTAGAATATGATTCTAAAGTAAAAAAAATTTGAAAATTTTCCAATTTTTGGTTGCCATTTTGACCATGTTCCCGAAGAGTTATCAAAAAACGAAGATACCACGTTGTCTTTAGTTTTTGATGTAGAATCCAAATCTGAAGTCAAAATTCCAGAATTTGACAAAAAAATGCGGACATACATACAGCCATACAGCCATGCAGACAGACAGACTTCGCAAATTTAGTAACGACTCCTTCGGAGTTCGTTGATTACTTGACAGTTGAAAGTCGATCCTTGTAATGATGAAAATGATAATCTTTATGTGATAGAATTCAATGGAAAATACTAAAAAAGAAATCCGAAGTGGGATCTTAGACAACAGAAAGGAGTTAGTAGAATTTTAAAAACGCCTGAGCTATATTTTTGAAGATCAGTACTACTCCCCGAAGAGCACAAGAAGCATCGAAGTCTCATGTCGTACGCAGTTTTCGAGTTATTGAAGGTAAGACTTTAAGTTTGATTTTACTAGAAAACGGTGCAACCCATGAAAAAATCTAAGAAGAGTTTTTGTTTGGTGAAGGTGGTATGGTATTCAGAAATGACATAAGTGATGTAACTTTCTTTCTTTAAAGGTGTGAACAATGAGTCTCAATTCATTACTAAAGTCTTTAATTATTAAAAGTGTGTTAACTATACTTAGTAATTAGCTTTTACACGGCGAAGAAACAAATTTAGGATAAATCTACTAAATAGTTCTGGTAGTTTTCCAATGAATAACGATGATACAATATTCCTAGAACAATAATATTTAGTTAATTATTTTATATGCTGGTTCTTAAATTCAACTAGTGAGAACAGCATATGGTGTGGTGGAATAAGCTTTCCCGCAAAGTGCATCCCGAGGGATAAAGTCCGGGCGTCCACGAGTCCATATTACGACTAAAGCTGAGCCGCTTAGGACGGATCATAGCGGGCTGTCATAATCGGATCGGTGATATCACCCAATGCATTGCCTAATCACTGGGCGTACTACGTTCGATTGTACCATATGTGCAAATAATAATGTGGTATTAATTTGGATATGAATCACTTAAAAACATCCAACTAAAACTACAGCTACTAGACAAAAGTAGTTCTTATCAGTTTTAGGCCGTTGAAACGTGGTGAATTTGCAAGAAAAAGGATATACACGGAAGAAGAGTTTTAGATAAACATAAAAAAAGGTCCAAACGATCTCCGACGACTGCCATTTTATACCGTCGTAAGTCCCCTTTATAACAGCTGTTAAAAATATCTTAATGTTAGTTTAAATTCTATCTGGAGTTAAGTGCTTGCAAATAAACGGTGAACGCAAATGGAGCTGCGTTTACGAGGCCTGAAAAATACGTAAACTTTTTTGCTTGTTTTATAAATCTGAGAAATTTTGTAGCATTGTAAACGTTTTCTTGGGGGCAACTTTTATGTTTTTAAACTCAGTTTTATCGAGTTTCGAGGGCGGAGGTCGCTTAACAGGGTTTCGACCACCCTTGTGAAAAGTTCAGACGACGTCTCTATGATATTCAAATTCTCTGCGTGGCGTCGTCTACTGTTCAATTGTTACTACTTTTAAATTTGAATATGTTATCATTTCACGACATACGCTTTAACAGTATTAAAATGAAACTTTATTTAAGCAAAAAATTTCTTTACTCGAAGGAAAAAGATATAGTAGTTCGAACGCTCAAGTTTTTTTGCCAACTCTCCGTGGAACATAATCAAGAAAAAATAATAATAAAATGAGAAATTCTACGTTATCGCAGGCTGACCTTTCTTGCTACCAGGTTGGGTGATATTTTCTAGTTTACGCGAACATAATGCTTAACATAAGTTAAAATTATCGGACATCTCGAGCCCACGCGCGGGACAGTATCTCATGCATACGTTTACCAGGCGAGCGCTTTATCCTGATTTATACAGACCATAAGAACGGGGTCGATAATTGTGTTTAGCATTGTAATATAAGCCAAGACCTGTTAGATTTCAGAATAAATTTAAATGTATGATATGTAAATAAGGAATGCAATTGAATTAAAGGATCTTAGTAAGTGGGTTTTTCTGTAATTATTGATAAAGAAAATTAATCTTTTTAAATGCAAGGTTACATTATGTATTTACACCTTGAAAATAAGATTATGTACTGGATAATTCATTTTTCTCCAAATTCTAGAGAGTACCACGTAGATAAAACTAATAAGTTTTAGTTAATCTGGGATTAGATAAAATTAATTGTCCAGATCCATTTTCATGTCATATAAAGTTGGAAAATGGTTTAATTGCAAATTATTCCCCGTTGAGCTAGATTCAAAACTTTCTACTTTCCTCTTGAGTTTGATATCTTCAATCTATACTCAATACTTTTAAATTTTCTTTCAGAAGATATGGAAAACAGTTTTTCTAAAGTAGCCTTTAATTGCTTCCAATTGTACCCATCCTTACATACTCTTATAAGTGAATGGAGTATCCACAGTTAATGAAGTTCACTGTCAAATAATCAAATCATTTTCATTTTTTATTTTTTTTTTAATTAATGCTATGCTGTATACAACTTTGGGCTTGAAACTTCTCAGCGCTGAATTCTCCGTGAGAGAGGACTGGATTAAACTGATATGCAATGGATAGAATTTTGTGTTGTAAAATTTATTTTTTGAGAAAATTACGAATTTGTTAATTTTAACAAAACACTAAAAATATCTCCTCATGTCATGCATAACTCGCACCTAGTTAAAATTTATCTACAGTAGCAACTAGAAAGAATAAGAATATTCCATCAAATCAAGGTAAACGACACCCACAGCTTGAATAACAAGACGGCACAATGCATAATAAATACGTTCTTAATATTTATTTATAAATAAGAAGGCACCCTTCGGTAATTGTTAAGCTCCCTAAACACGCATAATAAAATATCAAAAGGCGGACCGCGTGTTGAGTTGACTCTCTCGGTATGAATGAATGGACTTTAGATTGCAAATTATGTGTGACCATTATTGGAAAGTGAAAGAGAGATGGAAACAAGGTTTTATGCACAATTCCGATTGTTGAAACCCCCGGCATCTAATATTCAACAATAATGTTTTCGCTGTGTATTGTCATCTTTCAGGTTTATATTGGTTGTTGTAAGGTAGTTACGCATTGTGTTCAACTTTAAAGCTCTACGATGCCATTTAGCCACGTAAAGTAATTTATTTCTTATTATGTATACGGATTACAGATAAAATTGGATTAGAGCACTTGAATTTTTTTCTTTCTATTGTTATAAATGGATGCTTACAAATAATGTGTATTGTTGTAGATAAAGATCACAATACTAGCAAAATAGGGAAAAAGTCATTTTAGATAAATTGGCTTAGAAAAAACCTGTTACATTCTTACAATATGATGGAAACAGGTAAATTAATTTGTAGGGAAAGTTGCTTTCCTAAACTCAAATATATTTAAAAATTATCTAATTATAATTGCGATATTATAAATAAATCTAAAATCTCATTAGAGAAATAAATTGGCCTAAGTAATACTAAACTAAACTAAGCAAAATTCATTTTAAACTGGAAAATCCACTCAAGATTTTGGTCCAATTATTTTAAAGTGTATCTGAGTAAGCTCTTATAAGATAAAAGCGTTTACTCAAACTTATACGAAGAAATATTACTGGAATCCTATAATTTAATAAGTTAATGCCATTAAATTTTGGACCAAAGTAACTACATCTTAAGGTAACGTCTACTTTAGTCTTCTGCAAATGCTCCAATCTTTGGAATTGGCAAGAGTGAACTTGATCATTTGCAGTTTTGGCAAAACTCGATAGAGCGATTAGTCCAAAACGTCCAATGTATGTAAAAAACCTCGAATAGCCAGAAAGACCTAACCGGTTTGCAAGTCTTGTAAAAGCAAAACGCAGACCAGAAAAAACTAAAGCTTTTTGCAAAATTTTTCATTAGCTAGCATTGTGTTTGATATAAAAATAAAGGGAAAAAGAAAGACAAAAGAATCTTGGATCTATCGAGATCTAACTTTTGGAAATACGTAGTGATCTGACACACATTTTAAGTCCATACAGACTTTAGCTTGTTTTGCATAAATATATTCGTTTCAAGATTGCAAACTCCTAGTTAGAAAATGCTGCTCTAGAAAGCGTTGAACACAATCTCGACTGCTACATCCGATTCATTTTTGAAACCAAGAGTACAGTTTATAAATCTAACGTAAAAGGTTTAAAACAAAAATAAACGCAACCAAAACTTTGAAATAAATGCCCCTTTTTCGAAAGTTCCTGTGGCGGTTACTTGGAAACAGTCAGCAAAACTATAGCATAATAGTCTTTATTCTAAAAAGGAACGACCCTGAGAAAAATGCCACTTAGGGTTCATTATCTCATCTTTTTTTACGGACAAATTATAGACTGACAAAAATAGTACACTGAATATGCGTCTATAACTTTAAATGATTGTGAAAATGCAGTTATTTGTATCTGCAGCTTATCACTCTCATTTTCCTCTTTAGTGATACATGGACAGATACCTGGACATGGACTCTCATGGTTTGATAGTTAGGACAATGCAAAAAGAGCCATACATCTACGTACAAGTCGAATAGCTATAATAGTTATGGTGTATGCTTACGATTTTCTTGATGGAAGCAGTTACGCAGGAGAATTGGTGGTTTGGTAAACAACAATGAATTTAATCGGATATTGGTGCAATACCAAATGAGCACCAGTTACCAAATCAAAAGGTTACTTTTCAAATCAGCTTGAAAAAGTAAACAAAAAAGTACTTAATACTAAACGGGCGGTAGTCAGTAGTTTCGTTCGTTTTTTAAATGCATATATTGTTTTAGTTTTTGCTTGTAGTCTTGTAGAGCTCAAAAAGGCCATTTGGCCTATTGTATATCCACTTAATCCAGCAATAAGCAAAAGTCTAATATTTTATATTGATGGCAAACATCAGTGTTCAAATGCTTTAAGTATGAAGACTAACCACCATAGGACATTACAGAGAAGTCGAATATTTCATGCTTGACACTGAAGGTAATCCGAGTACAGTTACTTATGCAATTCAAAACTTTACATTTTGGGCATTGTAAAAATTGTTTCCAGATTCCTGATGGTAAAACGTTCAGATTAAATATTTCTAAAAAACTGAAGAAAAGCGAGACCTGCAAATCAATGGGTAATATGTTAGAACTACAGTATCACCTTTTGGCAATAGAGGAAACTAGATTATGACGACTTGATACTAAAGATAATCTGCAACTATCTGTTACCACATCAGGACATATTGGCGCTGTACAAGACTTAATGTTTGTAGATCATCTAAAAGAGCTGAAATACATAACTGAGACACTAAAATTTCCTAACAATCGTGTCCTCCGTGTTACCTATTTCGAAGTATTTACAAGCTGCATCTCAGTAAAACATGCATTAAGGTAACAATAACTATCACCGTTCATGCGACAGACTGCACAAGATTCGAATAAAGTTATTAAGGTACCATAAATTACATTTAGATCTATACGATACGAAATTAAATCAACATACTGGAGTCATTTAAAACAAAATAGTAACTTCGAATTTGCGCTATTTCATAATCTGTGTCTATTATTGAGTGAAGACGTCTCGGCATCTGCAGTCAGATGGAATGTTGGAAAGGATGAATAGAACAATAGGAAAGTATCCATTAAAAGTGGTATGTGAACTACAAGCGCGTTTGGGACTAGCAACTACATCTCTTTTTGATAACGCATTACTTGGCTGTATAAGACACAACAGGACAAACTGTAAATGTAGGACTACTGTGGCGGAAAATTCAACTATTACAAGCAAGTGCTACAGAAGTCAAAATCAAAGGTCACCATTTATCAACTTTTTGGGATTCTATACGTGGTGACGAAAAGCACGCTTTGATGACATTCATGAGCACTAAAGAAAAAATAAATTGAAGTCCTTGATGAATACCCTCTGGCTTACTGTATTGCTAGCGATCTAAAAATATCTCAAAATAGTGTTGCCAATTGTAAGCTTAGGTTTGGTCGCACGAGAGTAGTACATCGAACAAACCCTGTGATTAGTAAAACTTGTTGTCTACTAGACCAGAAACGATTTGTCTATTATCTAGTTACAAAATCTCGATTAAAATCTAAGGAAACCCTCCCCCAATATCTAAAACAACAGCTGCAGGTGCATGGTGTTAGAGGTTAGCTGTGCCGAGTATCGAATGTAGGTTAGATCAACTGAATTAACTTATTATGCAAGAGATTCTAAATATGGTATTCCAAGATGTGTTACAATATTAGTCTGCAACTACAATCCAAGAGTTGCTTTTTCTAAAATTCTAGATGCGCAAGAGAATGTGCAAAAGGTGTCACTGTTGGTGTATAAATGTAGTTGTTAGTAGGATAGGTGGACGTTAGACTTATAGTTTCTGTGAATCTAATTGTCAGTTATCCCCTCCTTACTTGTCCAACAGCTTTTTTTTTGCTTAGAAGTAAAGGGAATGAAATACAGTGACCTACCTTTTTTGTAGTTTCTGATGAATCAATAATACGTTGCAGTTGATATTTATCTATACGTTATATCACATTTACTATTTGATAACTGAGTGTTCATAACTGAAAATTATTATTACAATTGCTCTACGAATATTTTTTTACTACAGTAGTAAGCGACGTCATCATCATGAGACGTATCTATCTCCATGCTACTATTCTTTCAACTCTAAAGATAGGTAAGAGATCACTACCTATTGCTATCGATAAAAGAGAATATTGCACACTAATCCTTCTCGTTTTTTGCACTCAATAGCTTTAAGATTATTTTGGCATAGTAGGAAGCTGTACTAATAGAGTGTTCAGTTTCAAGATCTAGTTATGAAAAACATACATACTTTGTCTCACAGTGAAATCCTAGTTTCAAGACCTAGTTAGTTGGTGTGTCCAAGAAGACAACTACTTTTAACTTACAGAAATTTAACTTTTGATTTTCAACACTTTGTTACTCTTTCTTCAAATTAATAAAAAAATTTAAAAACGCTTCATTATTCACTTGAGCCTGCAGTTGCTAACAGTACTATTGGATTTTATAGGCATGCTTCTGATTTATTCTAGTCTGAGTAGGTCAGAAAGAATTTCTGCCTGTGTGGGTTTAAATACTAAAGTACCAAGGTAGGTAATGAAATGACGTAAGTGGAGATTAGTATTCAGGATTTGAAACTCTACCTTTTCCAATGGAATATTCGACTTGTAACCACTTATAAGCCCGGTTTTGAATGTATCTGCCATCGTTGCAAAACTGTAGTCACGGTATTAATTTTGCAACAATAAGTACAGACGACACTACTTGATAGTAGTTGCAAATACATCATAACAACATTTCTCAATTGTTTTTTATGCCCATATTCTTTGATAGTTAATACAGATGGTTTATTAAAAATAAAGTTGATTTGGACACCCCTGACCTTTGGCGTCCCCATCAATACTTAGGACAAACTCGTCAAGCCGGTTCTGGCTAGAATTATACACGTAGCTGTTCATAGCTCAGTTAGTTTTGATCAATAACCAAAATTAGGTAGTAGGATTCATTGTTGTTTTTTGTTCACTGCTATGGAGGCCACTTAATGCATTCTGTAACAATGTACAACATTGTACAATGAATTAAAAAAATTAAAAATTAAAAGTAAAAATCACCTTGCAAACTTGAATGTGCATTTATTTTGTTGTGTACTAGTAAGGAAATAAAATAAAATAAAGGAAATATTCGTTCTCACTACTCCTTTTCACATTCATTCTTATTTCTTAAATACAGCGGTATAAATGCAAATTAATGCAATTGGCACGGTTGCACTGTAAGTCCCTTTCCCTTAATTTAAATGAAAAATGTTTTCCTTAAACTAAAGGAGAAGTCCATAAATCGAATTCTAGTAACAATTACAATTGCAGCGGACAGATAGCAGATGGTAGGGCTAACGCAATGTTGTGGAACTTGATTAGCTACTAATGAATTGTGTTGGCAGCCCGAACAATTGGATTAAACCTCGCTACCCCGAGACACTCAATGTGTTTTTCGATTCAATTATGGCGCGCGAGGAATTTTAAATGGGGTTCAGCTTCTAGATAAGGGGTATTGAGTTTTTTCAAGATGTGGGGACTCAGACGACAATTGAAGAATGAAGATTGAGATGCAGTGAGCACTAGCAAGTCAATATATAACGGGTATGCCTACACCCTGATGCATATTTTCTTAGTTTTAGATTTATTTTTTTATGAAACATAAAATAAATTCTTAGAACATATTAAACCACTTATTGCGTGTGAGAAAATACAAGTGTGATTTTTGTAACATCCATTAGGGTTGATTCATCATAGATGCGACTTTCTACAATACTCTCCCCCTAATAGTTCTGGTTTATTATCGTTCATTTGTACAAACATTTTAAAGTTAGTGATGTTAGAATACTTTTAATGTTAAGAATAAAAATGAAGGAATTGAGTTTTAATCAAGCTGGCAATCACATGTCCAAACCACAAAATATAATAACAAAATGTACAATAGGAAATCAACTAAATCATATTCGCTATAATTACGTAGCAATCAGGGATGAAGGGTGTTCTGATAAGTCGATTGACTCGACGTCCGCCAACATAAATGTCGACACTAGTAGAGCACTTCATTTGGTATTCTAATTGCACTTATAAACCCTCTTTACCATCAAATTTAATCAATCTGTTTGCTGATGCTATTAAACAACATGCTTTTCTTGGCACCACGGTTGTTTCTTTAAATTTCATGCACGCAATCTTTTATAAATGATGTAAACATTCAACTTTTATAGTATTACGGTATTTTGTTGATATAAAATCATAAGAAGGCCGTCGTTTAATAAAATTTAAAAAAAGCATTCCGAGCAAACTACTATCGGCAGACCATAGTGACGCGTCTGAGGTTATGAAAAGGAGGCAGACAGGCCATGCAGGGCAAACAGGAACATATATTTGAGTAGCAGGATATTGGTTCTGGCCATGACACTTCATGAATACGTTGACATGGAGGTCCTGTCGATAATAGTTCACGTGACGTCAGAACACGTGACCTCACGCCCTCTCGTTTATGCGCACTTAAAAATTATTATGGTTATTTACATATCTTGTATATTAATTTTCCATAATGTTACTCACTTTCAAACTTTATATTTCTAATTTTAAAAAATAATTCTGATCGTCTTAACTAAAACTGCTTATAGAGATTAATTTATAAGTTTCTGATGAGTTCATGATTTCTAAAACCTTATCTTAGTAGATATTTAGAATTTTTAATTTTTCTAAACTCTAAAAGAAGAATATTAGGAATTTCATAATTTAATATTGACAAATAAGGATTAAAGAGGGATATAAATATACTGTTGTGATTTAAAAGAAAAAAAGTGAAAAGTCTACAGAATATTAAAGTATTAAAGCTATTTTAAGTAATCTTTTCCGAAATGAAGCAAAAATCAGGTAATGCATTTACTGCACTACACGTATAGTCCATTCATCTATTGGAATTAAGTTTTCAGGTATTCTTTGCTGTTGCGAATATGTATATAAGTTATAAATTATGTATAGTACGGTATTCAAGTTTGGCATAAATAGATTTTCTTGAAAGTTACTTATTAAATTATTAAATTAAATTACAAATAATGCAGCAATGCCCTAAACTCAGCTTTGTTTATTTTTCAGGTTAGAGCTTTTCTGCTTTGAAGGGCAGTATAGCTAACAATATTACATGTAGGAAAGTCTATGGTATACAGTGTGTCCAAGATAAGGATGCACAGCATGGGGATCTTGGAAATGGTAAGAAATACAGGATCGGTTAAATGGAATGACAGTTGGCTATTTATAGGACCTTTTTGTTGGCGTTTGCAAAATTTAGATATCTTGAATAGTTTCAGAGATATTTAAAAAAAAGTAGATTTTTCGATTTTCGTTATTATTTTTTCTTTCCTTTATTTGAAGAGATATTGGAAAACTAAAACCACTTTTCCATTGCCACTTTTTATTCTCTATTAAAATATGTTAACGAAATTCCTGTACAACTTTTCGGTTTCAAGTAACCATCATCAACCTCATTTTTTTAAATAGGCGGAAAAACAATTGAAAATTGTTTTGAATAGCTCTTGTTGTCATGATTCTAACGATGTTTAATGATATCTCTTCAAATAAAGGAATGAAAAAATAATAATAAAAATCGAAAAACTTTTTTGAATATCTCTGAAACTATCTAAGATATCTATATTTTGCAAACGCCAACAAAAAGGTCTTATAAAATAGTCAATTTTCATCCCATTTAACCGATCTCTTACTGTTTCCAAGATCCCCATGCTGCGCATCCTTATCTTGGACACACTGTATAAGTCACACGATGTTATAAGTTACTCCACAATACAAAAATTAAAGGTCCTAATTAACATCATATCGTCACAATATTAAGTTATCAAACCAATTAACATTTGAATGAGAATTTCTGCTGTGCAATTTAAATCGAGCTGCCAAGGGAAGTCGTTCTAAGTGACAAAGATGTCGCTGGCTTGATCTCGGACGCAGCTGTGACTCAAAATATGTCTTCTTCTAAGATAAAAAAATAAAATATAAGTTCCTGGATCAATGTGATGCACTGCATGCTAGAGATCCCTACTAGAAGTGGGAACACCTTCAGCTAGATAAACTGCAAATTTGGGCCCTCAGACCAATCCATCGACTAACTTTCTAGCAGAAATTCAACCAAGTAATTTAGTTTTGACTAGGAAGTTCTATATTATAATAGCATTAAATAAATAGAGTAACTCATGATCTTGAAACCTCATAAATTCAGGTTTCTTGAATTATTTACACTAAAATATTCTAATGCTATGTATGTAATTGAGAAACTGAGAAGAAAATTGTTAAATGTTGAACTGTCAGTGTAAGGTTTCTCAAAAAAGTTTGTCATGAGAATCATTTTGACTTATAATCTATTGTAATTGGTGAATAAAGAATCTAAATACTGTAACTGATTTTAATTAATTGTGTGATATTTTAATAAAATGTGTTTTTGATTGTTTATGGTTGCATATATTTTATTTCATGACGGATACTTGCGTTAATAATAAATTGATTTTTTACATCTATTTGAGTGTATGCGTTTTCAATATTATTACCTCCCGTCCACTCCTAACTCATGCCCAAAGCTTCCGACTAGAGCTTAGCTTGGTAAGTCATCAGTGTTTATTAGTACAACAACCAAACATGCTTCCTACACACTAAGGCGTATACTTAAAATTAATTTGCACCCATAACATGTATAAGGTTTTTCATTTTTAATGTTGTTATGTCAAAAGATTTAGATTTACAAGGAGAAATTGCAGTTGAGCTCGTGCTATTTAAGATTTTGAGTTTGAGATATGTTCAAGTGACGTTTGAAATTAAGTTATTTGTTATTATGTAGTTATTTTTAGTTTTGTGATTTTTACTGCATTGGTATTAATAGTAGATCGTTGTAAAGCGAACACAGGATGTAAGGCATACTATATCTATCAATGACGGGACAATCTTAGTTCAAGTAGTTTTGTTCTGATACTGCTGAGCAAGCAACTTACTGATATAATCTACACTGGATTCTTAAAGTTCAATTTTTAAATTTAGACCTGCTTAGGATTAAGTGCTTTAGTGTACAGTTCTAGTTAAGAAATGACCGTTGTCTGTAGTAGAAGTAAAGGACTCTGCACACTGCATCACGGTCGTCAAGAAAGCTCAAATTAGAAATTATTTTTATGTTAAACGATTTAATTTCTTTATTTCATCTGCATATTAACTGAAACGCTTGACATGTTAAACTGGAAACAACAACATTTAAATCTATTTTTATTTCTTTTTATCTGACTTATATTGCAAACCGTGGTGGGTTAACACTTGGCAGACAGGTAACCGTTTTAGAATACACTTACCTGCATTGTTTATCTTTCTAAACATAAATGAATAGGAAAAGGATGCAAACAGCAACACAACTAACGAGTACACGTTTATGGCTGGCATAATGTAGAAAGCATGGGCTAAAGGAAAATAGAAGATTTAAAGTTTTGGTGGACTTATGCAGTCAGGATAATCCTAAACGGGTCTAAATTCAAAAATTGAACTATACGTTCGTTTTTCCTTTGGAAGACAGCGTCAAACTATCAAAATATAATTTGCCCAAAAAGTTCCTTAAATAGAATAAGGCGGTTTGTAGTCCACTTTAAACTACCCGTGTAGTAGATTCAAAGTCTACCGAGGTTGGAGAATCAGGGTAGAAGAGGGAAATCACTAATATTTTGTCAAAGACAGCATTTCAATAACAAGTGTCAGCTGCGACATGAACTGTTTTATAAATTTTAGAAATAAACATCTGGGAATGCAAAGCATAACCACGACGAACTTCTGTTTTGTTACTTTTTTCAAATGTTGTCGGCCATTTTGACCATGTCCCGAGGTGATATCAAAAAACTAAAAGTATACGTTTCTGTTTTGAAAATTTTCCAATCTTTGGCGGCCATTTTGACCATGTTCCCTAAGAGTTGTCAAAAAACGAAGATACCACGTGTCTTTAGTTTTTGATGTAGAATCCAAATCTGAAACCAAAATTTCAAAATTTGTCAAAAATGCGAACAGTAACGACTCTTTCAGAGTTCATGAAAATAGCATGTTGATTCATTTGATTACTGTTTACGTATGCTTTAAACTGAGCAATTTGAGCAATTCTAGTTTTTGGATTATCAATAGTAAGCTTTAAGAAGTTTCATAAATTTGAGGTTCTAAGACCCAGGACGCTAAAATTAAAATTTATGATTTATAAAAATTGATACCTTAAGAAGGTAGTTATAAAATGGTTTGACTACTGTTTCAAGATGTTGAGGTTGGTACCTTCAGAACACAATTGCTATAGGATACCTTGTAGACTTATGTGTACATACTTAAGTTCCTTTCGAAGTTTCTAAATTTTTGAATTACATAACTTTGTTCTAGGTTTGCTTTATCGATTTTTAGTAGAATTGCAAAAGTCACATCCGTTTTTTGTTGATTTATGCTTACTAGAGAGAAAAGCCATAAACAATTTTGCTACTTGTTGAAAATTGTAGCTTTTCTGTCAAGTGATGATTGCCAAGTTACATTTTTATAAATCAGTGATCAGCATTTCCACTAAATGTTATGTCATGTAATCAAAGAAATTTGTTATAAATAATATTGTAAGAGTGACTCGATTAAAACAGTACTTTGTAGATCGTCATTCTAAAACTGTTTTAAAGAAAGTTTCCCGGTATAGCGAGCTGTCTGCGTCTTCTAAAACTATTTTCACCCATACACGAGAAATATCAATTGTTCTTGAAGTAACATCCTGTATATTTTGATACTTTTTCACAAGAGTATAGTAGTCTAAACTTAATAATGTTATTGTTACTCAATGATTTGCTCTAGAAGTTCATGAAACTTTTTGACCTTTCCTGGTTGTCGTGGAAAATGTTTCTCATTGACCTTTAACTTTTCAAAATATTTATTTAGATTTTAATTGATTAATTATACCTTTTATATGGAAAACAATTAAGAAATACGATTTACAAATTTTTTAGACTTAATAGAGCAGATCAGCTTCCGAATTCATAAACAACCCTTTTGCTTTTGTATAACAATATAGGATTATATTACCTGAAAAATGACAAGCAACTCCAGGAAAAATCACAAAACAGATACAGTGATAGGTCGTAAATTATTAGACAAGCATTCGCAACTTATTTTGGATAACCAAGAGAAAATATTTATGGAATAAAGTGACTTGTTAACTGTTTTAAAAAAAAATTAAATAACTAAGATTAGCACAGCTGCTGCATTTTCTATTACGGGTTTCTTCGGTGCAGTACTTCGTTAGAAGTGCAACGAATTACTTACCTTTTTATCATTGTTCTCTCGCTTTGTGTTATTATCCCCCTTACAATAGTAGAAACATTTTTAAAAACTTTAGATGGAATTCTACATGAGAGTAAGACAATTAGTAGTACTTCCTGAAAATTCTGAAGTGGCGTGTTACACTCATTGTCAGTCAGAAAACTAAAGAATCGTTTTTAAATCAATTCAGAAGGTGGGTGGTCCTTTTGTATGTAGATACTATGTTTATCTAGCCTGGGTGCTAATGAATAATTTTTGGTCGTTTTGTTATTAATTTATTTTAATGCCTGTTGAATGTTTTCATTACGCAACGCGTCAAAGCGCTTTAAGAAGCAACACTGTTTTAAGAGATTTATCTAATTCTGACTCAACAAATCCAGATAATTGCAAGATCAATACTAAGTTGTTTGCAAATTTCGATATACATATCTAGATTATTTTAAAAATAAAATGGTTGACTACATAATACATAATTTGTGGACAGTCAAAGATATGTAGATTTATATCCTGGAAGAAAACTCTGCAAATATATGCTATATATATTTTTAAAAAATAACTTAGAAATGCAATTTTGTCAAAGAATTAAGGACCTTGTAGGACCTATTACACCATAGTTATGCTTCTTGCGAATGCCCCCAAAAAAAGCAAACATGACTGTCTTATATAACTTTTTTGTCCCCAGTGTGTTGCTTTCGTTACTATCTAGTCAAAACCAAAAGTATAAAGTTGGTGATCTTAAAAAATCGATACTCAACTTGAAATTTTTGACACAGTCTCGCACTTCCACTCGCGAGCACTTTAGCATGTAACTACCAAAAATCTTATTTTTATTTCTTCAACCTTGTAATTATCTAAAATTTTAGTTAGATCTTTGTCTATTATCGAGTAATGATGAACTGTGAAAACCGTGTGATTTTCTGTATAGTCAATTTTAGTTGAATTATATGTAAAAATCCCTTAACCTTTTGCATAGCTAGCCTATGATTTTTCTTCGAAGTAATTTTCTTTTCAGGGTTTTATTTTCACAAAACTGAATCTGTTCTTACAATAACTTGTATTTAAACCAAGGATATCTGCGACTGACTAAAATTTAAACTCTGCTTTGATAACATTTTTTTTGTTGCACAGTGAAGTAAAATCTACTTTCTTCTTTGAATTAACTAAGACATAAATTTGCACTCATACATAAAACACACATACGCACACGCAAACGTTCACAGACGCAAAGAAGACACAAAGCTTCACTTGAAGAGAAACAAAAAAATAATAAAATAAAAATAACACTAGAAAAAACACAGTAAATAAAGAACTTTTTGAAGGGACGGAATTAACATTCTTTGGCGAATGCCCCAACATGACTGCCTTATAGTCGGCGTCTGCAGCGTCGGCACGCTATAGAAATCTTGCTGCTCTTGCTATAGTAATGGGTTATATTTGAGGATTTTTGTGTTCAATACAAAAGGCTTTTCCCTTGCTCGCTATCTTCATTCAATAGTACATAATCAGAGCCATTGGAGCCCGTTCAATGAAAACTCGGCGGTAACCACCAGTGACGTACTTTCAACAGATTCTATACTTCTTTTTTAATTTGTTACTAAATTCTTGTTTGTTGTTTTGAACCCGGACATGTGAAACTTAAATGTAAACATTTTAAATATTATTATCAACTGCGATAAAATTATTTTATATACCCAGATCGTTGGCAAATATTTTATCAATTTTAGAATGATTGTGTTTCAGGAAATTTAGACCCAAATATTTCTCAGAAAGCAATCAACAATTCAAACAGTCGAACCTCTTAAATTATTATTTGTATCATTGTTCTAAATTGACTAATTTATTTCTACAAAACAATTAATTTATTATTTAGTTTAACATCATAATATTCCGAGATGCCCAATTGATATATCAATGATGTTAGACTTATCTGAGAAATAACAAGCTTCAATCTAATAAATCTTAAATAATAAAATATTATTTCCTTACAAGTGCTTTTTAAAATAATTATTTATTTATAAATGAAACAGCTTGCAATGGGATCAAAGTACGTCTCTGTATCCAAGATGAAATCGACCGTCACGACGCCACGAAAGGGAATTCTGACTTCGGTTCTGCGCAGTACCGGTGACAATTACGATCCATACTTCATAGCCCGAAATGATTTCGGAATTAATATAAGTCTTACTTTTAGTAGGGAAAGACCCCTCTTTCGTTCTCTTTAAAATGCCACATATTTCCGGATAGGATGTTTGCATTCTGTTATTACAAAGATGAATTTTAAAAATTTCTATAAACGAATATTTTTGCTGTTTCGTAACTCATTAAACCCTGAAAGCTTTGCTTACGTTAAAATAGGAAAATCTACACAACTTCTTTGGCTTCATTTACAATTTACAGTGTGATGTAACATGTATAATTGAAACTTTAAAAATTGAAAAAACCGTTAGTACTTTCCTAATACTCTTAAGTCCTAAACAGGAGATTGTGTTGGCCTTCACAATCTCTAAGAAGCATGCAGGGTACCCAGCAATATTAAAAAACTCAATTCCCTAAGTTTTTTCAGTCTCTATATTTTAATAATCAATTGCCTACTTTCCACTTTTGATTGGTTACGGTATTTACAACAGATGATAAAATAGAATAACGAGAGCCAAAAAGTTTCATTTTGGTCTACTATCCTAAACCTTTATTACGAGGGTGGTCTGAAAAGTTTCCGACCTCAACGTGAAGATGGCAGCACTCGTAAATAAAAGCTACTGAATTTCGTTGTTCATCTGTTGACAGTTACTCACCAAAGTTTCAGCCATTTTGGACGCGCAGGTTTTATGTAACAGTCGTTTGAGTGAATTGATGTGAGTTTTTTTGTGAAAATGGACAAAATCGAGTATCGAGCTGTCATTAAATATTTGTTTTTGAAAGGCAATACGCCTTCGCAAATAAAAGATTCTGTGTATGGGGACTCTGCACTATCATTTACCACAGTGAAATTTTGGGCTGCTGAATTTAAACGTGGCCGTAAGAGCTTGGGAGACGATGAACGTCGGTAGTTGCAGTTTTTGGACGTCCCGAACGTTCATCGTCTC